>JAJGRW010000012.1:127500-329887 GCA_025461045.1 Carex parvula | reverse complement strand
AAATTCGGTGATTTCGGTCAAAATTCGGAACTGTGGGGGCACTGTGGGGCAGTGTACCAATAATACTGTTATTTTTAACTTGGAACGAATCTCAAAGCCGAATAATACTTCTCCCTGCGTTAGGCCGAATCGGTCAAAAAACGGATTGGATCTAGACCGTTATTTTTAACTTGGAACGTATCTCAAAGCCCAATAATACTGCTCCCTGCGTTAGGCCGAATCTCAAAGCGGTGAGAGTTAATCCCAAACCGTAAAGTGAAGGGAATCTTTTCCAGTAATGGAGAGGATCCTTGTTCATTCAATTCAAGTATTCAACCATCGTAAAGTGAAGGGAATCTTTTACATTAATTAAACGGTACGTTAATGCAGAGGATTCGGACTCTACTACTGACTACTCTAGTAGTCTAGTGGTCAAGTGGTGTGACGCCACGGCAGTGGCCACTGGGGGCCTGGTTTGGGATTTACGGTTTGAGATTAACTCTCAGCTGGTTTGGGATTCGGGTTGACTGAGGGGCAGTATTATTGGGCTTTGCGATTCGTGCCAAGTTAAAAAGAACGGTCCAGATTAAGTAATTGTAAAAGCTGTACAACTTGCGCAATATTCACAATTTCACATGCATCGCAAGTTAGCAGAGCAAGTTTAGCTTCATGCAGCGCAATATTCACATGAAAAGCTGTACTCAGTGCGCTGCCTGTAGCCAAAACTGCTCTGTTAACAGTAGCCAGTGGGGGGAAAAATTTTTGAATTAAAGTTGTTCGGCGGGCAACGGGCACGGGCACGGGTACGGGTACGGGCACGGGTTACCGGGTGCGGGTACACCCGTGGCGGGTGCGGGCAGCGGGCACGGGTCTCCCAGGTACGGGTACACCCGGGTTTGGCACCAAAACAGGCCACCCTGCCCATTTCAAGCCCGTACCCGTGTACCCGTTTACCCGGGTATACCCGGTCACGGGTACGGGTACCCCGGGCACCGGGCACGGGCGGACCGGATTCGGGTTACCCTTAACGGGTACTGTCAAATGTCTACGTTACGGCACAACACGTTTTTACCACTCTAATTAAGGTCCCCTCTTTTAGTTTCATTTTGTCCGAAATTTTAGTCCTTGTCTGAGACTTAAGACACTTCTACTTTTGGATTTAAGTCTCTTTGGCCTTTACCTACATATTAAGTCTCCTTAAGACAACCAAACATGATCTCCTTAGCGTGGATTAAAATTTACAGAGAGGTTAAGATGACAAAAGTGACTAAGGAGGGTTTAAAAAGGTTAATTAGATCAAGATAAGAATTAAAAAAATAAATAAAGTAAAATAAGGTTAGAAAAGATGGTATCTCAACCAAATATGTTTAGAATAATTAAGCGGCTAATATATTGTTGAATCCTATCATAGTGACAAATGAATAGTTCTGGTCCGATTCGGTGGGGTCAAAAATTTGTGATTCGGGTACAATTCGGAAATGATTTGGTACAACAAGGAAGCAAAAAAAAAAAACCAAAATTTTTTTTAAAAAAAATTTTGCGTTTTTTTCGCGAATAATTCGTGATTCGCGTTTTATTCGTCAATAAAACATATTATCAGTGTTCTAAATAGCGCGCTATAGCGGCGCTATAGCGTTTTTGGACCCTAAACGCTAAGCTATGGCATGAAGATACGCTAATTGCGCTACGGCCGCTATAGCGGTAAAAGCGGTCCGCTATAGCGCATAGCGTGTAGCGCGCTATTTGCGCGCTATGCATATTGGGCTTTTTTAGATAATTTATATGGGCTTAAATAAAGATCCATAAAATTTATTTTGTATAGAAAAAAAAAATAGAATGAATCATGATGCTTAAGATATTTTGTATAGAAAAAAATTGATAGTTTATGATATTATTATGGATATTTTGAACCATGGACTTTTGTACTAGTTCAATATGAATATTATAATTTCTTAATTAATTTGGTGTTATTTATTGTTCTATGAAACTTTAAATAATGTTAATATATAGTACAAATATATAATATAATTTTTGTAAAAAAAAACGCTATTTGGAATAGCTTCTGCTATAGCTACGCTATTCGCTATAGCTTTTTTTGTAGCCTTCCCGCTATGACGCTATAAACGCTATTTAAAACATTGCATATTATATATATTTTTGCATTTTATTCGGAATTCGGTACGAAAACATTAACAAAAACAAATAAAACGCTAATTATTTGCGTATTAAACGCGTATATTGTCACTATCAATCCATGACATGGATTATTTTAGGAGTTTAGATACAAATGGTTGATAATGTTGAGCATCTTGCACAATTGACATCATTAGTAAGATCAATATATTTTTTGGGACTGATACTTCTGATATTCGATTAATGAAATATGAAGGCATGACCTTCAAATTTTTTGTGCAAAAAAAATGCCTTCCATATGAAACGGGACGCGTCTAATGGTTATCAGATTCAAATCAGTCCGATTCGCTTTATGATTCATGCATGCTTAATAAATGCATGCTTAATATGCACAGATATTGAAGCATTACATACAAATTATGAAGCGAATCGGACGACCTAAGCAGATATTGCGTATCCTCTGAAATATCTCAACTTTCGTATGACCAACGTGTCCGGTGCTTATTCGGAAATAGCGCATTGGGCCAGTATTATTTGTGCTTTGAGATTCGTGCAGAACTATTTGAATGGTTGTGATTTTCCAGAAAAACACGCAAAAGTTGAGATATCTCAGACGATGTGAATTCTCGCTTCCTCACCCTTGAGCCTAAGGAACAACCATGAGCGGAGAATATATCTTCCTTCTGAGGCTACGTTTGGATGCACTCTAGAATAGCTAGAATAGCTACTGTTTAGAATAGTAAATAAGAATAGCTACTGTTTAAGAACAGTGCTAACTCAAGTTATTCGGAATAGTGAAAAAGTTGTTTGGATTGCATATTAGGAATAGAGTTTGGAGGGAATGAATAAAGTAATAATTTATGTGTTAGATTAAATCTTTTTATCAATACGTAATATAAAAATCTTTTTATCCAATACATAATATAATATTAATTTAATTATTAAATAATATATTAGATTAAATATAATATAATATTAGTTTAAATATAACACAATATAATATTAATTTAATTATTAAATGTAATATAATATTATTTTAAATATTAGATTGGTATTAAATAAAATATTATATTAAATATAATATAATATTTGATTAAATATAATACAATATAATATTAATTTAAATGTTAAATGTAATATAATATTATTTTAAATATTAGATTAGTAGTAATATAATATTAGATTAAATATAATACAATATAATATTAATTTAAATGTTAATGTAATATAATATTATTTTAAATATTAGATTAGTATTAAATAAAATATTGTATTAAATATAATACAATATAATATTAATTTAATGTTAAATGTAATATAATATTATTTTAAATATTACATCAGTATTAAATAAAATATTATATTAAATATAATATAATATTAATTAACAATATAATATTAATTTAAATGTTAAATATAATATAATATTATTTTAAATATTAGATTAGTATTAAATAAAATATTAGAGTAAATATAATATAATATTAGATTAAATATACTACAATATAATATTAATTTAAATGTTAAATGTAATATAATATTATTTTAAATGTTAGATTAGTATTAAATAAAAGATTAAATTAAATTAATATAATATTAGATTAAATATAATACAATACAATATTAATTTAATTATTAAATGTAATAAAATATTATTTTAAATATTAGATTAGTTTTAAATAAAATATTAGATTAAATATAATATAATATTAGATTAATTTTAATACAATATAATATTTATTTAAATGTTAAATATAATATAATATTATTTTAAATATTAGATTAGTATAAATAAAATATTAGATTAAATATAATATAATATAATATTAGATTAAATATAATACAATATAATATTAATTTAAATGTTAAATGTAATATAATATTATTTTAAATGTTAGATTAGTATTAAATAAAATATTAGATTAAATATAATATAATATTAGATTAAATATAATACAATATAATATTAATTTAGATGTTAAATGTATATAATATTATTTTAAATGTTAGATTAGTATTAAATAAAATATTAGATTAAATATAATATAATATTAGATTAAATATAATACAATATAATATTAATTTAATTATTAAATGTAATAAAATATTATTTTAAATATTAGATTAGTATTAAATAAAAAATTAGATTAAATATAATATAATATAATATTAAATATAATGCAATATAATATTAATTTAAATGTTAAATGTAATATAATATTATTTTAAATGTTAGGTTTGTATTAATATTGAAAGCTTCAATCACTATTCCAATTTTTTGTTAGAATAGTGGAACAAGACTATTCTTCTTGTTCCGAATAGCAAGTAATACGTTTGGTTGCTCAAGCTATTCGAATAGCAATGCTATTCTAAGAATAGCACTATTCTTAGTGCATCCAAACATACCCTGATTATATACATCTCATAGAAATGCACGTTTTGAGAGGAAATAAAGAAACAAATTTGATAATTTATACGGAGCCGCAGCGAAACCCGAGAAAATAGCGCGTTGCTCGCACATGGCGGGATCTTCTCCCGTTTTAAAGCTGAATTCGGTTCTGTCACGCGGTGAAAACTCAGAGAAATGTATTTGGTTTGAGCCGTTGGATCCAAGCAACTGGAGAACTGGAGAGTTATCAACCGTCGGATTTGATCGGTCCATTCTAATTTATTTGTTTAATTTAATGTTGCGCAACCTGTGTGATCAACCGTGCAGCATCCTACCTTTAAGATTAAACATGCTACTAGCCTACTACAAGTCTACAACGATCTGTGACATTTTTAGGGCTTACTTTGCCACAAATAATCTCGTCATCCTAAAGACAAAACAATTGTACAACAACCAAACACATGTAGGTACATGGATAGAAATATCCCTAAAAAAAACATGGATAAAAATGATCATCATAATTTTTTGTTTTAGTAAAAACATCAGCAGGTATCTTACCTGCTACTTTAAAAGAAAAAGAAAATGATCACCATGTTAATATTTTTACTAAATGTTTGCCGGTTGGTTGAAAAAATAGTTTAAATTGTTGGTGAGGAAAGATTCTCCTCCTTGTACCAGGATAATGGTACCATACTAATTCATCCAACACGATGAAACATTAAAAATGTACAAATCTGCTAACAATTGTCTAGGATTTTTTGTTATGAGATCATTCATCAATAGCTTGACGACACGTCATCATTTAACATTAATCTCAAGCATTGCTAATGGTTGATTTATATTTGAGTGAGCCTGTGGTGCACAGCGCAGCTGTTCTCACTGTGGATGAATATCAACGATTTTAAATTTGAAATAGTCGATCTAAACCATTCAATATGACTTCATATGAAAATGTATTTGTAAATCAAATTTATATTTTTTATATTTTTTACTATTTTTTAGATAGATAAAAAATCATTTGATCTAACAATTTTAGACCCTTCAAAAATAGTATTTTTCTACCTATCTAAGCAAATAGTAAGAAATTCTAGTGAATTTATACTTACAAAAATAGTAAACAATTTATAAAAAAATATAAAATTTGGTCTTCGAGCACATTTTAATACGAAGATCATGTTGTACAATTCATATCGATTATTTAATTTTCAAAACAGAAATATTAATGTGGAGTATGAAACTAATGAGACATTTTAATTCTATTCTTTTTCTATTAATGTGGAGTAGTAAAATTATTTCGCCAAGAAATATTAGTGAGTAAATTACATAAATCGCCCCGAAAGTATCACTCGTTTACTATGTTGATCCTTTAAGTTTCAAAAATATCGGTTTGGCCCTTAAAGCATAGTTCATTTATTTTGATCCTTAATATCATTTGATATGTAAAATATCACTTTTATCATTTTAATCCTAACTATTTATTTGTAACAAATTAGTCTTCCCATTATCAGACGATAGAAATAACTAGATGCAGTCATGCAGATCCATGTCCAAATCTAACGTTGTAATGATTTTTTTGATAATATATGCATAAATATTATTTTAAATATATACTAAATAATGAGTTAATTATAGATAAAAATATCATATTTTTCAAATGGATGTCATATGCAGGACTAATTTGGTACAAACGACAAACTTAAATTCTAAAGTGATACGTTTGAAACTTTGGAATCAAAATAGTAAACAAGTAGTACTTTGAGAACCAAAATGATATTTTTAAAATTTTAAGGACCAAAATGATAATTGGACGTCCTTTAAAGTTATTTGTGTATTTCACTAAAAATTATATCTAAAAGAAGGAACCAATTAGGGTTCGATGTCTATCGGACTCAAAGTAAGTTCGATGGACTCTATGACCGTCTGATCTGACTTAAGATTCGTGCCCGTAACTTTCACGTCTATTTTAAAATTCGTGCGCATGAATCTTAAAGTGGATCGGACGGTCCCTAAAACCATCTGACCCAAATTTGAGTCCAATGGACATCGGACCCAAGCTGTTCTCCTAAAAGAAACCATCCATTGCCCTTGAAAAAAGTGACATCCGCAGATAAAATTATTAATTATAGTATAACGTAGTTTTAAAGTGTCTCTTGCTTTTCTTTTATTTTCCAATTTTTTTTCTTAATTATGCGTTGGTATGAGTGAGAAAAGTGGGTTATTTGGTGGGAATTTCAGCGTCATGATAACTTTTAATTCCGTCAGAACTTGCATTCAAAGCTCAAAGGATTGTTTAGTTTGGTTGCTCGAAAAAGAACATATGGCTTTATTATATAATAGTTACGAGGTACTCATTAGTTTAGAGTATATTTAATAAAAAAAATTAAGTGGGGTTCATCCAGGCAAGATATGAATCAGATTCAACTACTACATTATGAAAATTTTAGCGAATCAAAATCAAAATCGCCAGTAAGCCCCTTAATTTTTATGTTGTAAATGTAAAATTAGATTTTTTTTTTATATAAAAAATGTAATTCAAAATCAGTCAACTATAGGGCTGCAAACGAACCGAACCGAATTGAACTTACCCCAGTTTGAATTTGGTTTGAATTAATTTCGAACTAAGTTTGGTTTGAATTAATTTCGAACGAATTCAATTTCGAACGAACTCAATTTCAAATCGAATTTTTTACAAACTCAATTTCGAATTTTTACGAACTTTGTTACGACTTACGTTATGACTTATGGCTGGGCCATAGTTCGAAATTATAGCACTTCAATAAAAACCTAGGCATTCTAAATTCTAATTACTTAGTACACCAAAGTTTATATCAAAGTTCATTACAAATACCAAAATTTATATCAAACACCAAATTTTAGTACAATCAATCAAAGTTCTGTACAATCACAGTATCCAAAGTTTTCCACAGCCAACATGAACAACATCACCAAAGTTTTCAAATATCCAAAGTATTCAAAGTACAATTTAAATATCAATAGAAGTATAGAATAATCACCAAAGTCTTAGAATTATTACAAACCCAAATATTATCATAAATAAAACATTAAAGTTCATTTTCAGCGGAAATTAACGGTTCACGTTTGAGATAATTTCGAACTAAGTTTGGTTTGCGAACCTATTTCGAACGAAATAGGTCTAGTTTGAGTTTGGTTTGAATAAATTTCGAACTAAGTTTGATTTGAATTAATTTTGAACGAACTCAATTTCGAATCGAATTTTTTATGAACTTTTTCGAATCAAACTCGAATCGAATTACGAATTTTTTGTGCAGCCCTAATCAACTACTCCAAAACCAAAAGAAAAAAAGAAAAATCAGAGTTCCTTATATCTGGACACTGAAAAAAAAGTATAGATATAGAAAGGATACAAAAAAAAAAGTTAGATAACATCAATAAATAAATCAAGCACCTGTCCTTTTAATTGTAATTACACCTCTGATGTCCTTTTAATTATGGAATCTGGAGACATAGACCTCCACATTTTTTCTAAAAAAAACATCAATAAATAAATAATTTCTTTTACTGATGTAAATAATTATTCTAAAGGTTTTTAACTTTTAAGTCATAACAAATAAGAAGCTATATGACTTAATTCCAGCAAAGTAATTCTGATGTAACTACCTCTTTGAGGTATTTATACATTTTTTTTCAATTTTTCTGGTGCATTTGTGGTTATAACCTCTGTATTGATTAAAATAAATATATTAAGCAGAATTCAGATTCAGTGCAATACCCGACTGAGTACAATGAGATCTGAGTCATCAGTTTTAATCTGGCACGAATCCAAAAATGAATATCCTGTATTTAAAATTTTAAATAGGTACCGAATTTAATAAGCTAATTTCAATCGCTCAGCTGAAAGCTGTAACAAAGAATAGTATAGCATTTATTTGCCAGAAAATTTAATGTACGCTGTGGATCGTACGAGGAACAATACGAAATGCATGATCCATATAAATGTGGCATTCTATTCTTGGTTCATAATTAAACATATATAGTGTTTGTAATTATAATGTAGGCCCTTTTACATGTCAGAACTCAGAACAGTATGGAATTAAGTTTTAGGGTTTTAATAGTCGACAGAATCATGACAGCACTGAGGTCCCTCTTGCTAATTTTGGAGAGAACAAACAACAATCGCTGCATATCTAGTTATTATATGAAAAATGTTCATTTGGCGAAATGTTGCGACCCATAATTAGGCGCATGTGACATGTGCTCTCATTTATTTAGGCAGTGTGCTAACATTCTTCAAGGCTAGAGAAGTATTAATTACAATGCACATAAAGAACATACTCAAAATAATGATTTATTAAGATATGAACTGATATACTTAAATATTGCATATTTGTTTAGCATGGACTTCTACTGCTCTGCTACAATCTTTTGCAGTAATAGTAGAATAATCAGGTTTTTTTAGCCGTTATATTTTGATCAAACGGTTTGGATTGATTCTAAAAGTGACTCTTTGGATCAAAAGTCAATTCAAAGTTCTATTATAATAATAGGATGGCCCAATTGTGGTTAGCAGGGTCCCCTATTATATGGCGCATTACTGTAAAAAATATCTATAATTTATTAAATTGGGTGCACAGACACTCAGCAAAAGACATTAAATGCAGAAAATGCTACATTATAAATACACTTTCTGTGTTGCAAAAGCATGCATAAAAATGGACCCACATGTATATATTTTTAGCTTTTGGTTTGTTTATCAATCAAGGATACATGGCACATGAGATTATTTATTTTCTTTTCTTTATTGCGCTTTTTTAAATAATTAGTGAACTATATATAAACTTAAATTTGTAAGATTACGCTATGAAAGTGGATATGAGCTTTGGCTCATCAAAGAAATAGATAAATTTAATTTAAAAAACTATCAAATCAGTCACAATTTACAAACAATGAATTTGATCCTTGATCCTGATTTATGTGATAATTATCAATTTATTAGGTTCTAATTTCATAATTATTTTTTAGTTAAATTTACATAAGCTCAAGAGATAAGAATATTGAAAAATAAACACGCCAAAATAATTGCTTGGTCGTCAAATAAATCAAGCAAGATTAATAATTTGAATTCTTTATTTGAAGCCGCTATGATAGTTATTGAAATTAATACGAACTCATTTTATAAGGTTGAATCCATACTAACTTTATTCAATGTTTGCTATTCTTAGGTGTTTTTTTTTTATTTTGACAATATTGGACAGAGGCTGCCGAGTTAACTATTCTTAAGGAGGTCAATTTGGGTCCGATGTCCATCGGACTCAAAGTGAGTTCGATGGGTTCCATGACTGTCCGATTTGCTTTAAGATTCGCACCCGCAACTTTCGCATATGCTTTAAAATTCGTGCGCATAAATCTTGAAGTGAATTGGACGGTCCCGAAACCCATCGGACCCAAATTTGAGTTCGATGGGCATCGGACCCAAGCAGCTCTAATTCTTAAGTGCTTTTTTTTTTTGAGGTAAACTATTCTTAAGTGTTGGAGCCATGTATTGGCAGACTAGGTACTTTCGTTTGCTTTGGTTGAAGATTTTTTATTTTTTTTATTTCTACCAAGATAATTTCAAAATCACCAATGAAAAATGTAACACTATGTCCCACCTTACAATTAAAAAATAGTTTTGTTTAGAGTGTGAATAAATATATTTGTATTTATATAGGTAACACTATGTCTCACCTTACAAATTAAAGATATTTGTATTTATATATGTATGTCCTATCTCATATTTGTATTTATATATGCTTAATAAAATACGAATAAAGATATAATTTTAATACTATTTGCTTCAATTTTTTCTCTGTATTTCACTATTTTTTTTCTCACATACATATAATAGGCCATGCCCTGGTTATTCTAGATGTTGAGATACCTAATAGGAGGCAGATGATAGTGAGAACAAATGTGGTAAAGTTCAAATTCATCTAAGGTAACATAACATTTCTGTTTAGATTTAGACCGTCTGATTAGAATCCACACAAATACTAAAGAGACCGGTGCATTTTATCTCGGACCGAATATATTTGAATTATGATAGGACGGTCCGGATCTAAACAAAAATATTTTTATTGAAAATATACAATTTTATCTATTAAATTTTATAATTTTAATATACATCAATACTTGTCATAGTATTGTCAGCATTCATATAAAATAAAATTACACCACAATATAATTTTCCATTTCCTCCACAATTTTTTAATTGCGCTCCTTCACCTAAAATAAAATTACAGAAGTTTGTTGTGCCGTATGTTATCAAGTCGCCACAACGCGAGGACAGTCATTTTCAACGAGATCGATACAGACTCCATTTCTTCATAACTAAAACTTTTAGCCTTTTATTATGGTCCCAAAACTCATGATAAATTGTGTCCTCCTTTTGCTTCCAATTTATCCATAATTGATAAATCGAATAAAAAAAAAAGAGTCAGGTGCGTTGTTGCTTTCGCTTTTGTTAAACAACTACACTGCCTGTGCAGCTGTGCTAATCTAACGAGTCAAGGGCTGTCTTCGAGAAAACGAAAAACCTAAAGAGATGGAGAGAGAGGAGAGTCGTAATCCCATGGTCTGAGTCTCACACAAGATTCCACTTGAATGGATATCATATCATTCTGTTATACTTTTAGAAAAGGAAACAAAACCTAGTGGTGCTTTGCTTTTGCACAAATCAGAGTTCGGATTCTCTGTTCCGATGTCACCAATAGGTCCATTCTAAAATATTTGTTCTTTTGAAAAAACAGAATTCCTGTTTTAGGTGCCTCCTGAACCGATTAATCTTGATGTGAAAAATTAGGTTTTATTACATGTCTTCGCTTTTTCAACATACTTTTTTTTTTTTTTTTTGCTTAGGACTATCTTCTATGTTGATTGTTACTAAAGACTTGAATAAAGGCTGAGTAATAATTCGACCAAGAACAAATAATTAACATTGACATTAGTTCAATAATACTAACTAATAACTATACCTTCTTTCAAAAAAATAAAGTAATAACTATAACCGAAATATCTCCATACCAACCAATTCAAGCCTTAGCTTACATACTAAGTTTCTGATATACTGCTGGTCGGATGTAAACTCCAAGCATATTGATATGTAGTGCAGTAGTGGAAGCTACCATCGCAAGTCTTTATTTAATTTCTATTCACACTTGTGTGCATTTGAAGTATGGTTGTTAAGAAAGAAAAAGAAAAACTTCAATTAAAAAATACTTGATATTATACCAGAATCTGAGAATAATTAAACTTCTCCGATCACTTAGCTTTGAAGACAAAAATATGCTTCTCTATATATACCTGAGAGAATCGGGTGCGAGGTGAGTCACCTATTTGAACCAACCTGGGGTTGGCTACCAATTACCAATCAATGCGTGGCACCAGATCAGAGCTTTAATTTATACAGTTGTGAGGAATCGACTCTCATACAGTTGTGAATGATGCAACTCGATAGACTTTGGTTATCATACAGTTGTGAAAGATGCAACCCGATAGACTTTAGTTATCATACAGTTGTGACTTGTGAAATATGTAACAATAATTTGAAAAATACCTTCTTCAAGCCCAAGTTTGTGACTTGTGACAATATTTCTGAAAGACGAAGAAAAACCTTCTTCAAGCCCATGTTTGAACCCAATCAACCATCATAAAGGATATATCACTAAAAGAGTGAGCCTATGGTGCTATGCATAGCACGGATGGGGTCCATGCTACGGCTCAAAATTTGACTTTTCAAAATCCTAACAGTCGATCCAACCGTTCAATGTGATAACCATATGAATATGTACTTGCAAACTAAATTTTATATTTTTTTGAATTTTTTTACTATTTTTTTAGATAGGTAGAAAAATCAGTGTTTTCTGAAAATTCTGGACCATCAAAATTCTACCTATCTAAAAAAATAGTAAAAAAATTCAAAAAAATATAAAATTTAGTTTGCAAGTACATATTCATATGGTTATCACATTGAACGGTTGGATCGACCGTTAGAATTTTAAAAAGTCAAATTTTGTGCCGTAGCACGGACCCCATCCGTGCTATGCATAGCACCATAGCCTCACTCTCACTAAAATACTTACCTACTTCTAAATCTCTTTGGATTCAACCATATAAGTGCCTACTCATGAATTGTGAATTCTTTTTTAGGTTCAATACAATTTGATTTTTGTGTCTATCTTGATCTAGCATAATGCCTACTTCTGACTCAGTAGAAACTAAAAAACATGACCCAGCTTCAATTTGATATCACAACCTGGCATAAATTATTCCTTCGCTATTTAATATCACACACGTTATTTGATATCGCTAGCGATTCAGCAAAATATTAATAATAATAAAAATACTACTACCCGATTCGAAATAACAGAGGCTTCCCTCACGATTCAGAGAAAGAGAAGCATCAGTCACCGGAGAAATATTAGTACCCGATTAATTATTTAAATTCAATTAATATCTTACTCTGACCGAAAACCTAAATCCACTCTCCGCATTGAAGGGTTCTTTTGGAAATAATCTGCTGTTATTCTAAAAGAATAACATGAACCTGTTATTTCAAAGGAATATTAGGAACCTGTTATTCCGATCTCAATTATTAATTTCATTGAAATTCGCGCATGAAATATATTCCTTAAAAATTAAGATTCGCGCATTGAAAAATTTGAACAACAGCAGATTTATTTATTTCCGGTTCTTTTTCATTTAGCACCTCTAGTCCTCTACGGCTCTACCATTGCCCGTACTAAATATCGACTTCATAACTGCAATCCATCTGTACATTGTCTAATAAACCCGAAACAATCTGTACTTGCCACGTGATTTTGTTTTCATGTGCTCTTGCTGAAAAAATATAGCGACGGGCTGGTCTATGTACAATTAGATCGTCACATTAGGCCCAGAATAGCCCACTTTTACTTTCATCTTTCTCAGCCTAAAAGCAACCTCGCCCAGTTGGGTGTCAGTGACTGCTCTGGCGGGCCAGAGACGGGGTTGGCCTCTGAAGGTGAGGAATCATGTACCCTTATTTAGGAGTAAAAGGGTTTTCGTTGGGTCGGTGTATCCTTTTTTTGGGAGCAAAAGGGTATATGGAAATAAATCGGGTCGATCAGTACGTATTGGCCAGTAATGTCGGCCTGGGATTAAACCTCTTGTGAAGAAGCCTACATACCGAGATTTCACAAATAGCACCGGCGAGTCACAAGCTAGGATATACTTATCGCTTACAGACCATGTATTCCCCTCAACATAAATTTTGTACCTACGACGACATGATATGTTTTTGTAACATGAATATCTTCATAAGAAAGCTAAGTGGAGGAGGTCCATTCCTTTATTTATAGACAGTAGAACCATAATATAAATTGATTACCTGTAAGTACATTGTTTTGCCAAATCTGTGTCTTTGAAACCTCCAACCACAGCATCGTGCCAATTATATGTTAGAATAGAATCACATATGGTTCAGCTTTCAGCTTTCTTTCACCAAACTGAATTTTGGTGTGTGGGGTGTAGGGGAAAGAGAGATTTTTCAGGACCATACTCACAGAAAGGCTCCAAATTTTCACTGGTAAGAAATGGAGTAGTTCTTTTTTCAAAGTAAACAAGATAGAAGGCATTTCCCCAGGGAATGATGGTACCACCCTATTATTTATCAAATGTTTGGTCACGAAAGAATAATAAATACCATGTTAAAAATACGAGCATTCCAGGTCATTAGATACATTGCAGGAGAGGAGGTCCTTACGGTTTGCATACTGGTCTGCATGCCCCTTCCAGTAGGCATCCGGCTGCCGATTGGTCCAGTTAAATTTCTCCCTCTCCATTTTGATCTCCTCCAATTGTGCTTTCCATGGCTTTATATTCATCTCTGGCCTTAATTAAATTCATGTAAAAGCTTCCAGGTGTTAACTTGTTTCTCACTAAAGAAGCAAAAGTTGTAATTAAGAAAGAAAGAGAAATTCAAGGAGTACTAGTATTTTCTTTTTTAAAAATTTATCTGAGATATGTGGTGCTTTTGGTAGGCTTTGAGTTTTTAAATGAGAGAAAATTCAAAAATACAACATAAAATTAGAAGCTGTTTGTTAAATATATAGAAGAGTGATCTCAGATTTTATCATCATCATAGATCAAAGATCAAGGGCTAGGATTAGTTCAAGTGTCAAAATAGAAATAGAATAGAATAGTTGGTACATTGGTACCAGAAATTACCATAAATAGAAATAGTAACGTTAGAATTTCCAACGGCTCTTTAAGAGCTTGTATTATAAATAGCTCTAGAAAAATTGTAACATATAACACAAGATATACAATATGGAAATAAATCAATACTTTTCTACATAAATTTTTCTCCTAAGAACCTCAAAAATCAACATGGTATCAGAGCGGGATATCTAATCCTGTCTCAATTCTGCAAATAACGATCTACAAGACTGCAGTTAACGAAGAACTGCAGCACCATCAAGGCTCAAAAAACCGAGTCATCAGCAAAACAAATACAACAGCACCAGCAACATAACAGAGACAAGGCGCATAGCCAACACAGACAACAGAAACTGGTACTGGTACGGTACCAGTACGGCCAAAGTAACAGCCAAGCGAAACCAGAACGGCCAACAAGCAACAGAGACAAGGAAAACAGAAACAACCCACCCATAAAGAACAACAATACAAAAAAAAAAACCTTTCTCAGACCTAGCTTTCTCCAAATCAAACAAACGCCAAATAGAGCCAACCCAATAAAAAAGGAGAAATTAAGCTCAAGGTAGCACCTGTCCTTATCAAGAACCAAAATCTGTTCTTACAATCAACAAAACCAAAAATAGACTCTTGTACCAATAATCCCAAGAACACCAACATTCTTCCTCAAAATCAGCCAAAAAAAAAAAAATCTCCAAACCCCCAACCAAAAATCTAAGCAACACAATACACAAAAAACCAGCCAAAAATTTCAGTATCCTCTCTTAACAGTACCTTGAAAAAAAAAGGGCCAAGTATCTGTTTTACCAGTATCACCAAATCCTAAACTGAAAAATCTCCAGGAAATCACGAATCAGTAAACTGGTACAAAAAAAAAATGGTACTGTTCACCTGACCAAAAGCCATAAAGCAATAAACTATCACCGAGGCTAGTCGAAGCTGCCACGAGCAGCCCACAAACCAGAGAAGGCGAGGGACAGGAGACTCTGGCGACCGCCGTAGAGAATTTCAATCTTAGCTTGGATCCGAAAAAAAACCCTAGAAACAAGAAGTGTACAAATTGCAAGAAAGAAGGCCACACTCGGGAACGGTGCGGGCTCTTGCATTCTTATCTCCGGCCAAAGAAGATCAAAGCGGCGGAGAGAAGGAAAAACAAAGGGTTCACAAGCACAAGCGGCGGTGACATATTTGAGGAAAAGAAATCTCTGGGGAGCCGAAGTTCACAGAGAGAAAGAGGGGAGAAATGGCTTAATACTCAAGACAAATCATCTCCATTTCGAGAAAAAATGGGTACGTCCATTTCAGGAGGAGAAAGTGAGAAAATAAAAAGGAAGAAAGAAGTTGTGCAGTTATTGCGCTGGCGGGTTTAATGGGTCAGCAGAGGATTCAATGCGTCAAGCTTCCAAGCAACTCCTTATGTGGTACTCTAAATCCAATATTTAAATTCATATGGTGAAGCCTTTAATTTTATGGAAGAAAATCCCGCTTGACCTAATTTGAATAACCAAATAATCATAAATAGCGGTGCACCAATCAATAGTATAGAAAAATCTAGAAAATTGCCGAATATATTTCTAAAAATATTTAAAATATATTTATATATAGAACCCTTTACAAAAAAAAAAAAATTACTTTCTATTAAGAAATTAACACAATGTGAATTAGATTGCAATGCACATTTTCTTCTTCAATAAATATAATATTTCTAACCGGAAATCAGAAAAATAATTAATGAAGTTTTTAAAAATCTTGAGAGAACTATATAATTCACAAATAAAATTTGTGAAATTTTCAAATATTTTATGATTATGTTTTTCATAAGTTTCAACATTTTAATTTTTAAATTTTTTAAATTTTTCTACATTTAAAAAAGAAAAAGAAAAAAAAAAGGCTTAACTCTTTCCAATGGTATATTGACATATTGAAGGTATAAAATAATTATGGTTTTGCAAGTCAATTACATTTACATGATATTTATAAAATTTGAAATTATTTAATACTCCCACATTATTATATCCAAGTTCTAATTATTTATTTATTTTTAAAATCAAAATTAAAAATTAATATTATCTCAAATTTAAAAATTGAATAAATTAATACATGAAGTTTTCTTACACCTTTATGTTTGAAAACAAAAACAAAAATAATAATTCATCTTTGTACAATAATATATATATATATATATATATATATATAGAGTAAGGCTACGGTGCTTTGCAAAGTAAAACCCCCTCTTTACTTCGGGCTACTTTTTGCATTTTGAAAATCCAAACAACCGATCCGAACCGTTCAACATGTTCTAAATATTGAAATGTGCTTGGAGACCAAATTTTACATTTTTTGGATTTTTTTTACTATTTATTAAGCCACTTTTTCAATCGCTGATCCGGTGGTCCAAAAAATTTTACTGTTTTTTACTGTTCACTACCGGATCAGCGATTTTCAAAGTGGCTTAATAAATAGTAAAAAATTCCAAAAAATGTAAAATTTGGTCTCCAAGCACATTTCAACATTTAGAACATGTTGAACGGTTCGGATCGGTTGTTTGAATTTTCAAAATGCAAAAAGTAGTAGCCCGAAGTAAAGAGGGGATTTTACTTTGCAAAGCACCGTAGCCTTACTCTATCTATATATATATATATATATATATATATGAGAGAAATATGACACAAGATTTTTGGACATTCATCTATAAAAAAAAAAAAATAATTTTCCTATAACAACTATATTAATTGTAATGATTTGTAAAAATTGTTAATTTACTAGAAATTCAATTTAATGCATGAATTAAATATTTAGATTTATAAGAATATCGAATTTGAAAATAATTATTCTACAAACTATTTTAAAATTAAAAGTTTCTTCTTCATACAAAAAGGCTTGGTTTATAAAGAAAGCCTCAATATTCATATTTTTACATGGTGCCACCATAACACAAAAAGCGGGTATCCAATTCATATCGAGATAACCAAGAGCCGAAAGGCCACCATACCTCTCTAGCCGAGAGGGCAACACAAACCAAGAGCCGGAAAGACCACCATAACCGAGAGCCGAAAGGTTTCGGTCACCATAACCAAGAGCTACTAGAGCCACCATAACAAGTGCTACTAGAGCCACCGAGATACTAGAGCCACCATACCAAAAGCTACTAGAGCTAAAGAGTTACTAGAGCCACCATAACCATGAGCTGAAAGGTTTTGGCTACCCATAACAAAAACCAAGAGCTTTTCTACCCGAAAGGTCACCATAACAAT
Source organism: Carex parvula (assembly GCA_025461045.1). Taxonomy (NCBI): domain Eukaryota; kingdom Viridiplantae; phylum Streptophyta; class Magnoliopsida; order Poales; family Cyperaceae; genus Carex; species Carex parvula. The sequence goes on along the minus strand of JAJGRW010000012.1, from coordinate 311,920 downwards.
AAAAAAAAGGGGAGAACCTATACCAAATTGTGTCGGTAATATCTCAAATAATTGTACAAGAGCATGTACAATACCAAATACCAATACAAATACGAAGGTTATGAAAAATTAAAAATTGATAAGTTGGTAATTGTACAATTACCTAAAAAATAAAATAAAAGACCCATCGGATGCAACAAATATACAAATAAAATACAATAGTGATGACACCGTTAGAATTTTGAATTTTATTTTCTATTGTGGTAAATAAAGGTTGAAACCAATATATATACACACATATATGGATTATTCTCTCTATTTATCTATATAAGAAAAATAATAATGCTAACAATGAGGGGGAGGAAGAATTAATAGGTACGAAGAACATCAAGGATGATGCAACCATCTTCAAGGCCTAAAGACGATGCGATCTCTCCGAGGCATGAAAAAGGTGCAAGCCAAAATCGGAACTCAACTCATGCGAAATGAAGAGCAACTTGCCAATATCCTTATCAAAGGATTGGATCCGAGTCCATTCGAAGATATCACAAGCAAGCTAGGATTGTACAATATATACATTCCTAGCTTGAGAGGGAGTGTTAAAAATATAGAAGATTGATCTTGGATTTTATCATCATCATAGATCAAAGATCAAGGGCTAGGATTAGTTCAAGTGTCAAAATAGAAATAGAATAGAATAGTTGGTACATTGGTACCAGAGATTACCATAAATAGAAATAGTAACGTTAGAATTTCCAACGGCTCTTTAAGAGTTTGTATTATAAATAGCTCTAGAAAAATTGTAACATATAACACAAAATATACAATATGGAAATAAATCAATACTTTTCTACATAAATTTTTCTCCTAAGAACCTCAAAAATCAACACTGTTACCAGCCCCAGAAGGCCCAATCAGGAAAGACAATGTCTAATGTCGTGTTATCCTTACAATACCGGAACAACAGTGGTAGGTGTTGAGCTGTAGTCTGAGGCCTTTACTAGGGGCAAATCTGCACATTCAAATATGAGGTTGAGATCTGGTACACGACCAGGGTACCGATTAAGCAGTTGGACAATTCCCCAGAGAGTGAATATATCTCGTGTTTGAAATGAAAACTTATATCTCTTCATATAGACTCGGCCATCAGAAATAACGAGGCAAAAATTGGCAAAATGCTTGGCACTCTCAACCATCTCTTTGGAAATGCTGTATATTTTCAGGGTTTTAGGTCCTCGTCAATGTAGTGAAAGAACTCGGGACATAACTGTGAGGAGTTTAGAGGGGGGTTGATTGTGGTATTTATGTAAGGAGATGGAGTTGTATGACATGTGAGATCCGCCGCATTATTAAAGAAGGATGGCTGTATGTGCAAATATTAGAAATGCGTACCTTTTCTTTTAGCTTTCCTACTAATTTTGTAAGAGCAAAAGGTTTACAAAAACAAGACTTACAAAGTCGTCATTCCAGTGATTCCACCTAGAGGTGAGCAATAAAATGAGAAGAAAACAAGAAAAGTAACCACCCCTGCTTTGGCACAAATTTGCTTGTGCAGTTTCAGTGCAAAGACCTTCAGCATTCCTACAACACCAAACGACTTCTCACCTTAATTCCGAAGGAAAGATTAGATCAATTATCAGGACAGAACATACAACTATTTTAATTCGATGACTTTTCTTCTTCTGAGCAATTTAAATTAATATAAAAATTGCACAATACTCGACGAATGAAAGCTTTAATTTATTCATTTTTTTGGATAAATTTTAGCCGAAGGTCACTAAAATTTGTCCTTTGTTACGAATTGGTCACTTAAGTTTGATTTGTCCCTCTATAGCTACTGAACTTTTCATTTGTCCCAATCAACTCACTCTGTAACTTTTTTATCAAAAAAATTAATAAAATATAACTTTTCCATTAGTATTTTGGATGGAATGAGCATATTCCGTTAGTATTTTGAACGTAATGAGCATATTTCGTTAATTTTTTGGATGAAAAGAATTAGAGAATGACTTGATTGAGAAAAATAAAAAGTTCAATGGATATAGATGGACAAATCAAACATTGAGTGACTAATTCGTAACAAAGAACAAAGTTTAGTGACCTCCAACAAATTTACCCTTTTTTTTATGGTTAGTAGCATTAAATGCCTACTAACAATTTCATTGATAAAAAACATAGTTATAACGACTCAAATGACCCTTATTCCTACATCTACTAATTCATTATCATCAATCTCTCTAAACTACTATATTCTTCTAATTCTACTTATCTACACTCTTAAACATCTTATTACCTTATTCCCCATCTCTCTCCACGACAAATCTGCTGTCGTCCGAGCCACCAAACTTCAACTACTGGATTTGCACACCGTCGCACTCCGATCGAGATGAGGACTCCACACTCCGAGCTCCGACGATACCGCACTCACACCGGTTCTGGTCGGCACTGCTCCCTCCCCTCTATCTCATTCTCCTCTCTTCTCAAGTCGGTAGAAACGAGAGAGGAGAAAAAGTTATTGAAATGTTGGAGGTGAGACCTAGAAGGAGTGAGAGGGACAGAACGGAGAAAGATGGGGGGGGGGCTGCTCTAAGAATTCGCTTACAACTCTCCCCCAAAGAGTGCTCTTCAATTTCGCTCGATGGTCTTAGAGCATCTGCATCCCTAGTATTATTAGAGTTTCTAATATGAGGTAGCAGTTTCTAATTCAGTTTCAGGAATGTGGGAGAGTTTCTTATTTAGCAATTATGCAGGAATGTTTCTTATTAAGAAACTGTTTATAAACTCCATGCTGGCAAAATGATTGGCTCAATTTATTTTTCTCTTTTAATTTATTGCTGGCGCTTAATAGAAACTCTAAAATTAATTTTAGAGATGTGAGAGTTTAGAAGCTTTAAATACCTTAACTTCTAAAAAGTGATTAACAGTTATTTAGAAACTCATTTGAGTTGCTGGCATGTAGATGCTCTTAATTTAATCCATGATTGGATATAAAAAAAAATGGTAGATACACATGAAGAAAGCAAAAAAGTCACAGTCCATGGTTAACACAAGAACCAAACCCCAGAGTGGTGTCAATGGGTATGGTATGGATCAGACGTATATATTAATACCCATATCAATGATAAGATACAAACAGTACTATCCTGCTTGAATATGCAGCTAATTTTAATTAGAATAACTAAAAATTATTTGTATGTTTATTCCTTTCTTCATAAATTACAATAATCTTTATTCAAATTCACTTCATCCAACATTCTCCTCGTGTGGACTAGACCCATATTTTTTCTCAAAAAAAAAAACATTCTTCTCGTGTGTTAAAAAACTAAAATTATTATTATTACCTCCCTAACTAGTACAAAAATTAATATAGACCTTATTTCATTTTTTTCTACCGTCCTTTATTGTCAAATAAACTTAATTTTTCAAAAGAGCGCACCCATGGAATGGAAGTCGATTAATCAATTAATTGAGTTCCAATCTTCATTTCTGTTTATCTTTTTTCTTTACCATTTTTCTAGAAAATTGAAATGATGAATGATAATTTTATTGTTCTGATCTTACAATGAATATTAGGCCTCTTTATAATTAAGGAGAGGTCCTAGCCATTGCCTAGTTGCCTAAATTACAATTTCTAGCTGTTGCCTAGTTGCCTAAATTACAATTTCTGAATATACAGAAATTCTCAAATCTTGCTAGGTACTATATTTAGCTTAACAGCTATTGTAGATGCTAACTTGATTTTGTTCCTTAAAATGCCAATGATGATCTTCTGAGGCAAATCTTCTATTTCTCAACACTCCCCCTCAAGTTAGGATTGTAAATGTCGATCAATCCTAACTTGCTTGTAATTTTATAAAATGGTCCTGGTTCTAGCCCTTTTGTGAAGATATCAGCAAGTTGGTCTTGACTCTTCACATATGGTGTTTCGATTTCTTTTGCTTGAATTTTTTCTCGCACAAAATGACAATCGACTTCAATGTGCTTGGTTCTTTCATGAAAAACTGGATTAGACGCAATATGTCTAGCCGCTTGATTATCACAAAACATTTTTATAGGTTCATGATTTGTAATATTCAAATCGGTTAACACTTGTCTAACCCAAGTTAGTTCACTAGCGGTTGATGCCATAGCTCGATATTCTGCTTCAGCACTTGATCTTGCTACAACATTTTGCTTCTTGCTCTTCCATGTGACTAGATTCCCACCTACAAATGTGCAGAAGCCAGTAGTTGATTTTCTATCGAAGCTTCCTGCCCAATCTGCATCGGAATAGCCACACACTTCATTAGAATTATTATTTTTCATCCATATTCCCTTTCCAGGTGATCCTTTTAAATATCTTAAAATTCTATTAATTGCTTCTAAATGAGGTGTTCTTGGTGCATGCATAAATTTACTAATTTGACTAACAGCAAATGAGATATCAGGTCTTGTTACTGTTAAATATATCAATTTTTCTACAAGTCTTTGAAATTGATTTATATCTTTTAATGGTTCTCCATCCTCGGTATTTAATTTGCACCTATATTCAATGGGTGTTGAGGCAGGTTTTGATCCTATTTTACCTGTTTCTTTAAGAAGATCTAGTGCATATTTTCTTTGAGAGATAAATAAACCTTTGATTGAATGAGCTACTTCAATGCCTAGAAAATATTTCAATATTCCTAAATCTTTTATATTAAAATTCTTCTTCAACTGACATTTAATCATGTTAATTTCTGTTTGATTATTTCCTGTAACAATTATGTCGTCTACATAAACTAATACAATGACAATATTGTCATTACTTTGTTTGGTGAAAAGAGAATTATCAGCACTACTAATTGTAAAACCACATGATTTAAGAAAAAAACTGAGTTTTCCATACCATGCCCTTGGAAATTGCTTCAGACCATATATGGATTTTTTTAACCTACAAACAAGATTAGAATCTTTCTCTCTCTCTCATGATCAGGTGGTAGGTTCATATAAACTTCTTCTTCAAGTGTTCCTTGAAGAAAAGCATTTTTCACGTCCATTTGGTAAAGGTTCCAACCATTATTTGTTGCTACTGAGAATAAAATTCTAACAGTGTTCATTTTTGCAATAGGAGCAAATGTTTCATGATAGTCAATACCATAGGTTTGTGTATATCCTTTGGCCACCAATCTAGCTTTATATCTTTCTATGGTACCATCACTATTATATTTTGTTTTGTACACCTACTTGCATCCAACTGGTTTTTTGTTTTTTGGTAAAGGCATAATAACCCAAGTATTATTTTTTTCTAATGCCCTAAGTTCTTCTTTCATGGCTTCACACCATACCGATTGACTTAAGGCTTCTTGGAAGTTTTTTGGTTCTTCTTGTTTAGAGAGAGAAGTCAAGAAGGCTTTGTAATTTGTCAAAAAAATTTCATAAGAAATAAAATCTTGAATAGGATAAGTTACCTTGTAAGTCACAAAGTCTCGAAGTCTGGAGGATGGTTGAATTGTCCTTGAAGACCTTACACTAATTTCTTCATCATTCTCATGATTGTCATTAGTAGGGTTATTGCTTTCTTCATTTTCATTTTCTTGCTCACTTATATTACTTTCATCTCTATTTTCATTTTCGGTCAAATGTATCACATCCATAGTATGGTTGGTTGGTAACAATACTCTATTTTGACTATTGGTAATAGGCTCACTAATCTCTTCCTTTAAAAAATAAGTTTCATTTTCATTAAAAATAACATCCCTTGAAATGAACATTTTTCTATTAATTGGATCATAACACTTGTATCCCTTTTTGTGTGTTGAATATCCTAAGAAAATAGCTTTTGTTGATGTTGAGTCAAATTTATCTTTTCTTTTTTTATGAACAAAGCACACACAACCAAAAATCCTTAGATGATCAATATTAATTTTTCTTTGGTAAAGAATTTCTAAAGGACTTTTATTTTCTAACTTAACGCTAGGGAGTCTATTAATTAAATATGTGGCTGTGAGTATTGCATCTGACCAATATTGTCTTGGGACATTCATTTGAAACAAAAGTGCTCTTGTCATTTCTAACAAATGTCTATTTTTTCTTTCGGAGACTCCATTTTGTTCGGGTGTATTTATACAAGTCGTTTGATGTAAAATCCCTTTATTTTTAAAATATTGAGTAAAATTATTATTAACAAATTCTGTGCCATTATCAGATCTAAATATTTTAATTTTTGTATTAAATTGATTTTCTACCAAAGTTGCAAATTCTTGAAAGCATACAAAAACTTCATTTTTTTGATTTAAGTAAATATAACCAAGTAGCACGAGAAAAATCATCAATAAATAAAACAAAATATCTAAATTGATTATATGAAGTAGTAGGAGCGGGTCCCTACACATCAGAATGTATTAATTCAAACGGTGCTTTACTCTTGCTAATTGATAATGAAAACGGAAGTCTAGTTTGTTTAGCTAATTTGCATACATCGCAATTAACACAATTATTTAAAGGAAAATTTAAAAAGAAATTTAAAATTCTATCAGAAGGATGTCCAAGCCTCTTGTGCCATAGATCGTTTTCACTAGATTGCTTGGTTGCACATAAATTAAATTTCTGATAATTCAAAATATAAAGTCCCTTGTCATAGAATCCCTCACCAATCATCATCCCTGTTGTTTGGTCCTGAAATTTAACATTTGTTTTTGAAAACAGTACATCACAATTAAATTCTTGCGTAATTTTACTTACAGAAATTAGATTTGTTGTAAATGAATTTATGTATAAAACATTTTTAATTTCTTTGGAGAAGAGATCAATGGTGCCTATACCAGTAACGGGTACCTTGGTTCTATTGGCAACTAAAATGTATTGGTTATTTTTGCACATTTCTAGGGTCTTAAATAACTCTCTCTATTGCATATCATATGGTCAGTAGCACCCGTGTCTATTATTAATTGACTGTTAGGTAAAAATTTAATTGAATTTAAAGCGATACCGCATGAATTGGAGTTCTGTCTAGCAAGCATCACAGACAGCTGCGCCATCAGTTGCCGCATGGGATCCTCTCCAGCTTCACTTGGTTCACTTGGACCGGGTCTATCTATTGCGCCAGAAGAGAAGAGAGACCCCTGGGCTGCGTAACCCCTCTTTTCTTTCTCCCCCTTTCGATCTCCATCCCGATCGCCACCTCCCTTGCGGTTCTCTCCATCCCGATCGCCGCCTCCCCTTCGGTTCTCTCCATCCCGATCGCCTCCCCCTTTCCACTTCTTTGGCCTGAGATGCGGGTGGAGAAACCAACAGCGCTCCTTAGTGTGACCGGTCTTCTTGCAGCACTCACATCTCTCCGAACTGGTTGATGCTTTTTGGGAGGTAGGATTATGAGATTTGTTGTATGAGAGGAATGCTTGGTTTTCTGGAGTATCGGTGGTCTGGGTGTTGGTATTCATGGCATCTCGCTGTGATTCCTCCTGTTCTAGAAGAGCGACGATGGAATCGAGGGAGGGAAGGTTGGCCCCGAAGAGGATTTGCTGCCGAACTTGTTCATAACTCTGGTCCAGGTTTGCTAAGAACTGAAAAATTCGATCTTGATTTTTGCGTTATGTGATTTTTTCTGGATCTGTGGTATCGGGTTGGTGGATGTCTAATTCATCCCATTTAGCTTTCATTGCCCCGAAATATTGTGTGATGGATTTCTGGTTTTGTTTGATTTGGGCAATGTCGTGCTTGATTTGGAAGATGTGGGCAAAGTTGTTTTGTTTACCGAACATTTTGTTGATTGCTGTCCACATCTTGGCAGAGGTTTCGGTACCATGTATAAAAAGCTCGCTGATTTTTGGTTGCATGGAGTTTAGAAGCCATGACATGATCAGATTGTCATGGATGTCCCATTCGTCTTTGTTTGCATCAGCCTTTTTCTTGTCGCCTGTGATGTACCCGTACTTGCCTTTGCCTTTGAGTGAGATTATTGCTGATTTGGACCATGACTGGTAGTTTTTGCCATTGAGTAACATGGGAGTTAATTTCAGTGAGGTATTGGCATCGATCTGAATTTTGTCGGCCATTGTTGTTCTGGTAAATTACCAGGTTGTGTGCTTGTGGTGTTGTGGGTTGTTGCTCTGTACCTATTGCTGGTACAGAAAGAGCTCTGATACCATCTAGAAAATTGAAATGATGAATGATAATTTTATTGTTCTGATCTTACAATGAATATTAGGCCTCTTTATAATTAAGGAGAGGTCCTAGCCGTTGCCTAGTTGCCTAAATTACAATTTCTAGCTGTTGCCTAGTTGCCTAAATTACAATTTCTGAATATACAGAAATTCTCAAATCTTGCTAGGTACTATATTTAGCTTAACAGCTATTGTAGATGCTAACTTGATTTTGTTCCTTAAAATGCCAATGATGATCTTCTGAGGCAAATCTTCTATTTCTCAACAATTTTGATGTTTTTTTTGTCCGTTTTTTCTTCGTTTTGCGGGAAAGGTCTTGTTTGAAAACTATCTTATCGATATATGAAAAAGGGCTCTGACCCTTAATTCTTAATTACTCAAAAAAGAGCTTTGGGATCTGCATCTGTGAGAAGACGTGGGTGCATGACGCCCGATTGAAGAACGTGGCTACTCAAGAAGAACGTGGGTGCATGGCTACTCATGAAGAACGTGGGTGCATGACGCCCGATTGAAACTATAAACCTATAAAAGGGTGTAAATAGGAGGTTGTAGAAGACATGGAGTGGTGCAGTAGCATGGTAGAAAGGGGAAGGAGTGCTATGTACATCGGTTCTCCTCTTGCAAAGGGATCGTTGGTTCTCTTACTTGGTTTCCTTCTTTTTGAACTTCTCACCACAAGCTATAATGATGAATTCGTAAGGATTGTTTATTTGTTTTGCAAGCTATGTTGGAATTATATACATGTGCAATTGTGTAGATAAGGTTCTACCATCCCTCCATTGTAAATTTGTTATGCAAATTAATTTTTTTAGCAATAGTGCACTATCTTCCAACTCAAAAATATCTGATTGTTACCAACTAAGGTTTGAAGGCATCCTCTTTTTCCTGCAGATACAGTCATTTCTTATTGATGCTGGCTTCGGTGACAGCAATTCAATGATATGGCATAATCCACACCAATCAGAAGCACAAGGAACTTCAATTACCCTTTCTTGCCCGACAGCCACCATACAACCTACTTGTAGTGCCCCGTTATTAACCACTCCGTCGCCCGCTCCATCTCCATCTTCTATCCAAGCAAAACCAAACCGCTCCCCAATCCCCACTCCATCATGCCCCGAGTATTTTCGCTATATCCATGAGGACCTAAAACCCTGGAGCGCTACCGGGATCACACGAGCAATGGTTGATAGTGCACCACAACATGCAAACGTCAACTTTCGACTGGCAATAATAGGTGGTCGAGTGTACCTCCAGAAGTTCAGCAAAGCATTTCAGACCCGGGATGTGTTCACCATCTGGGGAATTCTACAGCTCCTGAACCGGTATCCCGGTCGGGTGCCTGATTTAGATATCATGTTCAACTGTGATGACCCACCCGCACTCAAGGCGAACCGTTTTCATTCATCTCCACCACCGCCATTGTTTCGGTATTGCAAGGACTGGTCGACACTCGACATTGTGTTTCCAGACTGGTCCTTCTGGGGTTGGTAATTGCTTGATATGCTATATATTAATCCCGTTCCTTGTTTAGTGTATAACTATGAATTAATTCTGTTTGCAACTTATTCGGATAGTTATAATTAGCCATTTTTATATGATACAGGCCGGAGGTGAACGTGAAGCCATGGGAACAATTTCTAGATGAGATATCGATTGAGAGCGAGAGGCTAAAATGGAAGGATAGAGAACCTTATGCATACTGGAAAGGCAACCCATATGTTGCCGGGACTCGAGGGGATCTTCTCCGGTGCAACGTATCAAATGGAAAAGAGTGGAATGCTCGTCTCTTTGGTCAGGTATACTTAACAAAGTGAACAACCTGTTGAAGTTAGTAGACTTCGTGCATGATTAAAAAATCAAAAATCAAGACTTTCTACATCTTTGAAAAAGACGGAATGAATAATTATATATCAGGCATAATCATACAGATATAGCCCAATGCTACTACCGGTACACATGGATGTCTTTAATTTGGCAGAGAATTTGATAAGTTTTCTATGCACAGGAAAATGATATTCTTGCCAGTAAAAATCTTGTGGTAGAGAGAATTTTATTTCAGGTCAACATCTAAATATCACTTGGCACCACAAATAAAAAATTGCTTAAAATTAATAAACACAAAATATTGTATTTTCACATCTATTAAATTTTCTCTGTGGCTTTGCTTAGAACTGGGATGCGGCGCGGAAACATGGCTACCAGGAATCAAACCTTGCAAAACAATGCACATACAGGTACGCTCTGCAAACTAATCTATTAAGGTGTAGGGTTTCGGGTAGGTTATATGTGTGCCAATTTGATTCAGTTTATGATCTGTTCACTACCCGAAAATCATAATCTATGTATAAAACTAATTCCAAGATAAATAGAGTTTACTACTAGACGCGCAGCGGAATCTTCAAGCCCTAGTGGTAAGCCGGTAAGCCGGTAACCTTTCTTCATTCTTACACCTCGTGTCGGATCCACGCAACAGCAACCGCAGCCACGTCTCTACTAGTATCTACATGAACACATTCGAAAACAACCGCGAGTCAGAGTGTTAGCGCCGACTGACAGTTCCATTTTGTGTCTTTCTCTTTCTCTCTCTGTTTCTGAACTTGTGTGTCACACCCCGGGACAACCCGCCACGTATTTCTACGTAAGGCGTATTCACATCACATACATTATCAATAACAATATAAATAAAGCCATATTTATTTCATAATCAAAAGAGTTTCACAAACGATCATGGCGGACATGGCTAGTAACACAAGCACTGCCATGCCTGCTCAATGTATCAATTATTGAATCATAGAAACAAAACTAAACAACATGTGGCAATTTATCAATCATAAGCCTTCCCGCTTAGTCTCACTCTTGTCCTTGCTCGAATCCTTCTTCGTCGTTACCTGGAACCCACGTAAAAGTGGAACGGGTGAGAGATCGAACCTTCTCTCAGTGCGGAATTTAGTTCCAGCCCAGAGCTTATAAAACCTTTACTTATTCTCACAAATATGAACATACATAATTAAAATGCGTATGCTTCTTCTAATGCAATGCATATCCTATCATTACTTACTACTTTAATTTACTTTCAAAATTCCGTTAATCCATTTTATTTGCCTCACTAGACGGTGAATTCATATGCCGCTAGGTCTTGGCGGTGATAGGACCGCTTCCGCCTACAATCACGACCGTGACAGGACCGCTTTCGCCTACAATCACGTCCGTGATAGGACCGCGTCAGCCTACAATCACATCCGTGACAGGACCGCTTTCGCCTACAGTCACGTTAACGAGGGGTCCAGTCGAACACTAGACCCAATGTATACATCCCAATATGCAAGCATATCGGCCCCTGTTCAGTTTCCTTGTTCGTTCATGTCACGTACTTTTATTCAATCACAATTCATGCCATGCTCAACACATCCTATTCATGCAAGTCCATTGGTCAATGTATGAATCATATCCTTTCATGCAATTTATTTATGTACTACTCAAGTCAAACGAATGGTTCGAAAAACAACATGCATAATTCCAACTAATGCCATAATAATAAACAGTTGAATGACAATAGACAAGTAAGATAGTTTTATAAAGTCTAGGAAACCCGCACCTTTTAGCTTAGCAAATCTTTGATCGTTTCTCACGTCTCTTAATTCTTCAAAAATAGGAACCTAAGAAATAAACATACCTCTAATTAATAATGTTTTAATTCACGTTTTCTCAATTCCTAAAATTCCTTGATACAATTTATTATTATATTCACATGTTATTAATCCTAACTCTTAAACTTTACTTAGAGCAATTTTCATCCATAATTATTTTTCCAAATACTTTAATCATGATTGGTAGTAATAAATCCAGAAAAGAATGCATTGCTCAGTACTAATTAATGAAGATGAAATAAACGAATATCTATAATTATATATATGAAAATAATCTTTTAATCTACTGTAAATTATAGAAAGAATTCTCTCACTTATATTTGTCCCAACTTAATAATTAATGTACAAGATTGATGATAGAAAAATATAAAGTCTATTATTCATCTGTTGCCGAAACTTTATATCTAAACATCTATAGTAAAATAAAGAAGGATAAATTAAACAAAAGTACATAATCCAAAATAAACAAGTGAACAGTTATGAAATTCCCAATACTATAGCATGTCATGCATTGTACTTACGGAACATACTTTATTCAATTTATAACACATTTTTATTTGAAAAGGTATTATGAAAGTCTGAATATTAGAAGTAAATACTTTAAAGCATATGCATATATATTAACACAAATACACATGTTTAAAGAATAGGTGACATTACAGTTTTTTTCAAGATCTACTATATTATTCATAAATATAATTATTCATTCACTAAATTATAATTTCTATAGAAATGACTCAAACTATTTTTATGCAGTTAAAATAGTCCATTCACTGATTATGGGTCTTGAGCAAAATATTATAATAAACGCACAATCTTACTAGTTCTCACAATTCAAACTATAATTTATATTCATTATTTGAGTAGAATTGAATCACTACACTAACTTAAACGTTTGAATCTAATTAGCGGTCTTGGGTTACCTCGAGAGCTTGAAACGTACATGAAAGAGGATGGCGGCTGTGGGTTGGAGTAGAAGCAGCGGCCTCAGGTCATGTACAGAGGAGCAGCACCTTGCGGTCAACGTTTTGGGCTGGGATGCGTGCACCGGGTCATGGTGGCTGCTGGGGCTGCGGTGGGCTGCTGGCCTTTGGTGGCTGCCGCAAATTTTATTTAGAGAGAGAGAGAGAGATGTACGATAGAATGAATAATGAGCATTTCCTTTATTCAGAACACATCTTTATATTATTTGGACGACTACTTAGAAAAGAAATGACAATTAGGTCAAAATGGAATGAAATCAATTCTTCAATCCCCAGTTGTTCATGCGCTAAGAAACTGTAATTTAGGTTTTAATGCAAAATTAGAGATTTAGGAAATAGCTTGCTGTATGGGATCAAGAAATGTCAGAAAAGGAATTTTCTGATCTTGTGCATAATGGGAAAATAAAATGCATTTACTTCTCTGTTCCAATAATGATAATTAATAAATTCCTTCATATACGTGAATGGTTCTTTCTCTAAATGGAGTGCAATATTTAAAGGACAACCAATTAATCCTTTAATTAAGTTGCACATATCTCTCTTCGATTACTAGATGAGACATGAGAGAAAGAAAATAATTAGAATACACTACTCTTATACCATCAGAAAAAATATAATATCAATTATGCATTTAACAAAACTTAAATCGATCGTAGAATTTAATCATTACCTTCTATCAGAAAATAATCAATCCGAGTTAACAATGTTTTCGTTTAATGCGATAAAATTGACATAGAATTTAATATTTGGTTATTATGCAATTAATATATATTTTACACGTATTGAATCGTATCTTCACATTTATCTATTTTATTTTTATATAACAGTTATATTGATTTAGAAGCTTTATTTTATTTTAATGTCCATTCTTTAAATTACGTGGCGTTACATTGTGCGATCTTAGATCAGATTTTCAATCATAACCGAAAATCTGTGCTCTGTTTTCTCACTATTTACTCTATCTTTTGTCTTATCCGAAAATGTAACAGATATCAGTCTAATCCGAAAATCAACAGTACATGTATATATAATACATCACACCTATTCAGATCGCACCTATTCAGTTCGCACCTAATCAGAGCGATCTATCCATATGATCATATCAGATCAGAGATATCAGAATTTCGGGCCCATATATTGATGCATATATTGATGCCCAATAAGACTTAATCCATATTTAATTCCAGAAATTAAACTATTGATTTCAGACCGAAATAACTTGGCCACTAGGACATTTCCAACATAAGGATCCAATTTCACATACCAGTACAGGTTCATATGTTAAAAATATAGTAGAGTAGAGTCAATCTGCCATACATTGTTCCCAAAAAAAAAAAAAGACAAGGCTTGATGAAAGTTATAACTAAGTCTAATGCAGCTGACAAAGATAATATGTTTCATGCGGAAGACAGTAGATTTGAATCAACCTAGATGATTTGATCCGATATTTAAGTTTGAGAATTTTGATCTGCATCATATTCTCTTGCTAGAATAGGAAAACTTGATAAAATTGCTTGATATGATGACAGATACAAGATATATATTGAAGGGAAAGCATGGTCAGTTAGTGAAAAGTACATACTCGCCTGCAACTCGCCAATGCTATTAGTGACGACTCCATTCATCGATTTTTTCACAAGGGGTCTGGTGCCGGGTCAACATTACTGGCCTATAAGGCCCGATAAGAAGTGCTCTTCCATCAAATATGCCGTGGATTGGGGTAATAAACACCAAAGAGAGGTAATTCTAAGATAAATAATTATATGCTTGAAGAAATTATACAGCTAATATGGTGTCATATGTTTTAATCATGTGTACAATTAATTTAAAGAGAGACACAAACTTGCAATAGTTTCTTATGGTTGAAAATAATATGCACAATTAATGCATGAACCTTTAATAGACCTTATTCAGGCTATAGATTATCAGAGACCATGTTGTCTTGAAGCCCTGTTACTTACACTGAATAATATGTACTCAACAGGCACAAAAAATGGGGAAAGCGGGCAGCCATTTTGCACAAGATGAGCTGAGTATGGAAAATGTGTACGACTACATGTTACATTTACTGACAGAATATGCAAAACTGTTGAGGTACAAACCTACTATACCAGAGAATGCAAAGGAGATATGCCTGGAATCAATGGCTTGCTCAGAAACTGGGCTTACAAAGCAGTTCATGCTGGATTCAATGGTCAAATCTACTTATGATTTTGAGCCCTGCTTGCTGCCACCTCCATTTAAGACTGAAGAGATTGATGCAATTACTCAAAGAAAAGATGAATACATGAGAAAAATAGTGGTAGGAGAAGATACAGCGAAGCCTTGAGGAGAATTACTATCTTGCATATGCTTAATTGTTAATTAAAGCAAGAATATCTTGTTATTAATTTAGCTATACGCATAAATTTAACTAGTACAAAAATTTATCTGTAGGCTGTATACTGTTGAGTAAGTGGAAGCACCGTGAATTCCATGGTCAATTATAAACTAACACAGAAAAACAAGACACTATGCTACCCAGATACGGGACTTTGGCCACCAAACCCGTATCAGATACATGTCCGATACGAAATTGCGCGCAATACGCTGGCTTTTGTGTTGGTCTATTGGATGTTCCACGGGACACGCCAAATATATTTTAATATTTTAGATACACGCCGCGAAATTGCGCGCAATACGCTGCTCTGGTTTTTGTTGGATCGGATCACAAGACTCTGACCCTCTCTCTCTCAAGAGAGCAGTTCCTTACGATCCAAAGAGAGTACCCTTCTTCCAAGTTCAGTCAGATTTTTTTTCTCCCTTATCAATAGTATTTGAACAGGCAGAGATCGCATCAGCCATCGCCATTAACTTGAGTAAGTTTTTTTTTTTCTTTTAGAAAAGGCGTATGTGCCCATTTCTTTTAAGAAATGTTAAATAGATTTGAGTAAGTAATTTATTATTATTTTTTTTTAGAAGGCTGACAGTGGCGTAAGTAATCTATTATTGTTTTCTTGTTTTATGTTGTTCGACTCTTCGTGGCAGCAGATTTAATTTCTTTTTAACTTGTTTTTAGGTCCTTTTCTAGAGTAGGGATGTAAATGATATCATTTTAACGGTTTATTCAATCTGCATCGTATCCAATAAAGTAACTATGAGTAATATATTTTTTTAAATTTATCGGGTATGGATACGAATAAGAAAATTTTTGTTAGTTTATTTAATAAGAGCTATTTTGTACTCTTATCTTATAAAATAAATAAATTTAAAATTATATGTGGTTTTTTTTAAATAAATAATTTATTATTATAATTAGATTGATTTATATTACATTTTTTATAATTTTATTATGTAGTAATTATGATAAAATTATTTATCAAGTATTTTATATAATATTTTTAATTAGTAATTTATAACAAAATTGATTTATACAATATTTTATCATTCATTTAATTAATAATGATATGATAAAAAAATATAAATAGAATAAAAATTAAAAAAATTATATTTTGTTATATTAGATACAAGATGTATTTAATATATTTATTTAGTTATTATATTTTTTTATTGAATTATATATTTATATATGCTATCAATTTATTCGCTAATTATCGTTATTCGTTTCGTTATTTGTTATCTTAATGGGTAAAGATAGAATATGAGTAAGACTAATTTTAAATGTGTTATGGGTATTAAAATATATACGTCTGATCCATATCATACCCATTGACACCCCTGCTTTGGGGTTTGGTTCTTGTGTTAACCATGGACTGTGACTTCTTTGCTTTCTTCAAGTGTATCTACCATTTTTTTTATATCCAATCCTGTATTAAATTAAGAGCATTTACATCCCAGCAACTCAAATGAGTTTATAACCACTTTTTAGAAATTAAGGTATCTAAAGTTTATAAACTCTCATATTTCTGAAATTAATTTTAGAGTTTCTATTAAGCCACGTCAGCAATAAATTAAAAGGGAGAAATAATTTGAGCCAATCATTTGGCCAGCATAGAGTTTATAAATAGTTTTTTAATAAGAAACTTTCCTGCATAGTTGCTAAATAAGAAACTTTCTCACATTTCTGAAACTAGATTAGAAGCTGCCACCTCATATTAGAAACTCTAATAATACCAGGGATGCAGATGCTCTAAGACCATCGAGCGAAATTGAAGAGCGCTCTTTTGGGGAGAGTTGTAAGCGAAATCCTAGAGCAGCCTCCCCCCATCTTTCTCCGTTCTGTCCCTCTCACTCCTTCTAGGTCTCACCTCCAACATTTCAATAACTTTTCTCCTCTCTCGTTTCTACCGACTTGAGAAGAGAGGAGAATGAGATAGAGGGGAGGGAGCGGTGCCGACCAGAACCAGTGTGAGTGCGGTATCGTCGGAGCTCGGAGTGTGGAGTCCTCATCTCGATTGGAGGGCGGCGGTGTGCAAATCCAGTAGTCGAAGTTTGGCGGCTCGGACGAGAGCAGATTTGTCGTGGAGAGAGATGGGGAATAAGGTAATAAGATGTTTAAGAGTGTAGATAAGTATAATTAGAGGAATAGAGTAGTTTAGAGAGATTGATGATAATGAATTAGTAGATGTAGGAATAAGGGTCATTTGAGTCGTTATAACTATGTTTTTTACCGAAATTTTTATTAATAACATTTCTCAAAATAAGTAAACCAAATAACCACCGTTTGTGGGCAATTTTAAATCTAACACGACTGCACTTTATCGCTGCGGACCCATTTCAGGGACACCGCAGAATGCAGGTGCGGACCCTGAAATGGGTCCGCACCGACATTCTGTGGTGTCCCTGAAATGGGTCCGCACTATGCCGGAGCGGACACTATTTTTTTTATCTGAAATGTGAAGAAGTTTGATTATGATTTTGTTTTGGAAGTTTTTATCAGAAATGTAAAGTTTGTAATGGAAGTTGTCTAATTACTTCTGTTTGAAATATCGTTTAATCTGAAATTGTTGTTCATTTGTTTGATCAAAAGAAACATTACAATAGAACAAGGAGCCATATAAAGAAGCATACAATAGAACAATGCTAATGTTATCGGAAATTACAAATACATCTAATTAACCGAAAATAAACAACATTTTACGAATACGATTAAAAAAAGATAAATATCCCATCCATTGATAAACTCTCAACCTCGTGTAGCTCGAGCAGCTCTGTTTTGTCTTTCTTGTGTCTCGGCCGGCTTGGTGTCCTCTTCTCTTATTATTTAGAACGTCCTTTCACATCAGAATTCGGTTGTGCCGTCTTCTGCCCACATAAATATTTTTATCCTCTGGAACAAGGACCGGGCCATCGTGTTGAGGCCATTCCGACTGATTTTCATACACATGCCATTGACCGCTCCATGTGTTGATCAGTGTATGGATGTGATAGTAGTGACTTACAAAGATGCCAGGGTTGATGCCTCGAGGACGACACACAGACAGAACATGAGAGCACGGTATTCTGTCCAATTGACGCTTCTGGCACGTGTAAGTTACCGTGTGATCATCCCCGATTATCACCGTGTATTTGAAATTGGCCTTGGTAAATCGGCCAGAATTGTCAGGTATGAAAGCGTGAACTCTCTCCTGTGTGGAGGTTACCTCGAACTCGTTGTTGTTTCCAAACCCCCCCAGCGTCTTCATTTTATCGGACCTCTCGAACCGTTTGTTGATCAGCTACGAAAAATTAAAAAATAATGAAGAAGTCAGATTTTTTTAACAAAGTTCATTAAAAATTATGAAGAAAGAACTACAAATAAAAGTACCTGATGCACACGACACGAGAATTGTTAACCTTGACTGGCTTCCTATTCCGCTTTGGCCCTCCTTTGCTCAAACCCCATGTCATACATTTGTAAAATGTGTCTTCAATTATTGCTGCCACCGGTAACTTACGAGATGACTTGAATACATTATTTAGCGACTCAGACCCGTTTGTAGTCATAATGCCCCAACAGTAACCACTGTCCAGTGCTTGGAATATCTTCCATGATTTCGGGCACTCGTTCTCATCTTGATCCAAATATTTACCCACACTGTCTAGCCAATTGAGGGCAATGTCACATACCGTCCCCATTGCTTGCTTCCTTGCTCGTATCTCCTCATCTTTCTCTTAGCCACACATATCCTAAAATACCGGATTGCCGCGTCACTGCAACCGTTCTTCTTCATGTTCTCGGCTATGTGAGTAGCACAAAGACAGTGAACACATTGATCCTCATCCTCCTCGTTCCACCCCAGATCATCTTGTCTAAACACCTTCTTGATACCCTTTCCCCTATTAGTGATGACACACATGAATCTGGAGCGAATTACATTACGGCGCAACCATTTCATGAACCATGCACAATCGTCAAAACTCTCTGATTCTATCAGTGAAAAAGCCAACGGGAGGAGCTGGTTTTCAGCATCGTACCAGGTTGCAATCAACAGCTTGCCTGTGGTAAAACAATCAAATTAATTTCGTAAGAGCCGAAATCAACTAAATTAAATAAAGTTAAAATAATCAAATTAGTTACTTTTATACCGGCCTGACAGGAAACATGCATCAACGGTGATGACCGGTCTGATATGTTGAAAAGCAGCTATGCACGATCTAAATGCCCAAGCTGCCCTATGAAAATACTTGTATGGTTTACCGGTGGGAAATGAGATCACCTCAAACAATATTTCTGTCAATAAATTTAAAAAAATAAGTTCAATTGTTGATTAATAATGAAATGACGTAAAAAATGAAAGAACAATATAGTACCTGGGTTGCTTCTTTTGATTGCCTCCAACAATGGAACTATAAGAGCGTATGACCCCTCCCAACTACCAAATTGACGGGCTATTGCCAACTCACGGCCATGCCACAGTTTGTTGTACACCTGTATCTGACCGTTGTACCTTTCAGCAACAGCAATCCGGACAGCTTGAATACTCAAGTCAACATCGTTCCTCATGTGAGCGGATATACACTCGGCAACCATAGTAGCCGACAACTGGGCGTGATCTGTTCTTGTCGCATCCGCGTGGCATGAATGTTGTGTTGGGCACTTGGAGACACGCCATGGTGTTCCATAACCTGTGGCCTTTGTGAGTATGTACCACCAACAGTAACTGTCATTGCACTTGAACCTAATTCTTGTGCGTTCACTGTGCGTATTCATTTTCTCTTTGTTGCAAAGAATGTGAAACCTGGCAATTGCGCTCTTCATTGCCTCTTTTGAGTCATATGTTTGTCTCTCAGACAATTCATTCTCATACTTTGCCCTCATTCTAAACAAACCCGAATTTGCTTCCATAAATCCTGATGTGTCGTTGAAAGCCGAAATCAGGTGCTGAAACTCGCGATCCATTATCTAAAACCCGCAATCCATCCTGAAAGTCCGCTCTTGTCCGAGCACAGGCCCGGTATCTTCCTCGTCAGACCGATCGCTCATACCCTCAGGATTACTATCAACCTAATTTTCCTCTGCCTCTAGTATTTCCGGATTCACTTTTTCATCGGTTTCATCCAGATCACAAGTTTGACCCCAATGAGCGGTCCGACTAGATGAAGGCTGGTCAGTCTGGGATGGGACCCGAAGGGAGGGCCGACTACTGGAGGGTCGGTCCCTCTGAACTGAGGCCCGACTACTGGATGGTTGGTCAATTTGGACAGGGGACGGACTGGAGCCGGATGAGTTACCCCGATTACGACCATAGATTAACCTCATAACTGGGTTGGAACACCGGGTTCTGATAACCTCCACATATAGGTCAATTATCTTATATGCACCACCAGAAAAACTCATGGTTTGATTGTACAATACCTGCCAGACTCCCTCATTTTGAATTGGAAATAGTTGGAACCAGGTTTGTACCGAACTAGTCGGCATGCTAATTTTGGCATCAATTTTAAGGTCATACTGACCCTGATCTAACCCCAAATTTTGACATATACTTGATTTAAGTCTCACATAATCAGTACCCGGCAATACCGGGATCACAGTAATAGGTCCAAGTCCAATACTATAGTAAACCCCATTATGGCCTGTTAAAACATCTCCACCAGTGTAGATGGATACCATAAAAGCCATTTTTTCAATCTAATACAGAAGAAACCTAAAATTAAAAATTAACTAAATTAATTATTCTAATCTAATTATTAATCTACTGAAATAAAAACAAAAAATTTAAAATAAGAGAAAAAATTTACAGATTAGAGAGCTAACCCAGGAGGGAGAAGGTGTGAGAGTGTGGAATGAAATTTCACTGTCATTTTCGGGCTATAAAGAACAGGGTCCGCTCCGACATAGTGCGGACCCATTCAGGGTTCGCACCGGCATTCTGCGGCATCCCTGAAATAGGTCCACAGCGGTAAAGTGCGGCCGTGTTAGATTTAAAATTGCCCATAAACGGTGGTTATTTGGTTTATTTATTTTTGAGAAATGTTATTAACAAAAATTTCGGTGTTTTTTATCAATGAAATTGTTAGTAGGCATTTAAAGCTACTAACCATAAAAAAAGGGTAAATTTGTTGGAGGTCACTAAACTTTGTTCTTTGTTACTGTTTGACCCTAAAAAAGTAGCTACTTAAAATCCAACATAGTAAGTAGCTATCTTTTGTTTGAAAAATACCAAAATCATACATGAACCCCTAAAATGAGTTGAGTGCAACATATTAAAATTCTTGGTGATATACTATACATGAAACCATGAATTTTCTGGGTGCAAGATGTGGTGACACCTAA
Source organism: Carex parvula (assembly GCA_025461045.1). Classification (NCBI taxonomy): domain Eukaryota; kingdom Viridiplantae; phylum Streptophyta; class Magnoliopsida; order Poales; family Cyperaceae; genus Carex; species Carex parvula. The sequence goes on along the minus strand of JAJGRW010000012.1, from coordinate 290,487 downwards.
ACAAACCAAGTCTTAAGTTGCTCTGGGTACGATTTTTGGAACACCAAACAGACCTGACAGAATGGGACCCACCCATCAGTGACTCAGAACCGTTTTGCGCCGAACCAACATAGCAAATGGACACGGCACATCAAGGTGACACATGATACACCGAATGGCCAGTGATTCGGTCTGTGGAACACCGTGACCAGGTAGATAGGAGGCGCTAGGCGCTGGGTTTAGTTCAAATATTATTTGACCCCTTCGTTTAGCATGCACTCGGTGCTTCATGAACCACATCGCACCCTTTTACATGGCCCATGAACACCAAGCACAGCCAAAGAAGATGAAAGGATGTAGAGGAGTGAACAGTAAAAAAACAAGGAGACTGACAAGTGGGCCCGCTCACCTGACCCCTTCTTCCTCCTCTGGCCTTCCTTCCGAACCCGAAATTGGAGCTTAAAATTCACTAAAATGGATAGAGCTCAGTATAAAGTCGTTATGCTATATCAATGAAAGTCTTATCCTCCCTTATTTTTTACTCAGAGCTCTATTAGTATGTCTCTCTCTCGTAGTCCCAATCAAAACCGAGAAGAGAAAGAAAGAAAAATGGAAAATGTGAGTTCTCGGTAAAATTGGATCCCGAGACTTGGTTTAGAGCTAAGAAAGGGGTAGGCGACACTGGTGGATTTTCCAATTTAATGCGAAAGGGTGTAATTGCGTTGGCCAGTGAGAAAGGCATGCACCCGAACGTGACACAAGTAGAAAGGACGTAATTCGTCATCAATTCGGTGCAATGCACCCAGGCACATGATAATGGGGTAAGGGCGATGCTCTGTGTCCATTCCTCATGAGTATTAACACCAGAACCGGTTTGGGCTCATGATGAGGCCCGGTAAGGCGCGGGAACAAGGTACCATGTTCAATACAGCTATTATTTGGCTGTTGGTCCCCTCTAACACGTGTCAAGCTCTGTGCATATGGAGACAAATATGGGAATATCCCCTCCAGAGAGTCAGGAGCACGCTTATCAAGCTTCCCCTTCTATAGCCGGTTTATCAAGGGCTAAGATGATGTTGTGCATACATAAGATCGATCTGAAGGCTGAGAATAATACAGCTAATAGTTCATGACATGTAAGAGTATAATTGGATGACCTTTGTCACACCCCAAACCAGGATTACTAACTCAAATTTAAATTTTCAGGTTATAACAACCTTTGCCATGTATGCACACAAGGAGGCCGAAATCAATCAAGACCATGCATCAAACAGCTGATGTACACGATGAAAGCCACATCAGCTGAACCCTAAACCCTAGACCCTTGCTGCCTTATATAAGGCACCCCAAATGAATACTCCAGATATACTTCTTCTCCTCCAGAAATTCCTGTGAAAAAAGCAAGTTAGAAAGTTCAAATCTCAAGAGAGTTTAAGTTAGAAATTCCAAGTTTCAAGCTTTTTAGCAAAGTTAGAAAGGTAATTCATACCTGAAAAGATGTAAGCTCAAGATGAGCAATGGTCTGTACATATTCTACCTTAATCAAAATAAAGAAGGTTTTTGATGATTTTCTTGTTTGTTCTTTACTGCCTTGGTTTTATCCTTCATCTCTTCATTTCTTTTTATTTTTAAAACTTTCAAAAATAATGAATGTGAGAGTTATATAATTTCTAGTTCGTTATAGGATGAAAAATGAAATATGTAGCTTGATGATCAAATAAAATGTTTTATTTCCCTTTCTTGCCTCTTTAATGATCTTTATGAAAATAATAACAAAAGTATTAAAAATACGATTTCTTCCTTCTTTTCTTCTCTGCCTCCTTTCTTAAAAGTCAAATTAAATATTTTATCATTTCTTTCTATTGGAGCTTATTAAACAAAAAATGATAAAATATAAAGTTTTGGTCTTTGATGCTTCTTTCTTTCTTTAACTCTTTTAGCTTCTTCTAAAGATGATTAAGTATTGGAAGTATGAGGGTTGAGCCATGAGGTCTCCCTTCATATGAAAGCTATATTAATTATTTTGTGAAGAAACTAAAAGAATAATAAAGTGACTATAAAAAAAATTAAACACAAGAGGTAGTAGGGTTGAGCCATGAGGTCTCCTCTATTATTCTCTCAACCTAAATGATCAAAGGGCCTATTTGCACAAAGGGTTTGATTTAGTCAATAATTAGTGCATTCATGTGCATAAATGTTGGCAAAATTAAAAACTATGTACAAATAATGAGAAATTGAGGTTTAAAATGTAAAAGACATTAGCATTGGCTATGATATGTTATTTATGCTTTAAATCTATGATATTTCAATGATTTGCCCTTTTGGACCTATTTTGTATACGAAAGAATATTTAATTTCTTGAGCAAATGAGCTAAAAAGAAATTAAATATCTTGAATATATAAATAGTGAGAGAAGGAGGGCTAAAGTGCAAATAGACATCAGCTATGCTGAAATTTGTCATTTGTACATTTAGCTCTATGATTTCTCAATGATTCGTCCAATAATCAAATGGAAAGAGCACATTAAACATGATTTCAATAAAATGCAGGGACCTCCTTGAAAATTTCCAAGCTTGACAGTTTTTTCTTTATAACAAAAAAAATGTTGAAGACGATTTCTTGGAGCTTTTGATTTCTCCTTTTCTGTTACCAATGCAAAACAGTGGCCTTCATGCCCATGAAATCTGTTCTGACCTCAACCAGCCCCTCTACCATGCTTTAATGCCCCTGTACCAAGTCTCTGGTACAATACCAAGTCCAAGTTCAGCAATGGAATGCATAGCAAAGATCACTGGTACAGTGATGCATCCTAAAAGGCTAGAATTGACCCCTGTCTGCAAACTGGACAGCACAAGTCACCCAAAAATTCAAAGTGAAAAATAAATTGCATAGTCAAGTAAAGGACTTCAAAACACACAAAATTGACACAAATTTCACATTTTTCTGATTTTATTTCGATTTTATATGAATTTTCAAAGTTCGGGTTTAAGAAACAGAAAAATCAGTATTTAGACAAAATGGAGCTGCTGCTGGTAAATGGACTGTACTGACCAACTAAAAAACCAAATTGAAGAACAAACATCATGATTAAATAGAAGACTTCAAAATACACAAAATAGACATAAATTTCATATTTTTCTGATTTTATTTCAATTTAATATGAATTTTCAAAGTTTAGCTTTTAAATGAAAAGAAAATCAGCAATAAAAACTGGAAAAATTACCTTCACTACCCTTTGCATAAATAAATGTTTTAAAAATAGAAGAAAAATCTCAAAAATCCTGAATTTCATCTTGGATATAGTATTCATGCCCCCTTTATGAATTTGTAATAAGAAATTGCATGATCTTTAACAAAAATCAAAGTTTATGAATTAATTCAACTTCTTAAATAAAAACTTAACTAAAAGTCTCATGAATCAATACTCATAAATATTCAAAAATGAAAATTCAACTCAAACAACCAGTCTGGATCATTTTTGTTAAACTCTAGAGGTCCAATTTACATTCTTGATGACTTAACCATGATTTAAAGGAGCTTGATACTCGAACTGGTACAGAGCCGGTACCAAACCAAGTAAACCCGAAACCCAAATATAACAAATACTCAACACAAATCAAAATTAAGATGTTCGCAAGATTCCAAATGAAGATGCGACGATGTTTGATTATCTAATTGGAGAAATCATGACCCAATTTGAGGTAAACAAAACCAAAAAACGAAACCGAAGTATCTCGGTGAAGCTCACGACGGACTGCCATTTCCGATGATCGGAGGTAGCCGACACTGAGTGCAAAATACTCCAGACGCAAAGGCGATGCTAACCGTGATCTTCTCTCGCACTGCCGTTGCCGGAAACCCCATCGGAGATAATGGCTTACCGGAACCCTAGTTCGGGTCTGAAACCCGAACCAAATCTCAGCTGCATGGATCTTAAAGAAACATGAACCCTTTGATTCCGGCGCCAAAATAAAGCTTAAATGGAAACACGAATCTCAAAACCCAATAAACATGTCTGATATCCGTGTGAATCTCAAAGTCCAAAGTGCATATTTTAAAGCCTTCGGCCCAAATCTGAAAGCCCAACATCAATCTCAAAGCCCAGATATCAATTAAAATCATAAAATCAAAACTCTTTTGCAAATAGACCCCTCTGACAAATTTTAATTGCAGCACAGCCCTCGTAAAATTGTAAATAGGTCCCTGACAGCCTAAAGCATTGTCAAATAAGCCCTTAAAGGCCCAACTTTCATACAAAACCCCATCAAAACTCCAAATCACAAAGCCTAGTTTTCTAGAATTTATAGACAAGCCCTTGAAAGACTAAAACTCTTTTAAACAAGTCCTTTTTGGCTATAACTTCTTCATTTCAAGTCCAAATTGACTCAAACCACCTCCAAATGAACCCAAATTGAATTCTTCATGTTTCTAAATCAAAATTGAACATGTCCAAGCATCAGCCAAATCCTGAAATGACCAAAATACCCTTTTCCAAAATTAAATGATTTCATTTCTTAATAGAATGTAAATAACTAATAAAAATGTAAATAAATATGTTATAAATCAAATATAAACAAATGGTGTACATACACTTCTCAAATATCTAAGTTCCTATTTTAAAATGCAATAAACATTATTCTAATGTAAAATCACACACATACACATATTCAACATATAGAAAGCCAAATCAAAACCAAAGTCAATACATGAGTCCCCTTTTTAGCCCCCTTATTCAATTTACAACAGATAGGCACAAATCTCAGAATGAACGAGGTATTCAGTAATGACTTGGAAGGGTCATCTGATGTAATTAACAGCGGGGGCTTGCCCCCGCTGGGAGTTAAACGTCCCCACAATCAATAAACTCTCTCGATAGACTGATTATGAACAGTAGGTCTGTCGAGGGTGAACCGAAGAAATTGTAGAAAGAAAATGAATGTTTCAAGTTCGATGTCCTCCCCCATGTCTTGAAAATCGAGAGCAATGAACCTTGAGGCATTTAATACACATGCACACACCTTCCACCCGTTGTGCAACTTTCTACGCCCTACAGTTACGAATTGGTCACTCAATGTTTGATTTGTCCATCTATATCCATTGAACTTTTTATTTTTCACAATCAAGTCATTCTCTAATTTTTTTCATCCAAAAAATTAACGGAATATGCTCATTACGTTCAAAATACTAACGGAATATGCTCATTCCATCCAAAATACTAATGGAAAAGTTATATTTTATTATTTTTTTTGATAAAAAAGTTACAGAATGAGTTGATTGGGACAAATGAAAAGTTCAGTAGCTATAGAGGGACAAATCAAACTTGAGTGACCAATTCGTAACAAAGGACACAATTTAGTGACCTTCGGCGAAAATTTATCCAAAAAAATGAATAAACTAAAGCTTTCATTCGTTGAGTATTGTGCAATTTTTATATTAATTTAAATTGCTCAGAAGAAGAAAAGTCATCGAATTAAAATAGTTGTATGTTCTGTCCTGATAATTGATCTAATCTTTCCTTCGGATTAAGGTGAGAACTCGTTTGGTGTTGTAGGAATGCTGAAGGTCTTTGCACTGAAACTGAACAAGCAAATTTGTGCCAAAGCAGGGGTGGTTACTTTTACTTGTTTTCTTCTCATTTTATTGCTCACCTCTAGGTGGAATCACTGGAATGACGACTTTGTAAGTCTTGTTTTTGTAAACCTTTTGCTCTTACAAAATCAGTAGGAAAGCTAAAAGAAAAGGTACGTATTTCTAATATTTGCACATACAGCCATCCTTCTTCAATAATGCGGCGGATCTCACATGTCATACAACTCCATCTCCTTACATAAATACCACAATCAACCCCCCTCTAAACTCGTCACAGTTATGTCCCGAGTTCTTTCGCTACATTGACGAGGACCTAAAACCCTGGAAATATACAGGCATTTCCAAAGAGATGGTTGAGAGTGCCAAGCATTTTGCCAATTTTCGCCTCGTCATTTCTGATGGCCGTGTCTATATGAAGAGATATAAGCGTTCATTTCAAACACGAGATATATTCACTCTCTGGGGAATTGTCCAACTGCTTAATCGGTACCCTGGTCGTGTACCAGATCTCGATCTCATGTTTGAATGTGCAGATTTGCCCCTAGTAAAGGCCTCAGACTACAGCTCAACACCTGCACCACTGTTGTTCCGGTATTGTAAGGATAACACAACATTAGACATTGTCTTTCCTGATTGGGCCTTCTGGGGCTGGTAACAGTTTCTAATTTTTATGTTGTATTTTTGAATTTTCTCTCATTTAAAAACTCAAAGCCTACCAAAAGCACCACATATCTCAGATAAATTTTTAAAAAAGAAAATACTAGTACTACTTGAATTTCTCTTTCTTTCTTAATTACAACTTTTGCTTCTTTAGTGAGAAAAAAGTTAACACCTGGAAACTTTTACATGAATTTAATTAAGGCCAGAGATGAATATAAAGCCATGGAAAGCACAATTGGAGGAGATCAAAATGGAGAGGGAGAAATTTAACTGGACCAATCGGCAGCCGTATGCCTACTGGAAAGTATGCCAACCGTAAGGACCTCCTCTCCTGCAATGTATCTAATGACCATGAATGGAATGCTCGCATTTTTAACATGGTATTTATTATTCTTTCATGACCAAACATTTGATAAATAATTGGGTGGTACCATCATTCCCTGGGGAAATGCCTTCTATCTTGTTTACTTTGAAAAAAGAACTACTCCATTTCTTACAAAAATCTCTCTTGCCCCCCCCCCCCCCCCCCCCCCACACACACACACACACACACCCCGCACACCAAAATTCAGTTTGGTGAAAGAAAGCTGAAAGCTGAACCATATGTGATTCTATTCTAACATAGAATTGGCACGATGCTGTGGTTGGAGGTTTCAAAGACACAGATTTGGCAAAACAATGTACTTACAGGTAATCAACTTATATTATGGTTCTGCTGTCTATAAATAAAGGAATGGACCTCCTCCACTTAGCTTTCTTATGAAGATATTCATGTTACAAAAACATATCATGTCGTCGTAGGTACAAAATTTATGTTGAGGGGAATACATGGTCTGTAAGCGATAAGTATATCCTAGCTTGTGACTCGCTGGTGCTATTTGTGGAATCTCGGTATGTAGGCTTCTTCACAAGAGGTTTAATCCCAGGCCGACATTACTGGCCAATACGTACTGATCGCAAGTGCAAGTCCATTAAATTTTCTGTCGACTGGGGCAATAAACATGAGAAAGAGGTAACTTAAGTTCATGCTATTAATTTCACAGTCAATAGAAATGGGAAAGGCAGGTAGCCTCTTCACTGAACAGGAGCTACGAATGGAGAATGTATACCAGTACATGCTGCATCTACTAACAGAGTATGCGAAACTACTGCATTACAAACCTGTTATACCAAAAGGTGCTAAAGAGTTGTGTTTGGAATCAATGGTCTATGGCTAAACTGGGCGCATGAAGGCATTCATGCTTGAATCAATAGAAAATTTTGTTTATGATTCAGAGCCCTGCAACTTACCTCCTCCTTTTGAATCTTCAGAGCTGCAAGAGATTGCTAGTAGAAATGAGAAGTTTGCTAAGCAAGTCGAGAGGATGGAAGATGAATTAAAGGAATGAGTAAAGAGAGCATACATTGTAACCCTCTCCCTTCCTCCGAAATTGTTGTTTAATTGATGTAAATTGTTGGAGAAGCAATGACCATTATTAGTTGAAACTTAAAAAGAATCAGAGTCACTACTGGTGGAGTACAGCCCAACTCATTGCCCTTAAAACTACAATAGTTGGATCCGAGCATGAGCTCCCAATCATTCTTAAAATATGAAGAAAGCAAAGAAGTCACAGTCCATGGTTAACACAAGAACCAAACTCCAGAGTGGTGTCAATGGGTATGGTATGGATCAAAAGTATATATTTTAATACCCATAACACATTTAAAATTAGTCTTATTCATATTCTATCTTTACCCATTAAGATAACAAATAACGAAACGAATAACGATAATTAGCGAATAAATTGATAGCATATATAAATATATAATTCAATAAAAAAATATAATAACTAAATAAATATATTAAATACATCTTGTATCTAATATCACAAAATATAATTTTTTTAATTTTTATTCCATTTATATTTTTTTATCATATCATTATTAATTAAATGAAATGATAAAATATTGTATAAATCAATTTTGTTATAAATTACTAATTAAAAAGATTATATAAAATACTTGATAAATAATTTTATCATAATTACTACATAATAAAATTATAAAAAATGTAATATAAATAGGGCTGTAAACGGATATGGATATCCCGGCGGCTATCCGCTCCGGATCCACATATAATCCAAATCCGCATTTAAATGGATACGGATATTCCAGATACGGATCAGGATAATTATCAATTACCCACATAAGATCCGGATTCCCAATAAATTTTTTCGGACCCGCTAATTAAAAGAAATTATTTTGCCTTCAAGGGGATTTGAACCCATGTCATGGGAGGTGAGAATCTAAGCAACCAAACTACAAACCACTACACCACACTATCTTTTGTTACTACTTTATTTTGTTTATATATTATATCAATGGAATGAATATCTTATACCTCCCATCTTTCAAATATCAATATCTCCATCAACTTACAATTATTTATTAATTTTCATATTTAAATTTGATTAATTATTAATTAGATCTTAAAGTTCATATAACTCAATATCCGATAATTATCCGTTCTATATTCGTATTCGAATCCGTATCCGTAAATTATCCGCTCCATATCCGTATCCGTTTAAGGTGGATATGGTTTTAAATTTTGATATCCGTTTACTATCCGTATCCGCTCATTGAAAGGCGGATACGGATTTGGTACTAGCATTATCCGCTCCGAATCATCTCCGTTTACACCCCTAAATATAAATCAATCTAATAATAATAATAAATTATTTATTTATATGTATAAATAAGAAAATTACGATATATGATTTTAAATTTATTTATTTTATAAGATAAGAGTACAAAATAGCTCTTATTCAATAAACTAACAAAAATATTTCTTATTCGTATCCATACCCGATAAACTTAAAAAAATATATTACTCATATTTACTTTATCGAATATGATGCAGATTGAATAAACAGTTGAAAGGATATCATTTACACCCCTACTCTAAAGAAAAAGACCTAAAAACAAGTTAAAAAGAAATAAATCTGCTGCCACGAAGAGTCGAACAACATAAAACAAGAAAACAATAATAGATTACTTACGCCACTGTCAGCCTTCTAAAAAAAGATAATAATAAATTACTTACTCAAATCTATTTCATTTCTTAAATGAAATGGGCACATACGCCTTTTTTAAAAGAAAAAAAAAAAAACTTACTCAAGTTAATGGCGAAAAACTTACTCAAGTTAATGGCGATGGCTGATGCGATCTCAGCCTGTTCAAATACTATTGATAAGGGAGAAAAAAATCTGACTGAACTTGGAAGAAGGGTACTCTCTTTGGATTGTAAGGAACTGCTCTCTTGAGAGAGAGAGGGAAATTGTGAGAGAGGGTCAGAGTCTTGTGATCCGATCCAACAAAAACCAGAGCAGCGTATTGCGCGCAATTTCGTGGCGTGTATTTTAAATATTAAAATATATTTGGCGTGCCCCGTGGAACATCCAATAGACCAATACGAAAGCCAGCGTATTGCGCGCAATTTCGCGCCGTGTTTCTAAAATATTAAAATATATTTGGCGTGTCCCATGGAACATCCAATAGACCAATACGAAAGCCAGTGTATTGCGCGCAATTTCGTATCGGACACGTATCTGACCATGGAATTCACGGTGCTTCCACTTACTCAACAGTATACAGCCTACAGATAAATTTTTTGTACTAGTTAAATTTATGCGTATAGCTAAATTACCTAATTACAAAAATAACAAGATATTATTGCTTTAATTAACAATTAAGCCTATGCAAGATAGTAATTCTCCTCAAGGCTTCCCTGTATCTTCTCCTACCACTATTTTTCTCATGTATTCATCTTTTCTTTGAGTAATTGCATCAATCTCTTCAGTCTTAAATTGAGGTGGCAGCAAGCAGGGCTCAAAATCATAAGTAGATTTGACCATTGAATCCAGCATGAACTGCTTTGTAAGCCCAGTTTCTGAGCAAGCCATTGATTCCAGGCATATCTCCTTTGCATTCTCTGGTATAGTAGGTTTGTACCTCAACAGTTTTGCATATTCTGTCAGTAAATGTAACATGTAGTCGTACACATTTTCCATACTCAGCTCATCTTGCGCAAAATGGCTGCCCGCTTTCCCCATTTTTTGTGCCTGTTGAGTACATATTATTCAGTGTAAGTAACAGGGCTTCAAGACAACATGGTCTCCGATAATCTATAGCCTGAATAAGGTCTATTAAAGGTTCATGCATTAATTGTGCATATTATTTTCAACCATAAGAAACTATTGCAGGTTTGTGTCTCTCTTTAAATTAATTGTACACATGATTAAAACATATGACACCATATTAGCTGTATAATTTCTTCAAGCATATAATTATTTATCTTAGAATTACCTCTCTTTGGTGTTCATTACCCCAATCCACGGCATATTTGATGGAAGAGCACTTCTTATCGGGCCTTATAGGCCAGTAATGTTGACCCGGCACCAGACCCCTTGTGAAAAAATCGATGAATGGAGTCGTCACTAATAGCATTGGCGAGTTGCAGGCGAGTATGTACTTTTCACTAACTGACCATGCTCTCCCTTCAATATATATCTTGTATCTGTCATCATATCAAGCAATTTTATCAAGCTTTCCTATTCTAGCAAGAGAATATGATGCAGATCAAAATTCTCAAACTTAAATATCGGATCAAAATCATCGAGGTTGATTCAAATCTACTCTCTTCCGCATGAAACATATTATCTTTGTCAGCTGCATTAGACTTAGTTATAACTTTCATCAAGCCTTGTCTTTTTTTTTTTTTGGGAACAATGTATGGTAGATTGACTCTACTCTACTATATTTTTAACATATGAGACCTGTACTGGTATGTGAAATTGGATCCTTATGTTGGAAATGTCCTAGTGGCCAAGTTATTTTGGGCTGAAATCAATAGTTTAATTTCTGGAATTAAATATGGATTAAGTCTTATTGGGCGCATCAATATATGGGCCCGAAATTCTGATATCTCTGATCTGATATGATCATATGGATAGATCGCTCTGATTAGGTGCGAACTGAATAGGTGCGATCTGAATAGGTGTGATGTATTATATATACATGTACTGTTGATTTTCGGATTAGACTGATATCTGTTATATTTTCGGATAAGACAAAAGATAGAGTAAATAGTGAGAAAACAGAGAAATAGATTTTCGGTTATGATTGAAAATCTGATCTAAGATCGCACAAGTTCAGAAACAGAGAGAGAAAGAGAAAGACGCAAAAGGGAACTGTCAGTCGGCGCTAACACTCTGACTCGCGGTTGTTTTCGAATGTGTTCGTGTAGATACTAGTAGAGACGTGGCTGCGGTTGCTGTTGCGTGGATCCGACACGAGGTGTAAGAACGAAGAAAGGTTACCGCTAGGGCCTGAAGATTCTGCTGCGCGTCTAATAGTAAACTCTATTTATCTTGAAATTAGTTTTATACATAGATTCTGGTTTTCGGGTAGTGAATAGATCATAAACTGAATCGAATTGTCGCACATATAACCTACCCGAACCCTACACCTTAATAGATTAGTTTGCAGAGCGTACCTGTATGTGCATTGTTTTGCAAGGTTTGATTTCTGGTAGCCACGTTTCTGCGCCTCATCCCAGTTCTAAGCAAAGCGACAGAGAAAATTTAATAGATGTGAAAATACAATATTTTGTGTTTATTAATTTTAAGCAATTTTTTATTTGTGGTGCCAAGTGATATTTAGATGTTGACCTGAAATAAAATTCTCTCTACCACAAGATTTTTACTGGCAAGAATATCATTTTCCTGTGCATAGAAAACTTATCAAATTCTCTGCCAAATTAAAGACATCCATGTGTACCGGTAGTAGCATTGGGGTATATCTATATGATTATGCCTGATATATAATTATTCATTCCGTCTTTTTCAAAGATGTAGAAAGTCTTGATTTTTGATTTTTTAATCATGCACGAAGTCTACGAACTTCAGGTTGTTCATTTGTTAAGCATACCTGACCAAAGAGACGAGCGTTCCACTCTTTTCCATTTGATACGTTGCACCGGAGAAGATCCCCTCGAGTCCGGGCAACATGTGGGTTGCCTTTCCAGTATGCATAAGGTTCTCTATCCTTCCATTTTAGCCTCCCGCTCTCAATCGATATCTCATCTAGAAATTGTTCCCATGGCTTCACGTTCACCTCCGGCCTGTATTCATATAAAAATGGCTAATTATAAGTTCATAACTATCCGAATAAGTTGCAAACAGAATTAATTCATATACACTAAACAAGGAAGGGGATTAATATATAGCATATCAAGCAATTACCAACCCCAGAAGGACCAGTCTGGAAACACAATGTCGAGTGTCGACCAGTCCTTGCAATACCGAAACAATGGCGGTGGTGGAGATGAATGAAAACGGTTCGCCTTGAGTGCGGGTGGGTCATCACAGTTGAACATGATATCTAAATCAGGCACCCGACCGGGATACCGGTTCAGGAGCTGTAGAATTCCCCAGATGGTGAACACATCCCGGGTCTGAAATGCTTTGCTGAACGTCTGGAGGTACACTCGACCACCTATTATTGCCAGTCGAAAGTTGACGTTTGCATGTTGTTTTGCACTATCAACCATTGCTCGTGTGATCCCGGTAGCGCTCCAGGGTTTTAGGTCCTCATGGATATAGCGAAAATACTCGGGGCATGATGGAGTGGGGATTGGGGAGGGGTTTGGTTTTGCTTGGATAGGAGATGGAGATGGAGCGGGCGACGGAGTGGTTAATAACGGGTCACTACAAGTAGGTTGTATGGTGGCTGTCGGGCAAGAAAGGGTAATTGGAGTTCCTTGTGCTTCCGATTGGTGTCGATTATGCCATATCATTGAATTGCTGTCACCGAAGCCGGCATCAATAAGAAATGACTGTATCTGCAGGAAAAAGAGGATGCCTTCAAGCCTTAGTTGGTAACAATCAGATATTTTTGAGATGGAAGATAGTGCACTATTGCTAAAAAAATTAATTTGTATGACAAATTTACAATTAATGGAGGGATGGTAGAACCTTATCTACACAATTGCACATATAATTCCAATATAGCTTGCAAAACAAATAAACAATCCTTACAAGTTCATCATTATAGCTTGTGGTGAGAAGTTCAAAAAGAAGGAAACCAAGTAAGATAACCAACGATCCCTTTGCAAGAGGAGAAACGATGTACATAGTACTCCTTCCCCTTTCTACCATGCTACTGCACCACTCCATGTCTTCTACAACCTCCTATTTACACCTTTTTATAGGTTTATAGTTTCAATCGGGCGTTATGCACCCACGTTCTTCATGAGTAGCCATGAATCTAAGTGAATCTTCAAAAGGAGGACATGCACTTCTTGCGTCGCGATATGATAATAAGTCTTCTCACAGATGCAGATCCCAATGAATTATATCTTTATTATGCACAGTTTTTTTTTTTTCCCATGTGAAGTCAGATTCATTGGTGTACGCTAGCTCTTTTTTGAGTAAGAATTAAGGGTCAGAGGCCTTGTTCATATATCGATAAGATAGTTTTCTTACAAAGTAGTTTTCAAACAAGACCTTTCCCGCAAAACGAAGAAAAAACGGACAAAAAATACATCAAAATGGTAAAGAAAAAAGATAAACAGAAATGAAGATTGGAACTCAATTAATTGATTAATCGACTTCCATATATTCCATGGGTGCGCTCTTTTGAAAAATTAAGTGTTCTATTTATTTGATAATAAAGGACGGTAGAAAAGAATGTAATAAGGTCTATATTAATTTTTGTACTAGTTAGGGAGGTAATAATAATAATTTTAGTTTTTTAACACACGAGAAGAATGTTTTTTTTTTTAGAGGAAAAATATGGGTCTAGTCAATCTACCCCTGACTTGGACCGAAAAAAAAAAAATCAATCTGTTTTCTGACATTTTATATTTTTTATATTCTAAAACAAAACAAAAATTTCAAGAGAAACTTTCCTCTTAACTATGCAATAGAAATGTAATTACGCACAGTCGGTACTGAAAGCAAGAAATAAGGGAGTATAGTATAGTAGATATCCTCTGTTTCTCTCTTTCCAATCCAATGATGTTAGATATCGTCAATAACTACCAACTTTCAGCAAACAGAAAAAGAGATACATATCCAGCACTAGCACAGAATTGTGTATCTACATATAATAGATGCACAACTATGAATAAGTGGATACATTTCGTTATTAACTACCAATGACATGCAATATAAATGAATAGGTGAACCTAGGAAAGTAGCTATCCTCTGTTTGTCTCTTTCCAGTGATGTTATTTTCTTTAAAAAAAATATCTTCATGAACTACCATTCTACCAATGACAACTTTAAGCAAACAGAAAAGGAGATCCATATCCATGCACTAGCACAGAATTGTCTATCTACATATTATTATAATTATTATTATATTATTATTATTATTATTATTATTATTATTATTATTATTATTATTATTATTATTATTATTATTATTATTATTATTATATATTATTATTATTATTATTATTATATTATTATTATATTATTATTATTATTATTATTATTATTATTATTATTATATTATTATTATTATTATTATTATTATTATTATTATTATTATTATTATTATTATTATTATTATTATTATTATTATTATTATTATTATTATTATTATTATTATTATTATTATTATTATTATTATTATTATTATTATTATTATTATTATTATTATTATTATTATTATTATTATTATTATATTATTATTATTATTATTATTATTATTATTATTATTATTATTATTATTATTATTATTATTATTATTATTATTATTATTATTATTATTATTATTATTATTATTATTATTATTATTATTATTATTATTATTATTATTATTATTATTATTATTATTATTATTATTATTATTATTATTATTATTATTATTATGTCATTTTATATTATCAGCAATAGTCATTTATCGAAATTCAAGAAGCTTCAATAGAATAATATATTGACATCAATACAGTTACTAATTGTTGACATCAACATATTCAGGCAGGACAGTATACCGACTATAATGATGCGTACCGTGTACGCCAACGACTTTTCTTGTTTTGTTTTAGAAACAAAACACAATTGGTGTAGTCATAGAATGATAGAAAGAAGCATGTATACCTCTCAAAAACATCAAAATTACGTATTTTCTCTCTGAAATTCAAAATATCATATTTATTCTTATATATTTCAAAAACCAACATATTTATCCATTTTTATAATCTTTTCTATTAAAAATCATTTTAAATTTATAAAATGCACATTTTATTCTTTATTAATAAAAATAAAATATGCAACATGTTTAAGAAAAATGTCAGTCTTCTAATTGATATGTTTTCAAGGACAACTTAGTCATTTCTCTACTTACATAAGTATATGCCTAAATGTTACTGTGTGCGTTGTAAGCGTCAAAAGTAGAAAAATGACCTATTGACCCTCATAAACGGATTAATTAGAAGACTGACATTTTTGTGAAACATGTTAAGTTTTAACAGAAAATACACTAAAATGGATATTATGAGTTTTTAAAATTTAAAAGAGTAAATATGCTATTATGAATTTTGGAGAGAGAAAAATACATAATTTTGAAGTTTTTTGAGGAACATACGTAAAATTCTCCCAAAGAAAGGAAAGTAAGTCTAGGTCTCTTCCCATTATTCCAATAACGGATGTAGACATTATATTTATTTAACCCATTATTCGAATAATCGGATGTAGACATTATTTATTTATTTAATTTTTCTGGTCAAAGAAGTAGACATTATTTGGAATTGCTATTGCAAGTCTCTCTCCCATGTTGTCAGTATCGAGCTATCGCTACCACATATTATGCACGCCAAATTGGCCACGCGTATTGAAATGTGGCAGCAATACATAGCTTCTGTTGAATTTTATATTCGAGTCGACCATTGTGATTGTAAATTAGGTTTCTACAGGCTCTCCGCACTCAAATAGTTTGCAATATTGGATCCCTCCTCCTACATAAATTAAGGAATGAAAATAATTAAATTGTAGCTGCGATATATATTGCCGACATTTTTATTAACATCCAAAGTTAATTAGAAATTAATATTTATGCTCAGAATTCCCGACTTTCGCCAAAAATACCCAAACCGGCCATAAAATAGCCGGCTTACGTTTATGGTTGATTTATTCTTTTCTTTTTCTTTTTTTTTTAGAGACACTATGAAGAGCAAAATATTGAAATCTAACACTGAAAATTTAAATTTTTTGTTTAAATTATTTGTTAGATTACTTCTTTTGATTTATAATTAGCATATTTATACTAAAATACACTAGATTACTTGAAATTATGTTGAATTACACTATATTACAATAAATTATGTTGAATTACACTAAATTATGTTAAATTACAATAACTTCGATAATTATGCTGAAATACGGTAAATTACGCTGAAATACGGTAAATTACGCTAAAGTAGACCGATTTTGTGTCATCTTTCACGAATCATAAAAAATAAAAAAAAAAAAAAAAATAGTAAAAATTGGTATCCTACAAGTTAATTATGTAACTAATTTACTAAGCTACTTAGATTGAATAATAGAAATAAAAATCTTAATCGGAAACTTCAACTCAAGTTTTGAGGCTCTTCTCTTAGTTTTTTGGCAATTCTAAATTTTAAAATCCGGCATAGTGGGCACAGACGCATGCGTCTTTTTGCAAGCTTTCCGAAAAATGGTCATTTGCTGAAATCGGACACTCGAGCGCCGTTTTATGGCCGTTTGAAGTTTCATCGTCGTTTTTCATCTTTTCAATGAAGATATCGTCCCTATTCATATATAATTTAGCGTAATTTAACGTATTTTAGCGTAATTAATGTAATTTAGCATAATTTAATATAATATAGTGTAATTCAACATAATTTTAAGTAATCTAGTGTTTTTTAGTATAAATATGCTAATTATAAATCAAAAGAAGTAATCTAACAAATAATTTAAACAAAAAATTCGAATTTTCAATGTTAGATTTCATTATTCTTCATAGTGTCTCCAAAAAAAAAAAAAAAAAAGTAGTAAACCGGCCATTTTATGACCGGTTTAGGCATTTTTAGCAAAACCCGAAAATTCTGGGTATAATAATTAATTTCTATTAAACTTTGGATATTAAAAAAATGTCGAGATATATTGCTGCCAAAAAGCGGTGCTGTTTGAATAAATCTTATGTTATTGATAAAATTTAAAAAGATATTTAAAATTCAACATTATGTGCATAAATGATAAGAATCACATTATTTTGTCTATAAAAATGATGAAATATGAGTAAATATGAAATTTTAACGGTCCGAAAATTATTGTCCTTAATGCATGCATTAAGGCGTAAGCTAAATAAATTTTCCATATATTTATTTTATTTTATAATTAAGAAGTTCATGATAGTAATTCATCATTAGGAAAAACACATTTTTTTTTCATGCTTGTGCAATATTTTTGTCAAAACCCCAACGTCCGCTTCGCTTTCCTTTCTATACATTCACCAAACCCTGGGTCTAGGGTTGTAAATGAGCCGAGTTTGAGCGAGTTACCTCCAATTCGAACTCAGCTCATTAAATAAATGAGCGAGTCAACTCAAGTTGGAATGGTAATAACGAGTCGTAGAGCCAACTCGAACTCAGCTTGTTATCAACTCGAGTTGGCTCACAACTCGTTTATAACTCATTTAACCAGTTAATTATATACTACTAGTAAAAAAATTTATCAGAAAAAGTTAGGAAAACACAGAGGGCACTGGAGAAATGGGCACAGAAAAAGTTCAAGTCGAAGGACTCATACCTTGAAAGATCCAAGTGGATGATACAACAGCTCGATAGAGTGGAGGAAGCAAGAGATCTCAATACGGTGGAATTCAGACAGAGAATACGGCTCCGAGAACACGTGTTTTCGCTGGCAGCCGAACAGGAGATAAAATGAAAACAGCGGTCGGGATGCACATGGCTCAAGTTAGGCGATAAGAACACCAAGTACTTCCACGCGATTGCCAACGGTAGGAAAAATAGAAACACAATCCTGGCACTGACAGACGACCTGGGGAACCTCTACATTGGGAACCACTGGGGAGTAGGCCAGACCGTTTAATCTCACGGGGAGAATAGGTCCATCATTGCCAGAACAGCTGCGACTACTGGATGAGCCCATCACGGAACCAGAGATTCTGAAGGCGATAATGGACATGCCTAGGCACAAATCGAGCGGGCCAGATGGGTTACCGATTGAGTTTTACGCGACCTATTGGCAGATCGTCAAGCAGGACCTCGTCTCTCTAATCACAAATTTTTACGAAAGAGGGGGATCGCTTCAGACCATAAACAAGGCGGCTATCACTCTAATTCCAAAGAAGGAGACACCAACACATCTGGGAGACTACCGGCCGATTAGTGTCATCAACACCTCTATCAAGATAATCACTAAAATTTTAGCGACCAGGCTTCAGTCGCATCTGGGGAGTTTAGTGGATAATAACCAAACGGCTTTTGTGAGGGGCCGTTCAATAATGGAATCGTTCCTGGTCACAAGAGAACTTCTGTCTTTTTGTACAAAGAGGAAACTTCCCTCGGTACTATACAAGGTAGACTTCGAAAAGGCTTTCGACACGATAAATTGGTGCTACCTCATCAACTTACTAATTGAGCGAGGCTTTCCGTCGAGATGGGTCGCAGCCGTACTCAACATACTCAGCTCATCCTCATCGATGATTAAGGTCAACGGAGGCCAAACGCCTTTTTTTAAGCACAAGAGAGGCCTTCGACAAGGCGACCCCCTATCACCGATGCTCTTCATTCTGGTGGCAGACACGCTCAGCAGATTCATACGGAACGCACAAACTGAAATGCACACAACGGTCTTCATCTTGACTAAGGCAATCCAGCTCGCCGATGACACGGTCCTTATTGCTGAGGCACACCCGGCCACCTTGAAGGTCATTGCCAGGATACTCAGGGTTTACGAGGAATTGACTGGACTCAAAATCAATAGGAGCAAAAGCTCATTTGTACCAATGGCCATCCCGCTACACCTCACAACGGTAGTCGCTCACATTCTCCAGTCAACGGAAACCCGCCTACCGATCAAATACCTGGGTTTACCACTCACAAACAGGAAGCCAAAACAAATACTATTCCAACCAATGTTGCAGGCAATCAGAAGGAAAATCGAGGGATGGTCATCTAGGCTCCTTACATTGGGAGGAAGAATAACCCTCGTCAAAGCGGTACTGTCGGCTATCCCACTTTATTTTATGCAGGCCCTGAAAATGCCCAAGGGAGTTATTAGACATATTGACCGAATGCGGCGCAGTTTCTTGTGGAAGGGGGGCCAGGAATGCAAAGGAATAAACTGTCTGGTTAACTGGGAAAGAACTTGTGCCCTAAAAACCAACGGGGGAATGGGCATTCTTGACCTTTCTCATCAGAATGATGCACTCTTAGTCAAATGGATATGGTTGATCCACCACAAACCGGAATCACAATGGGCACAGACCCTGGGGCAATTATACGGCATTACGGGACATGAAAATCTCGCGCAATCGGGGGAACACTCCTTCTTCCTCAAAGAACTCGCCAACTTAACACCTTTTTTCAGATGCTCGGTCGAACAAGGGGGACAGGTCTGGCGGTGGGAGAATTCCGAAATCTTCACCTGCTCATCGGCTTACAAGACCATGCACAATACGGGGGTACTGTCCGAATACAGCAGGGTACTTTGGAAACTTAAAATCCCCACGAAAGTCAAATTTTTCATTTGGCTACTTTTGGATAACAAGATACTAACTCAAGAGGTACTGACTTCCAGAGCATGCATAGTGCCACTGGGATGCATCTTCTGCTCAAACGGTACAATGGAAACAAGGGAACACTTGCTCTGGGACTATCGCTACGCCACGAGGTTCTGTAGAGGACTGCTGGCTAATCTCAATCTAACCTGCACCAATGAAGCAACAATTGTAGACATTTGGTGGCACAACAGGAGGGGGCGAGAGAAAACAAGAAGGATGCTGTGGGACAGAACAAGGTCAGCCAGGGTGTGGGCGCTCTGGAAGGAAAGAAACAGAAGAACCTTCTCGGGAAAATCTAAACCCCCGAGCTTACTAATAAATGAGACTGCAATGGATGTACACAACTGGGGATTCTTTGCGTAAAATTCGGGGTAGGATTGGGGTTGTAGACAGCACAAGTGTCTACTGTACTATGTTAGATATTTTATTTCACAAATAGGGAGAGATAGTTCGTTGATGTAAATAACTCTTTTTTAATCAATACATCTGTTGATCGGCAATTGCCGACAACCTTCAAAAAAAAAAAAAAATTATCAGTATCCAGCAATTTTTCATACAACAATAGTACATAAGCACCAGCAATTTTTCATACAGCAGTTTATTAAACGAGTCAGCCAACTCGAGTTGGAATTGACTCAAATTGTAGATAAACGAGTTAAAGCGAACTGTAAATGAACGAGTTATGAGCGAGATACAAGTTTGAATAATTTTGTCCAGCCCTACCTGAGCTCCTTTGAAATCCACATAGATAACAAAAGAAATGGTCGAGAGCGCCGACCATTTTGTAAAAATTTCAGACTGGTAATAATAAGTTGGAAGGCCGATTTGGAGGAAATCTACACGGTTCCATAGATATTGAATTAAATTTGGTTTGATGTCAATTCGAAGTTGTCTAATTCGCATAAATATTTACGGAAACAATTTTAAGAATCATGTAGATTAAGTGCATACAAATTTTTATGCAAATCTCCAATTTGTAGAAATACCGCAAGACGTTTGAGAAAAGGGATGTATTCACAAATTGGGGATCCTTCAGCTGTTGAACAGGTAACTCAGTCGGGTAGTGAGCATCCTCCAAGGATACCTAATCGGGTAGAATACTTATCAAAATTAATTCGGTACTTATTTAAAATATTAGAGTATGATAATTGCCTCTCAAATAAATTTTCTAACGAGTCTCAAAATATTTAATGTCTAATTTTTATTTTCAGCGCTCATATCTAAGTATTTAAAGCTCTGTTTATAACATTTTACAATATTACTTGTTTAACTCATATTACTTTTGTCTTCAAGCCAAAAAATGAAAGATTCATTTCACCTACTCTTTTTTTTTCTGGAATTATTCTCATTCATTTTTCTGACAATCCGTGATGAATTTTGCGAATCTAAAAATATTAAAGTTTTTTACTTGATTTTCTTTTTTAAATGAGATCCATAAAGAAATACTTTTTGAGTTTTTTTTTCAAGTCTATCGTTGTTTTTATTTTTTTTTAAAGTAAAACCTATAAGCACTTTAAATTCTCGAGTTTTTAAACCTCAGTCTACGACATTTTAAACCTGATATGGAAACTATTTAAATGTTTGACACAACTACTTTAAATGGTTGTATACATAAGTTTAAATGTGTGATACTATATGATCGACATCTGAGGTTTAAACGCTTGAAAATAGTAGTTTAAATGATGACATCAGAGGTTTAAATGATTGTAGACTGAGCTTTAAAAATTTAAAAATTTAAAGTGTTCATGGGCTTTACTTAAAATAAAAATAACTTCAAAATAACTAAAAAGTATTTTTTCATAGATCTTATTTGAAAGAGAAAATCGAGTAGAAAACGTTCGTATTTTTAGATTTGTAAAATTTATCACGGATCGTCGGAAAAATGAACGAGAATGATCAGAGAAAAATAAAAAAGAGTGGGTAAAAAAATCTTTCCTTTTTAGACTTAAAACAAAAGTAATAAGGGGTTAAAACTACACAGATTTAGAATTTAAATGCTTGCTGATAGAGGTTTAAATGCTTGTGAGTGGCATTATAAAATGTTATATAAAATTTTAAAAGTTTGAATGTAAGCTTAGAAATAAAAGTTAGACAAAATTGAAATTTTTTTTCTATTAAATTAGTTGGGGGCCCACTCGAGTATAATGACTCAGGACCAGAACATTTCTCTAGAATATAAGAGTCGGCCTTAATATTTGTGGCAGATTAAAACAGACTTCATATTTCATTGTACGCGGTCAGGTATTGCACTGGATCTGAATTCCCTACGGTAGGGCCTACCTTGGTTTGAAAGAATTTTACACCTCATCTTTTTCTTTTATTTTCAAGTCGTAGGTTATGTAGTCAATTCACCCGGTCAATAACGTCATACGAAGTCCCAAGGCTTTTTTCTTTCTTTTTTCTTTTTGCCTAGTGCGATTTGAAAATTGTGTCCCCTCAAAATGCTTTGCGTGATATAACGATCGACGAGTTCACAATTGATTGTTTTTTTTTTTCTCTTGGCCATTTTCTTTTTGAGAACTTAGTCAAGCCGTAGGTTTTGTACTAGAAGAAAAGGGCATCGCCCGGAAGTAAAGACTTTTTATTTGAGATTTTTGAGAAGTTCACAATAATAGAATTCTTACATAAAAGGTATTCAGTACAGCTTAGCGGCATGTTTAAGCTTAGATCTAACATAAAAAGTACAAGTATAGCTTAGCCTGGAATTAACCTTCTTTTATCATTAATTTTGGGTAAATGTGTTGTTTTGAACTAGACTAATGCGCATCAATCATGGATTGCTTGATTTTTTTTTTTTATTAATAAAAGGCATTTACTGTCCGTTTCATTAAGAAACTGGTGACTATTACATGATTGCTTGATTTAACGAGTAACATTATATAATTTTGTGGGTTGTTATGTTATAATTTAAATTGCTATTTAAATTTAATGAGCTATGTATTTTGTTTATAATTTTCCGATATATAATAGCTATGTATAATTTAAATTCCTCCATAATGCACAACCGGCAATGGGGCCACACGTGTTCCTTACGACACGGGCCATTCAGTTCGCAGATGACACGGTAATTATATCAGAGGCACACCCAACCTCATTGAAAGTCATCAGCCGGATCCTTACGGTATATGCAGAGCTATCTGGGCTCAAGATAAATATATCTAAGAGCGCTTTCATTCCAATAGCGCTGCCGTCACACATGGAAGACGGTGACGACAATACTGGCATCTCAGCCGACTCAACTACCCGTGAAATACTTGAGATTACCGCTCACACTCAGGAAACCGAGAAAGATACACTTTTAGCCCATGTTGCAAGTAATAAGAAGCAGGATTGAGGGTTGGAAGCATTGCGGATGCCAAAAGGAGTGGTCAAACACATTGATAGGATGAGAATGAGTTTCTTGTGGAGGAGAAACCAGGTATGTAAAGGTATCAACTGTTTAGCAAATTGGGAGACAATGTGTGCTCTCAAGAGCAATGGAGGCATGGGAATAATGGACCTCAACCACCAGAATGAAGCGTTGTTGCTGAAATGGATCTGGTCGCTTCAGCAGCACCCTGAAGGTCAGTGGGCCCAGACTCTCGCTCACCTATATGGCATCACGGATGAGGTAAGTCTGGCACAACGTGCGTCGGAATCTTTCTTCCTAAAGGATCTGGCGGCTCTCTCACCGTTCTACACTGACTCTGCCAACGTACTGGCGGGTCAAACGGAGCGCGTGTGGCGGTGGAATAGTAATGGCATGTTTACGGTTGCATCGACATACTTGGCCCTTCATGATACAGGGATACAGTCCACATATCACACTGTTTTGTGGAAGCTCAAAGTCCCAATGAAAGTCAAACTATTCGTATGGCTACTACTGTTGGATAGGATTCTGACTCAAGAAAATCTAATCATACGTGGATGCCAGGTATATACGGGCTGCAAGATGTGTAGCGGTCCCAATGTAGAAACGTCGGGTCACATTATGTGGACTTGCCCGTTTGTGAAGAGGTTCTGGCAAGGCCTATGTGCACAGATAAATTTACCGAGGCCAACAGACCAAAACATCGGAGACGCATGGCAGAACGATCACAGGAGGTTGCAGGGAAGGGCAAGACATAGGTGGGACATGGCCTGGGCAGGAGGATGCTGGACGATGTGGAAAGAAAGAAATAGAAGAATCTTCTCTGGGACGAGCAAAACTCTGAAAATATTAATAGATGAAATCACAACCAATTTACACAACTGGAAACTTTTTGTATAAAAATAAATGTGCAGTGGTAGGGGATTGCTAGATTTAGCAGGGGCATACTGTGTGCTCCTATCAGCACTTTTTACTAAATAAATTGGACAATAAGTAATGTACTCTAGTTTGTAAAAACTTTTTAACTTTCTCCTTTATAATATATTCGTTGCCGACCATTGTGGACAACCTTAAAAAAAAAACTCTTTGTGCGCTGTGGGTGTGTGGACCGCTCAAAGATCTGATCTCTCCACTTGCGTTGAAGACCCGTCGACCATGTGGACCGCGATAGACCACTGTTGAAGGGCTCTCCGTTTTGCGCTGAACCGCGATAACACCACCCTAACATGGGTTTTGTTTAAAACAATTGCAATCTTCATTTTTAACAACTTGATTTTATGGCTGATAAGAATTATTATTGCTGTAGCATGAAACAGAAACAAGGAACCGAAAAACAAAATTGTAAAGTATAAGCAAAGGGTGCTATTTGCATATCTCCATTTTTATTTTAAGTATATAGATGTTCTCATTCTCTAATAGTTGTGATTTAAAAATTAAATTTTGGATTGAATATCAACCCTTCAATCAAATAGTCTACTTTCTTTTGATTCTATGTATCTTTTATGTTTTTTGACGTGTAGAAGTCTAAATTTATTTAGACACGTACTCGTCACATGTAAATTGTATCATTTTTCTGATTGGTCTTGATTTTTTTTATTTTTTAAATGTTATTTAAGAATTTTTTTAGATTGATTTGTCATGTCTTCATTTCTTTCCATTTTTTTTATATATTTTAATAAATGTTAGTTGTAATTTAATATGTCATGTTGTATGAAATTTTTGTATGAAAATATGTCAAAAATAAAAATAAAAGGAAAAATTTCTAGTGTACCCATACAAATTTTTGAAATAGCCAATTTACCCATAGAAACAACATAATATCCAATATCCCTACCAAAATTTAATATCATTTTTTCTATCTCCATTTAATCAGTTAACATTTTAATTAATTATTTTAAAATTTAAATTGACCAACATATCCTTCTAATTGTCTTCTTCATCTCTCCAACTCTCCCGGCCAATAGAGATCCTTGTCTAAAGAGGAAAAGAAATTCG
Organism: Carex parvula; assembly: GCA_025461045.1. Classification (NCBI taxonomy): domain Eukaryota; kingdom Viridiplantae; phylum Streptophyta; class Magnoliopsida; order Poales; family Cyperaceae; genus Carex; species Carex parvula. The sequence continues at coordinate 265,100 of JAJGRW010000012.1, read as the reverse complement.
CTCAATATGTTAACATAGACAAATAGGCTAATAGAAAATTTCAATAACGGAGATTAAGAAAAATGGCAAAATATATTCCAAATCTGATTAGTTTTAACGTACTAACCTGTAGGTGTAGGTTTCGTCGGGCTTCCTTCCAAAGATCCCTGACGAATAGAGAAATTGTAGGAATCCCACAACCAAATATTTAATGAAATGCATCTGATAGTAAGCCTGAAATGAAAATATGTTATTTTGTGTGAGATTTTTTTTTATTCTCTTATAGTATATTCCCGTTGCGGCGCATAGGCACGATATTAGTTTCCTTTATGCTTGTCCATGTTGGCGTGTTGTCTTTGCCTCTCACAGCGAAGCGATCTGAAATTAAGCTTTTTTGGAAACATTTAATGTTGCTATACAACCAAGAAATTAATGACTCGTTGGATTAAACTTGAATTAAATAGGTTTAATCCATAATCATGATTCTTCAATGTACTAGTACTCTCCATTTATTTTATTTGTCAAGTTTATACTTATTTAATGAAGTTGCAAAAGTAAAATTGGAACTATTTATCAACTGTCGTGACTCGTGATGTGATTTCAACCCTGGTATTATTAGAGTTTCTAATCTGATGGGACAATTTCTAATATAGTTTTAGAGATGTGAGATAGTTCTTATTTAGAAACTATGCAGTAAAGTTTATTATTAAGAAACTATTTATAAACTCCATACTGATCAAATGATTGGCTCAAATTATTTTTGCTTTTTAATTTGGTGCTGACGTGGCTTAATAGAAACTCTAAAATTAATTTCAGGAATGTGAGAGTTAGAAATTTTAGAGATCTTAATTTCTAAAAAGAGGTTAACAGTTATTTAGAAACTCATTTGAGTTGCTGGGATATAGATGCTCTTAGTTGTACCAAAATAATGGATGTACACTAGAATCATTTTTAATCATTTACAAATAACCAATTTAAATAAGTACGTATAATAAGTAAAATTAAAAATAAAAATAAAAAAAGATTATATAACTCCGAAAGGTTTGCCATTTGGAGAAGAGATGGAAAGTCGTCTGCAACCGATCAACATTCATACTAAATAATCATCTATCTAAGAGTATATACATTCATTACAGTACCAATTTTTTCATGAATAATCCTATGAGATATAACTCTACCAAATCATCCTATTGACTACAAAACTCAAAACATTTTTAACATACAAATACAATAGCATTTCTTATAATTTCCCCTGATTTTCCATTTTCTCTACTTCCTTGAGGTACTCTGCTTTTCTGCTGGCAATTGCATCAAGCTCTTTCTTGTCAAATGGAGCCGGCAACGAGCATGGCTCGAAATCATACACCGATTTGACCATGGAATCCAACAAAAACTTTTTCACTGGCTCCTTCGCATGACATGCCATCGACTCGATGCATATGCTAGTGGCTTTCTCCGGTATCGTAGGTTTATACCTCAAGAGCTTAGCGTATTCTGTCAGTAGATGTAGCATGTAGTCGTATACATTCTCCATGCTCAGCTCTTCCTGAGTAAAGAGGCTACCACCTTTTCCCAAATCTTCAGCCTGATCAATTGTGCAATATTCATAATTTATACCAACGAGTTTAATTATGGTTTATTAATGATGGATTATTGTACCAAGTTTAAAAATAATTATTTTCACACATGTTGTGAAAATTCATCTGATTAGTTATGACCAAGAAACTAGACGGGCTTAAAAATTCCTTTTGGGCTTGGCCCACTAAACTTTGCTTGATTTAGACATTTAATTACTAGATCAAAAGGAAAATTAAAGCCCAACTAGTCTTCAATGAGGAATTACATCTTATCTAATTAATTTGCTTCAAGGGAAAAAAAAAAAAATATACTTGTCTAATCAAAAGGGAAAAGAAATATACTTGTTTCTGGTGAGTGTTCCCCCAGTCAACGGCGAATTTAATTGACTTGCACTTTTGATTAGGATTTATTGGCCAATAATGTTTGCCAGGGATCAAACCTCTTGAGAAAAAATCTACATATGAAGTTGTCACAAGCAATGTTGGCGAGTTGCATGCTAATATGTATTTCTCGCTTACAGACCATGTCCTGCCTTCAATATAAATCTTGTACCTTCATTTGTTGTACAAAAGATGATGTTACTAGTGATGTATTCTTTCAATGTACTTTTCAGAAAATTACTCGCAGAGTTGCATGCTTAATAAGCACATTAAAATCAGGGAACTCGAATTTAATATGTACAATGGATATATATATAGTGTCACTTCTCAAACAAACTTAAGATTTTTTTTTAATGTTAGTGATTTTAAAACAATCTTAGAGTTAACCAGCTCTAGATCGGAAGCAATTATTTCATTATCAGGGGTAATTTGATCATAGAGGGGTGCACATTATTTGGGAGTTCAGTTACCTGTAATTGCACTGATTTGCCAGGTTTGATTCCTTGAAACCATTTGCAACCTCCTTCCCCCAATTCTACAATTGCATACATGAAGTGATGTAAGATTCTACATTTCCATATAGCAAAATTTTGTATTTACAATTATTGTTAAGATAATTGTATCAACAGAATGATGAAAATATGCATCATCAGTAATTCTCTTGGTACAATGATCAACATATAAGAAAATTATCTTAAAAATATATCTATGGTACCTGAGTGAAAAGACGAGCATTCCAATCATGCCCGTTTGAAAGGTTGCACCGCATAAGGTCCTGCCGGGTCTTGGCAACCCCAGGGTTTCCCTTCCAAAAAGCATAAGGAGCCCTATCCTTCCATTTCAGGCTCTCACTTGCAGTTCTTGTTTCTTCTAAAAACAAATTCCATGGTTTTATGTTGATCTCTGCCCTGACCATCAGCAAAAGAATGAATATTAACTTGAGAATCAACAACATATATATATATGTGTGTATATATATAAAAGTGGATGAATTATACTAGTGGAGGATTTATAAGATATAGAAGGAATTACCAACCCCAGAAGGACCAATCAGGGAAAACAATCTCGAGCGATGTCCCATCCTTGCAATACCGAAACAATGGTGGTGGGGCTTTCGACAGATAGTTGGCTGCCTTAATAACAGGTGTGTCATTACAGTTAAACATTATGTCAAGGTCAGGAACTCTACCGGGATACCTGTTCAGCAACTGAAGGATCCCCCAAATGGTAAATACATCCCGCGTCTGAAACGGGTTGCTATACTTCTTCATGTAGGCCTTGCCATTGATTATTACTAGTCTAAAGTTTGCAAATTGCTTGGCGCTTTCAACCATTTCTTTTGTTATCCCTGTAGATTTCCAGGGTTTTAGGTCTTCGTGTATGTACCGAAAGAAGTTGGGACATGAAGCCGAGGGGATGTTTTGGGGTGTAGATGGTACAGGGGATGGAGATGGAGATGCCATAGCGTTTTGGGCCCGGTGGCAGGTTGCAGTGGTGTTTGCGGGGCAAGAGAGGATGATCTTAGTCGGAGGTATTCCTGAGGGTTGCCTCTGGTGTCTGACTGTTGCGGTGTCGCCTCTGGCTCCAATTTTGACAAAAGACTGCATGAGCATGATCAAAGTTAAAAGTAAGAGAATATCATACATTAATTGTATTTTACTGAAGATTACGAACCACCTTGAACTGCTCATATAATAAATATAATAATAATAAATGGTTAATTTATTCAAGTTAAGCCTAATCATCACTGTTTCTTTAGCATCACTATAACGCCATCTCCAACAATTATTCTATTTTTTTTTTAAGAAAAAGTGGAAGAGTTCTCACCGATTTCATTAACTGAAACCAACGTACACTGTTTTTGTTGTACCAGGCCTCTGGTACTGCTTACAAACAAACTGAAACTTCTAATCTACTTAACAACTACAAAAACTGAGTTTTTTATCACATCGATCCTACTAGAGATGAAAATCATCTCCAACAAATTTAATACTTATTTTTCATTTCATCTAAATTAGAAGTTTATTTTATCAGCGTTTGATCAAAATTACATCAAATTTGGTATCCATTATATCTAAACTATTGAGAACATATCTGTTTTTTTATTTTTTATTTTGATAGTTTTTTATAAGTTATTACAATTGTGATAAAAATAATTCTTAATATATCCTTCCGTTACTAACAATAGAATATTGTAATTTTTTGTACTGATAGTGAATTAGTGATCATGATGAACATCTAGAAACCAAACCACAAGTTTTTTATAAAACAAAATAAATAAAAATAAATAAATAAACAGTAACTACAAGTCAAGTCATGACTAACAGTGAACTCGAGAAGGAATCGCTTTCAACAGTCATGATGGCCAACTTGATTTGCATAATCTACGATAATCATAGCTCTTCCAATAAAATTCGATGGTGACTTGCAATATATTTAAAATTCCAAATGTCTACTTTTATATGGGAATAGTGGAAGGCTACCTAGACTTTCAATTGTGCCGCCTCCTATGTATTAAATCAGTGTGGAAATTGTAAAACGCACGACAGATCTCCTATTGCACTCTGAATGTAGCCATTTGTATGTTAGAGTTGCTATATATTAGTAGCATTCGGCAATGTGAAGAGGCTAGCTATAGCTATATTATGAACCTGTGAACCTAATATATTTATTAATTAATAAAATAATGGTTCAAATGTATATATTTTCGTAACTCAATTATTTAAATTCTTAATAGCGAAAGGTAAAATATTTAATGACAAAATTAAACGATATATTTTATTTATATTGCATTTCTATTTGTTATTTTGAATGTTAAAAAAAATTCATTTCAAGCTTATTTTGATGGGTGTCTTGAGCTTATAATTTTAGCTTTCATCAAAAGGAAACTGAATATGATAATATTTCCGTTCAAGTAGAAAAAAAGCAATATGCATAACCTTCTAAAAAATTTATTATGTCATTGAAGTATTAAACATTATGTATTAAAAGGTTTTAGAAAGCGAAAGTACGATTGAGGTTAAACAAATAAAAGTTTCTGAATTCTCGTGGCTACATATTTTTTTCTTCAGTGCACAAAACATTTAATCAAAGACTACAAAGTAAAAATAGTAATGCTTCTTACTAATTAATGATGCTTTCCTTTTATGTAAAACACATAAACAACAAAGTCAACTCACTACATATAAGGCCACAATGCTTTGCTTTTATACACGACAATGTCAGTATTGTATCAATGTAGTGCACCACCAAGCTTGGACTAAAATTGCCGACGTAAACTTCACAAAAGACTTTGCTCATGATTCAATTTCTATGTATCTAAGATAGAGACATATCATATTAACCTTACTTTAATTTTTTGTGGCCGCCCAGGTTTGAATAACAACACATATTTTTCTAATTCAAGCATTGAACAAACCAACTTGTATACGAACGCTCAATTTAAAACTGCCTCAATTTCTGAAAGGACCAGTAAAGAAAAACGAACCAAAAAACAAAAACTCAAATTTAATTAAATAACAAAAGGTAAATTTGGATACACTTACCGCACCATCAGGCCATTGGGAGTAACTCAAAACCGTCAATAGAACGAGGCTGATGAAGATGATGATAACTCCCTTTGTAGAAGATTGTATTAAGGAAGTTACAATTTTACCCCTCTCCCTCAAAACCTGACATACTGAACCATGGCCATTTTCTGAATCCAAACAACTTATCCTCATCGTTTTTTTCTTTGCAACTTATTTTGCTTTCTGAATATATCTCTCTCTATTTATACCGCTTTTTCTCTTCTCAACTTTTGCTTCCTGAATTTATATATATACATCTTCTGGTATGTTGCTTCTGAACTGAAAGTCAAAACTTTGGTCTCTTCTCATTAATTTTTTCTTTTTGAGTAATAAGGAGGCTTTGGTTTAAGGATCCATGGATTGCGATCTGAAGATATGAATTAGAGCAGGATTCCGTTTCTCTCATGCATGGAATTTAAGCTGTCTGAGATTTTTTTCCTTGGATCATCTATTTTTAGAGACACAGGAAGAGGAGAAAGCACGAATAAATTGAGGGATCTGGGACCAAATGACCAACGGTATCCAGTTGCACCCCAACAATCATCCTCCTGTCATATAGGAAAATGCGTTTAGAAAATATGAATATATTCTATGTAAAGCAATGAAAGCACAAAGTATCAAGTATATATGATATGATACAAAGTTGAGTCGGTTAATATGCTTTTGTAACCACTTCCCGAAATGTTTATAAATCAAATTTCAAAAATTTATATTTGAAACGTCGAATTAACTAGTTCAGTAAATTAGTAATATATTAAACTTGTAGAATACTAACTATTATTTTTTTTTATGATTTTTGTAAGATGGTCTTTTTTTACATACTAACATGCACTGCATCAATTTGCGCAAAAATCTTTATTTTTGACCGTCTAACTTGATACTAAATTAATTCAAAAAATTAAAATATATATATATAAATGAAGTTCTTTATAAAGAGATCGGTTTGAACAGTTTGGATTTTTCGTTTGAAGCTGGTCATATAAATTTTGAATTGGAAGCATATGGGTTGAGATGCTACTAAAAAACATATTAGTTGGACTTCAACAAGTTCCCGCCTATGATATGATTAATGGGTGGAAATCCGTTGACGTAATTCACATTCTTAATAATTATTAAAAGTTTATTGTATTAAAATCCATTAATAAAATATAATATATATGTTATACACATTATATATATAATGTTATGAAACTTAATGTAAGTTTTATTGTTCATCAAATGACATGAAATTTGCCACGGACTATATATATAATTAATGACATTTGATGGAAAATCAATTAATATTATAATTGCATGAAACTTGATACACAACCATTCTATTATAAGGAAAACAATATACTCATAACTGTTTTTCTATTTTCTTTCAAAATGGATATAATTTGAGGTGTTGCCAAGGGATTCTAACACATAATTAATTATTAATTCGAGCGTACATTTTTATCTATATTAAATATTTAAATTCTAGATGTGTTATTAATGACTGATTAAGGGTCCATATCAAATTTGAGTCAATTTAAAATTTAACAGGTCATTTATCATAAAACTATAAAACTCCATTGTTAAAAACATCAAATTATATATTGGTCTAGTGGCAGAAAGACAATGCTCTCCGTATGGAAGATCGTAGTGTTTGAAACTCAGATAGGGGAATCTCTTGTGGGTATTAAATAGTTGGATGGCTTGACCTCCAACTTTTACTAAAAGAAAAAGTTTAAAATTATTTGATGAAAATTGCACGTTTTTAAATCAGCCAAATATGATAGACATGTTATCTTAAAAAAATGCCTTCACAATTTTAATTTTCTAATTTAAATATATTTATTAAAATCTCAAATAAAATAGAGATGTGCGCTAGAACTAACCTTAATGGGTAAAATATAATTAACTTCTCCCTCTATATCATCAAAAAAGGCATGGAGTAAAAACTACTTGTGAGATGAGATCTATCATATATTAACTAGGCGCTTAGCTTTGCAAGTCCAATAAAACATACCCCCAAATTCTTTTGTTAGACAGATGGATTGCCAATCAATAAGGGCCATCCTTTAATTTCTTCTCATTCCTGGAACCTTGCCATAAAAATGCTCTCCTAATTCAATCAATTTGTTTTGAGATTGATGGTTTAGCTAGGCATTATATACAGTAACAAATAGTTGTGTTTTTCAGGTTTCTAATTTGTTCTCAAACTTACCAACAAGAACCCCGGCCTAATTATCTGATATCTTCAATTTTATAATTTAGTGAAAACCCTAAGCACTTCCTTGAAAATTTGGACAATTGACATCTAAATATCTCTGCTATCTCTCTAGCTAGTAGTTGTGCCAGAATCAACATTGATAGGATATAACTCAGGTTTATCTAGATTCTTTATTAATGACGAAATATTAAAATAAAAAAATTTCATTGATTGAGGTGAACAATTCCTTGTGCAAATACATAAATTAATTTCACTGAATTAATGAATGCGGCATATGGATTTCTTTGACATTGTAGTTTTGACCCGGCGATTATGGATCTCATCATGTGTATACAGGGCGGATGCAGAATTTTGATCAGGGTTTTTTTTTTTTTTTGAAAGAACCGAGCAGAGGCTGCCAGGCTTTTATTTTATTTAACGGAAAAAACAGCTACATAGATTATGAAGCCCCTAAAGGCCCATCACTTCAGAACAGTATCATGCACACATGCACGTCCATACAGCTACAGAGACTATAGAAAAGAAAATAAGAGGGGGCTAGGTGAGCGAGCTGTTTAAGGTGTAACATCTCCTGACCTTCGTCTTCTTCATAAGTGTAGGGCAAGAAATTATTGAATCGGGTTTCGAATTGAATTTAATTGGACCGTATGTTATATACTTTACCAAATTTAATATACAATGGGCAAGTTATTTTAATTGAGCTGCAGGGTAGGGCAATATTAATTTTCAGGGTAGGACAAAGGCTCAAAATTCAGTCTTTGTAAATTAGTTTTGCCCTACCCTGTGCTACAGTAGATCCGCCCCTGTGTGTATACTGAAGCAAATTAAATAAACGTTCTGACACATCATACTTGGGCTCTCCCAAAAATATAAGTTAGATCAATCGTTTAACCGAGACCTAATCAACGACTCGTTCCTCCCGGAGAGAATTACATATTCACCCAGTTGATGATGCAATAAATATCGCACGAACTGTATAGTTAGCAGCAAAAAGTTGTTTCTACCCCAATCCGAATCAAAAGTTCGAGCTTGCGACCTCCCGCACGGATCAAAAGTTGTTTCTCGCTGGCGTGTCATTTGTTAGACTCAATATCAAGCAAGCACGGTCATGTTTCTAGTCTCCAATACGAGCATCAACTTGCTACCCCAATCCGAATCTCGGTCCGTTGCACGCTGGTTGTCCCATGTGATGTGACCCGACACAATAAAATGGTCCTGTCCGCCTCTTGCTGCCCACTCGGGGGTAGGTCTCAGCCACAAAAAAATAGTAACTCTGTTGTTATGAAATAATGTATGCAGTAAGAAATTAAATTACTGTATATCTTTGCTTAATCAGCCATCTAATTTGATTAGTCAGTCGCTTGCCGAAATCAACTAGTCGGTCTAAATTAAAACTGTCACATAGTCCTTTAAATTAACTATCAAATATCGTGATAAAATTATCCTTAAAAAAACTTACTTATTAGCAGTCATTTTTCATCTTTTGTTTATATTTCTATTAGTAACGTATGTTTCATATTTAGTGGTATATTTTGAATCTATGATGTGCTTCTTCATAGGTATTTTAATTGTGTATATATATTACAAATCACAATTACTATTTTTTTCAAAATCAATTATTTACATTTTCACATATTGTAATAGATATTGCTTACTAATTAACACAAATATATTTAGAGTCAGTACTCAGTACCTGTACTGCGATGTGTAGTATCTGAATTTCGATTGACCAATTAATATTACAATTTAATTATGCGGATTTTTATTTTGGATCAACACTACACAGTCAACATGATTATTTTATTTTGCTTTTTAGTATCTGTAAACAAGAAAACATATAAATATTTATGAATATCACATTAGAAGTGTTGAATTGTATCACAAAAAGAAATCAGAGGAAAAAGTGAGGTTACTTGTTGGACAAAGAACACTGGGCTGCAGACTTGCAGGTGAATCATCAATCCCAGTGCTTGAATTGGTAAATCGGGCTCAAATCATTATAATTAATTTTCTTTAAATTTTTAAACTATAGCCAACGAAGGAACAATCAAACTTCCAAGTACTATATTTGATCAACATAAATTTTAAGGTTAAATGACCCACCAATAAAGCTGACAGTAAAATAAATTCCAACAAAATAAAATGTCGAATTCAATATACAGGTTATCTCAAGAGAGCTACAAGTTTTTGTCTGCATAATAATAGCTTTAATAAACGGCCCTTACAGAAGAACAAAAGAAAAATAATTGATCGGTTTGTAATTGAAGAGGCCAATTCAAATTTTGAATCAATCAATTATGTAGTTTTAACTAAAGAAGTAAATCATCTCACAGCAAATCCAACTTAAAACAACCAACCTAAAGGACTCCAAATTGACCATGAAATCAGCGGGGCATGGTATGTACAGTAGAACACCCAAAACCCCATATGCAATACTGCAAATCAGCATTCCAATTAATAATATCATTATTAGATATACATTTTGCTATCAAAAGTAGCAGAATTAAAATGAAAGTTTTAGGGAAGTAAAAATTATGTAATATGGCACAATCACAATAAGGTGCGATAACAAGGACACAGAAAATATGCAACAATCACAATAATTGTTAAACACGTGAAATTCTCTTTTCAAATTGTAAACATGCAGACGAGGTAAGGTGTGATAACAAGGACACAGACAAAACTACTAAGTATCATTTTGATGAGAAGGATGATATAAAATAAGTACTAACCATTACTATCTTGTCAAAGAAAATGTCTCGAGGTTTGCAGGCTTTGGTTTCCAGAAATGGAAAACTGGCTGTTCTCTGAGAACATGCAATGCAGACTGGTACTCCCGAGACAAACCCTAAATTCAATAAGTGCAAATGACCTTAGACGGACAAAGAGAGGCAGTCATAACATTAAATTAGAAGCACGTAGATCTGGAAGAAGTAAATTACCTTTAATTCAGAATAAGAAATCTCCTTGGATGGAAGTTGCTGGGAACCAAGTGCAGATGACATCAAAGCTTCCAATAACCTTCTCCTGGATCAAAACAATATCAAATGTAATTACTGCAATCTCTGTTTTGTCTGTGTGTGTGTGTTTAGATAACAAAAAAACAAGACTGAAATAAAAAAGGTGCTGAAACCAAAATATTAGATAGATGCTTACTTGCATATTAATGATTCTGTTTTAGGGGAGAGAGATGCTTTAGAAGAGGTGCCTTGTTTTCTCCCTGTAGTTCCAAGAATAACTTCATGCAATCCCTCTTTATTCCAACATATGGAATACCTAAAGCATTAGAGTAAACATAAAAAAAAATTCAATATGATTTTTGCCAATTCCTATTCCTAAATTACTTGCACAAGTCTTAATCGAAACTTCTGCACAACTAGACCTCAATATTATACTCCTATCTCAACCAAGGCTCCATGTAGCCGTGAATTATACAATGGCTTTGATGAAACTTACAAAAGTAGAAAAATAGTACCCGCATGTTAAATTATGCACATCACCACAAGAAGTCAACTGTTGAAACACCTCAGGGGGAACAGGGGCCTCAAAGAAAGCTGGCTGTTAGAGATTAAAAAAAAAACAATTTGCAACTAGCTTTGCTGATATTTGACCAAAAAAAAGGCAACTAAAAGAAATCTCAAACCTTAATTATTTGATAAGGACGTGGTAACTCGTTTTGCAAAAATGAGAGGCGCTTTTCAAGTGAACTAGTGAGACTATATTCAGTAGGGATGTCCAAAGAAGTAACCAAAGGTGAATTACCAATAATTATGGTAGATATATACAATGGTTGCATTAGGAGAGAAAGCAACGCTCCTGCAGTTCAAGGAACAAAACAACAGCATTTCAAAAGAATTCAACCAGGGTTCTAAAAGAGAACAACCAAAAGATAGAATTCTGCAGAAAGCACCCAAAAAAGCACAAGAGAAAAAAAATCTTCAGCAAAGAATAATCAATTACAAGCTTTTATAACCAGTGCAACCAGTTCAGAACTGATGCGTACACACTAAAATATGAAAAAATTGGTTCTCTAATTGGAACAAGCAAAAAGCCACCTCAATAGGTCTTACATATCAAAAGTCATTCTATTTGGAGATTATTCACACTTTCAATGAGCACACCAATAACAAAATTAAAAAATTCATCCCAGATTAATTGAACAATTATTGAAAATGACTGATTCACTATGGTTTCTGATTCAGTGAATGTTAGGCTTTCACTTGCTCATTTTCAATTGTGAAATTTCACACAAGAAATATGAAAATAATTATGAGCCTGACTATTTGGATACCAGAGTCTGATATAGTGGCAAACCTTGAACACCCACAACACACCAACGTGTCATCTTGTCAAAGCAGCTCATTGAAAGTGTTGTGTCACCACGTCCCGGCTTCCTTTGAACAACACTGGAAAACTCTAGAGCCATTTAAATAAATTTTAATTAGAAACTAAACTACACAAGAAATCATTTGGTAATTTGTTGTTCTTAAAAGGTATAATCTCAAAGATGATACAATCGTTGAAAAGTTTACCAATGAGAAGTACCCATTGAGATAGTGGTATTGTTTTCTGATGATGATGGTACCAATTCAGGGGTAGAGAAAACACCACCTGTGAATAAAGCATAACATAAAAAACCCTGTTAGAGAAATAGATAGAGGCTTTACCATTGCATTGTTTTCAACATCTAATGCAAAACAAAAGGCATACAGCTTTATATCCAATAAATTCTAATAAGATAAATAGAAACAAGTATGCAGACATACACGGAAGCTGAGTAATATACAAATGGAGATGCAGCCCTTCCTTAATCTGATACTTCCCTTTGCAACCAGAATCCAAGAGGAGTATTTTATTTTTTTCAGCAGCGTCTGGACCAGATGAACTAAACCTTTCTATCTCAGAGTACAAGTACCTGTTTGACAAACATGACTGTAATATACTACTGAAAGTTATGCACTTTTCATATTAAAATGAAGGAAAAGTCAACTATTTGGAAATTATAAAAATCATGCACAGAAATGCAATTAAGAGATGCATACACTATAAATCTTTTGCAATTACTCTAATGGCATGATTTTTCAGTTATAAGTTATTCCATCTAAACTGTCAGACCACCTGGTTGTTAATTAGGACATACCAATTTTAAAGGGAATAATGGCAAACCTTACCATGACAATGATGACAGTAAATGTGAAATCCTTATACTATGATATATTTAATGCCTCCAAAAATCATTGCTGATGTCAGAATGCTTTTTGTATGTGTTACTGTTAAAAAAAAAAACTGCTTATCTTGACTGAGGATAGTATGAGCTTAAGCCCACCAAGAAATTTTGTGAGCTTAACTCAAACGACTGTTGAATCAGCATCACCTGACTAATGTGAACTGTTAATCTTGATTTGATCTTTTTAAAAAACCAAACCAAGCATTTGCACTCCAACTTCTTCATTTGTTAGCTCGTTTTGCACAAGTGTTCAAAATTGTTGTTCAATGAACAAACCAAAACAATTCATTTACAAGTACTCAATTATTTCACATACTGATGCAATTTATGCAATTTATGCACTTTACTACAATCCTAATGCACTGTAGCAAACAATCCCTAGCTAAATGTTAGCGTTCAATTTTGAAAAAAAAAAAAAAATTCTGAAGTTATAAGAAAATGTTTAATTGATTAATGGAAATAAACCATACCTAAGTAGAGATCTCCTAGCAATGATCTCAGCATGAGAATCATTAACAAGATCACCTCTGGGACTAAGTAGAGATCCGCCCAAGCATTTGGTGCCAGTACCTAGCGCCACCACCTCCACGTCTATCAACCAACACCATAAAAATAAAAATAAAAAATAAAACTCTTGGTGTTTTCAGCTAAGGAGTTTAGAGTTACGAGCCAATACATACCGAGAGAAGGGGTGGATACAACGAACGCGGCTAAGACGGTGGTCTCGCGGCCTTGAGGCTTCCCTTTCTTAGGCAGTGCTCTGTATAGAGACAGCACGGAGCAGGAGACTCTCTCCGCCCATTTGATTCTCTCGCTTGGGCTCCCCTCCCAAGGCAGAGAGGAAGACGAGGAGCCGCCAAAGCTTGACATGTCCGTTGTGTACTTGTCTCACTGCCGGAGTAAGCATAAGCTGCCTGGTGCAAACGGCTTGATAAAAATGGGCCGGGCTATCATAGGCCTGACCTTCTTGAGTGTTTTCTTTTACGTGAAACGGTTTATGGGTTTTAACCGTTTATGAGGGGCCTTCTAGCGTTTTATCTTAGAGAGGCAGAATCACATCTACCATTGATTTAGAGCGGCAGACAAGCTGAGCCGAGTCGAGCTAGGCAGGGTTTGAATTCGGGTTTGTGTCAGAACGAGCTGAGCCGAATTTGATTTTAAATAAACTAATCACAAGTTGATCGGAGTTATCTCGTTGATGCATAAACTACGAGTTGGAAAGAAATTATATTTTATTCTTGCAACGTTCTCATGATGGACACAAAGATTGACAATAAAAGATTTGGAAAATAATTTTATCTTCTCCTTACAATGAATCTAAGTCAGTACGAGATGAGTTGAATCAAAACTTGAACTCTCTAATAACAAACTGGGTCAAAATCAAACTAATTAGTAATAAAAAAAATTTTAAATCGAACTTGAGAGTGAACCATGAGAGTGAACCATGAGCTACGAATTATTCTACCAGCTTCGTTCATCATTGGACGAAGCTAGGATTTCGATCAGAGATTGGCAAAAATCTCTATGGTACAACTAAAAAAGAAAACATATATGGTTGCAATGTTTTTTCGGTAAAGTCATAAATAAGGAGTTTTCACATAGATTGATCAATTTCAAAATTTAATTGATAAATTTAAGTGAATTCTTGACCTACCTACTGCTTTATGTTCAGATTTTCTTTCTAAATCGCAATTTAGAAAAAATGGTATAGTTCAGTTAAAAAAATTAATACATGCATCAATTTAGAAAAAAAATAAAAATCTTATACCAATTCTAGATGATAAATTGGTACAACAACTAAGTAACATTTTAGAAAAAATTAGTACATTTCTAAATTATAAATCACATTAAAAAAATAAGGGCTAAGTTTGAAGGCAGTACCATTGAGAAGAGGCACGGCTAGAGAAGAAATTAGTCACGTCGTTACCAGTCACGTCACGTGTGTCGATCACGTGATGTAACTGTCCTCCACCATCTTAGTGATTAGAGTCAAAATGATGATGAATTACGTAGGGTTTGGCTTAGGTTTTGCATATATCTTACACTTATATTTAATAAATTAGAGAAAAAGGTTAATGTCACCCTTCTTTATGTTTTATTGCAGAAAACAAGTTTTGGAACTATTTTACATCAAATGGAGCAAGAATCGGGTCAATCGGATAAGCGACGCTCATCGACTAAGGCTCTGTTACGGCCTGTATTATCTAATACGGACCAAGCCGGATACGGACCAGAAGATAGCCGCAATACGCATTAAACCCTTCAGCGACATGGTCTCAATACGGACCATATCACCTAATACGGTCCGTAACCAAGGCGCCCTTTGGGAAATAACTGCTGACAGCAGTATTCAGATCACGTTTCTTGGCCTCTACTCAACTCCAGATGTCCCTCCACTCCTATATAAGCACCCCAGACAGAATAGTTTAGTAACTTTGTAATTTGGGTTAGATTTGATTAAGTGAGAAAGAGAGGAGTGATTGTAACAATGCCATTCCGCGGCTAAGTTCTTTTCTTAGGGGCTAGGCAGTAAACCTTGTTACTCATGATGCTTTGATATATATATTTTCTGTTGATTATGATTTCTTGTTGTTTAATTGAAATGCTTTTGTGATTTACTATCCCTTCATCTAAATTCGATGATCTAGTTTAATCCGTTAGAGTAGTCAGTGCTTTAATGGTAAGAGAAACTATGTTGCACGAATTAGCCTCGTTGGAAGTCATTAGATTTATGTGAAGAAAACCTTAGCGGAGAAACCATAAATTGGAACAACAAAACGCGAACCAAGTTCTATAATTTGAGTAAGATAATTCGCAATGATCTATGTAGTAACTTGTATATTTAGAGATCTGTCATTTGCATAAGATAACTCGCAGTGTCCTATGTAGAATCTCGATGAAAGATCTGTCATTTGCATAAGATAACTCGCAGTGACCTATCTGGTGTCTTTCATAAAACAACAACAGGAAATCAGACCCGACAGAAGTAGAATATCAAAATGGATTGAGTAGCAATGGTGTGCCGAAATCCTAAAAATTCTCATCTCTATCTTTATTTTAATTACTTTTAATTATTACCAAATTTACATTGATAGCAATTTCAACTCTCAAATTTTCAGATTTTGTCTAGCCTTTCGAAAGATTGTGATTTGATCGCTCAAGACTCTGAATCAATATTTATGTGGATCGACCTCGATTATACTACTCGATAGGATGTGCGCTTGCAGTCCGAACCGATAGTATTTCCGAGTTTATAAATTTTAAAAGAAAACATCGCTCTCTTTTGAGTGATCACTTAGTCATGTCACGTCACGTCATATACGTGACACATTACGTGACCAATTTTTTTTCAAATTACATCTTAATATAATTTATTTTGTAATAGTTTTTTTATTTTTTTTGTACATTTTGTTATTATTTTCTTTGAACTAACTTAAACTTCAAAACAATAATTAAACATGATCAGTCACGTCACACGAATAGTGGCATCACGTATTATAGTGTGACTACACATGATATGACTATGCTCCATCATTTTAGTTACGTCATGTTACGTAAAAATAAATTTTTGACACGTGATGTGACTAAGTCACGGTGTGTTAATCATGTCACTTCATGTTTTTCCTTCTCTAGGTACGACATTACAACACAGTGGCGAAGAGAAGAGTTCATATTGTGATCTCCTCCGTGTTTCTGAATTGGACTGGTCAGGAATAAATAAATCTAATTTCAAAGATAGACAGAGACCGGTTTTTCCACTAGATTCATATAAAAAAAAATTCTAGAGGTAGACGACTGCCTATCCCTGTTTGATGCTAGCTTCGCCAATGCTACCAAGCATGTGAAATCCTTTCTGAAAATAATTCCTATTTGCTTGTTAGATATTACAAAGACAATAATGATCCACATTCTGGAACGCTGCGGTTAATTCCCGACATTTTTATTAATATCCAAAGTTTAATACAAATTATTAATTATACCCAGAATCGGACCAATTATCGATCTATCCCCAAGCCGGTCATTTTCTGGCCGGCTATGTACCCTCCCTAAGCCGGCCATAAAATGGCCGGCTATGTACCTTTTTTTTTTTTTTTTCCCCCGCATTTCACCCTTTATATACCCCTTTTTCTCTCTCTCCTCTCACAATTCTCTCATCTTCAACCGAATTCTCTCTTCTTTAAGGTAAATTTTTTTTTTATCTAATTTAATTTTAATTTATTTATTTTAGGGTTTAGGATTTAGGTTTTAGGTGTTATAATTTAGATTATGTTGTTGTAATTTAGTGTAATTAGCTAAGTTAACAAATATTTAGTTTAATTAGCATAATTGACCAATATTTAAGGTATTTTGGCCTTTTTTAACATAATTATGCTGATTAAGCGTAATTTTACCGAAATTAGCACTTTTGACCAATATTTAGGGTATTTTGGTCTTTTTTACCATAATTAGGCTAATTAAGCGCAATTTAGTGTAATTAGCACAGATGACCAATATTTAGGGTATTTTGGCCTTTTTTACCATAGTTATGCTTATTAAGCGTAATTTTACCGAAATTAGCACGTTTGACCAATTTTTAGGGTATTTTGGCATTTTTTACCATAGTTATGCTGATTAAGCGTAATTTTACCGAAATTAGCACGTTTGACCAATTTTTAGGGTATTTTGGTCTTTTTTACCATAATTAGACTGATTAAGCGTAATTTTACCGAAATTAGCACGTTTGACCAATTTTTAGGGTATTTTGGTCTTTTTTACCATAATTAGACTGATTAAGCGTAATTTAGTGTAATTAGCACAGATGACCAATTTTTAGGGTATTTTGGTCTTTTTTACCATAATTAGGCTGATTAAGCATAATTTAGTGTAATTAGCACAGATGACTAATATTTAGGGTATTTTGGCCTTTTTTACCATAATTATGCTGATCAAGCGTAATTTCACCGAATTTAGGTTATTTTAGATATCATGATGCCTAGAGCACGGCCTACCCAGCGTCCAGTAGTGGACGAGCCGATCAGTACCAGCAGCACGGAGCACATCAGTCCTCTCCTGTGGATTCCCCACAGCGAGCACCGAGTCTCACTGGCTTCTCGTGAGGTACGTTCCTTTTCTTATATTTCATTAAATTTTGTTGGATTTAAATTTTATTATGTTGTCACCATGCGGATTACATTTTTCAACGCAGGACACGGATCTTCTAGATGTGAAGTTGAGGTGCGTTCACATGAGGTACTACGAGGTGATGGAGCCGTACCTCATCAACCTGGGTCTCTACCAGCTTGTGGACATCGTGCGGACAGAGAAGAGCATCATCAATGCATCTCTCATCGCTGGACTGGTGGAGCGATGGCGTCCCGAGACGCACACGTTTCACATGCCATTCGGAGAGATGACAGTGACTCTCCAGGATGTGAGTGCTCTCTGGGGTTTGTCTATCCGTGGCACACCCGTCGGCGGCATCTCTGACAGCACCACCTTCGCAAGTTATGTCGAGGAGTTGTTGGGAGCTGATCCTTCCTATATCATTGGGGACCATGGGAGGTCGAAGTTCCATTTGCGGATGACGAGGTTACGGCAGCACTTCATCGCGGGTCTCTCGGCAGATTCCACCGAGCTGGAGATTCAGAGGTAAATTTTTATTAATATCTACTAATTAATTTATAATACGATGATTCTATTAGAATTTTTATATGTTTTGTATTGCAGATATACACGGGGCTACGTGATGGACCTTTTTGGTTCTGTCATGTTTCCTGATTCCAGCGGTGATCAGATGCCGATGATGTATCTCCCGTTGCTGATGGAGATTGAGCGGCCGACGTCGTACAACTGGGGTGGAGCTGTCCTGGCGTATCTGTACTACCACCTGTGTCGTAGTAGTGAGGTAAGTCACCAACTCTTATTTTAGTGTAAATTATTTAATCAATCAATCCATCAAAATACACTGACGTGTAATGTTCTTGAAAATGAAGCCGACGGCGAAGCAGATGTACGGGCCGGTACTCCTGCTTCAGCACTGGTCGTGGTCACGGCTACCGGTGGGCCGTCCTATCCCCAATGAGGCGCCGAATTAGGGAGAGCTAGATGTGTTTCACTGCCCGGCATACGCCAAGAAGTGGTACGGTTTCCACCACTACCAGGATAGGACCCACGGTGCTACTGTTGGGATCAGGCCAGTCCGGTCAGAGCTTCAGAGTTTGCCTGAGCCTCTTGTTGAGTGGACGCTGTACGATCAGTTGTACGAGGAGTTCCTCTTGCCGGGCAGTGTGACTGACGAGCAGGAGCGGGAGATGTGGTTCTATCGAGGTCCACTCATACATTTCTGGATAGTGGAGCACCACTATCCAGATCGGGTGCTCCGCCAGTTTGGTCGAGCGGCGTTGATTCCCATAGACCCATCTTTGCCGAGTTACACGCACAGAGACCTGCACCGGTAAGTCGTAGTCTATTGTATTTATTAAATAAATCATATTACTTGATAGTTTTTTATTGCAACTAACGTCTTCTTTACAGCGTTACCCACCGAGCGCGACTGGATAAGGACTGGAGCACCCATTACGATGCATACTACACGACGGCCTTGGATCCTCAGTATGCAGACTTCTATCACGAGCCAGATGTGCTTCAGCAGACCCAGGGGGATCCCCAGTTGAGGTACGATGTATGGTACACGCAGGTCTGCATGGCGAGTGTCTATCTGCAGGGTGATTACGGTGCCCATCTCCGCGACAGGATCAAAACGGATGATGGTTACCATCCCAACGGTCGTGGATGGGCTCGCCAGGTAAAGCACCTAAAACCACAAGGTTTGATCAGGTTTGATATAACTTAGTAATACATCAAGGTTTGATCTGACATGCTAAATTTTTTTCAGCTTTTGGCCGCGATCAAGGAGTGCGGGCATGGGATCCGCATGCTGGGAAAGAAGAACTGGAGACGGCTTGGGTACCGCACCCTCAAGAAGAATGCGAATGTGGTTGAGGATGCCGGGCACGGTGGAAAGATCATCGGTATGCTGCGAGACGCCAGAGAGAACATCAACTGGCGTGAGATAGATCCGCAGGAGCCCGATCCGAGCCCGGTTCTGATGGATGATATGCCATCTTCCCCCGATTCACATCCAGAGTGGGACTACCATCGTTGGGTATTGTCCGACATTGGGTGGACGGCATGGTACGACGAGCATGGACGTCCGGTGCAGCCTTATGTATGTCATACTTCAGTATCTGTCAGGTTTTAATAAATTTCTTCATTCAGATCAAATTTAATAATTTATGTGTATGATTGCAGGGTTTAGCAGAGATGCCACCACAGCCACCACCTGCGGAGACCGATACTTCTGAGTACGAGTCCCTCTCGTGCAGTCTCCACGAGTTCGAGGAGATCATGTCGGCACCGACATGGCCCCGATATGGCACAGAGATGCCGCATGATGGAGAGGCTAGTGGTAGCGGGTCTCATACTCAGCCTGCCTTTGGGACTGGGTTTGCCGCATCTATCTTCGCTACACCTCCGCCAGTACCGACAGTCTCCACGGGCGATGCCAGATGGGATACTGCCGAGCAGATACTGAGGTCTGCCGATGCCCCAGATGAGCCCGAGAGAGACGGAGCCTGGCCGCGCTGGCGCCGGGCGAACGCCGGAGTACCGCCTCAGCGATATTCCCCCTCTCCGTTTTAGTTGTATTTTTACTAGTTTTGTACTATTTATATTTGATATACTATTTATATTTGGTATATTTGGATTATCCTATATTTCGGTTCTTGTGTATGTGTGCTTTTATGGTACTATTTTTATATTTTACATATCAAAATAAATTATCATGATAATGCTAAACAGAAAATATAACAACATTAAAATAGTAGCACAACATAAAAAATAGCACCACAATATAGCGTATTTCAATTAATATAGCGTATTATAAAGTAATGTAATGTAATTTAGCGTAATTTAACATAATATAGTGTTATTCAATATAATTTCAATTAATATAGCATATTTTAGTATAAATATGCTAATTATATATCAAAAGAAGTAATATAACAAATAATTTAAATAAAAAATTTCCAATTTTCAGTGTTAAATTTCAATACTTTGATCTTCATAGTGTCTTTCTCTAAAATGCGGGAAAAAAAAAAAAAAAAAAAAAAGGTACATAGCCGGCCATTTTATGGCCGGCTTAGGGAGGGTACATAGCCGGCCAGAAAATGGCCGGCTTGGGTATATATCGATAATTGGTCCGATTCTGGGTATAATTAATAATTTGTATTAAACTTTGGATATTAATAAAAATGTCGGGGTTAATTCTATCGAATACATTTAATTTTAGACAAATTCTTCTAAGGACATCAAATTTTTTTGGATCGTTCATTTATTCATGATCACAAGAGTATGTCTGATGTATATTATTTATTTATTTGTTATAATTTTAAATTAAATTGTAGAAGTTATTAATTTTTTTTGTTAATTATGTTTTATTTAATTGTTTTTCGTTAATTTTAAGTTTTAACGTATATTTAAGGATAAATTTCCGCTGGAGGTTACTAAACTTTGTCATTTGTTACGAATTGGTCACTCAAGTTTGATTTGTTTCTTTCTAGTTACTCAACTTTGTCATTTGTCTCAATCAAGTCACTTTATACTTTTACGTCGAAAATCTTAATGGAATATACCCATTCCATCCAAAATATTAACATAATATACTCATTCCGTTCAAAATACTAACAAAATGAGTATATTTCGTTCAAAATACTAACAGAATGGACATATTCTGTTAATATTTTGAACTGAAAAGTATAGACTGACTTAATTAGAACAAATAATAAAATTAATTAATTAAAAATGAACAAATTAAATTTGAATAACAAATGATAAAGTTTGAGTGACCTTCAACGAAATTTACTCCGTATTTAGGATAAAATATAAAATACGAAACAACACCAATCTGTCCCTACTCTAATCCTCGTCAATTGCCCCGGAAATCGACCTGAGTTCACTTCACTAGGAAACCCTTAACTCTCTCCTCTGTCTCGATTCTGAGTGATTGTTTCGCAAAACAGTAATCTGGCGACAATGGGGCCCAATTGGTCTCTTCTCCCATCGGAGCTCCTTGAGGCCATAGCTGAGAAAGTCACCTTGCTCGCCGATTACACCCGCCTCCGTGTTGTCTGCCGTCCCTGGCGATCCGCTTGTTCCCCGCGCCCCAATCACCTCCCTCTCCAACTCCCATGGCTGATGCTGCCTTACCAATACGACGGTAATGATGATTCCACCCGTTTCTTTTACGATCTCTCAGCTTCTAAAATCCACAAGCTTGACCTCCCTGAGACTCATGGTGCGTCTATTTGTGGATCTTCGCATGGCTGGTTTGTTTTCCAGAAAGGTCTAGACGTGTCCCTGCTTAATCCCATCACTCGCGCCACAATTCCCCTTCCCTCATTTACTTCACCTGTACCTCCCTTTAGTATTGGAATTGTTCCCCTTGGTGCATCAAATGGTGAGCTTTTCTTTGTAAATGGGGAAGATGAAAACTATGCTATTGAACCTACTGACCGTGTCATGGTCCGGAAGGCTATACTGACATCAAGTCCACTGGACCCTAGCTGCATGGTTTTTGTTTTTACTAGTAGCAAATGGCAGTTGGCATTTTGTAAAATTGGGGATGAAGGTTGGAAAGTGATTGAATTTGAGTTTAATTTGGCTTTTGATGACTGGAAATTTTGGGACTTCTCCTATAGCAATGGTTTTTTATACGCAGCTGATCCTTTTGCAACTGTTACAAAGTATAACCTTAATAATCCTTCAAGAACGATGCTGGGTGGCGGCATTAGTCCACATGACATGCATCTGGTCGATGGGGTATCTGGGGACATATTGCTGATCTATCCTGATGGACCTGCCTATAGTGTTGATGGATTTCTTCAAAATAAATCTGAGTATGCAGTGTACAAGTTGAGCACTCATGGAGAAACAAAGTGGATTAAAGTGATAGATGTAGGCCAACATGTGCTTTTCCTAGGTGGTAATTACCATGCATTATCCCTCTCAAGTGTGAATCTGCAATTGCCAGAATGGGGTGCAAATTGTTTGTGCTATGACTCGGTAAGGACAGAGCAGTGGAACTGGCAAGAAAGTTCTGCCTCATGGTATAACCACAAAATCAAATTAGCTAGGCTAGATGATGGAACGGCTACTGATATAACTGGTGATTTAGGATCATTTCAAGTGAATGATCATTGGCAGAAGTCTTTATGGCTGACACCGAGTTTGCTCTAGCTGCTTCCTTATTAATGATAGATCAAGTGTTTTGATAATTTTGATATGATATAGGAATATCATCAGATAATCCTTCTATGAGGCCTGTTCCATGTTATTACTTTTTCTCACTGTTGTTCATGCTTCTTCCTGTCCTTTCTACATATTGTAGGACTGAGTTTTTGTTCACCAAATTTGCAAATTTCCCTGTTTGTGGTTTAGTATCTTTCATCATCTCATTCATTGAAAATCAGTCTTCAGTTTGAGGGGGACATCTACTCTAGTATGCTTTTGTTTGCAAAGGCACCACAGGCATATATCACTGTAAATTTAATTGCGAATCAATTTAAAAGCCTGATAATGTGATTCTAAGTTATCAAATGCTGTTGAAAGGCTTGTGAACATAAAAAATCAGCTGATTTTACTTGAATAGATTTTTAAGCATTTTTATTTACAAGTGAGAAAACCTTCATTTATAATGAAGAAGACAACAAGAACAAGATAGCTTAATTAAGCAACAGTGGCATTTCTTGCTGTTATTGGGAATAATAATATTCCTTCTTCAATCAAGTATAACTAGAGTGAAATGGTTCCAAGGAAAACAGGTGTCAATGATGTTGGGTCATTGTAATATATTGACTAATACGTAATTACAGAGTAAGGCTATGGTGCTTTGCAAATTAAACAGCCTCTTTTACTTCGCATTTGTGACCATTGGATCTGCTTTAATAGTCGTGCAGATCATCATGATTTCATTTCAATTTTTCGGAACTGGACATATCCAGTTGGGAGCAAAATCAAACAGAACTGCCCCTTCCCGATCCGTCTCTTCTCCTCTCCTCTCCTCTCCTCTCCCAGCGACCATGGAGCAACCAAATTTTGTTCCTGCACCATGGAGGAGGCTCCCAGCCCCTAAATCGGCTTCGTCCCACTCCTCTCCTCTCCTCTCTCGACGTGCACCGCACCGCCGCACCACTACTAAAACCCTAACCCTGCCTCCTCCCGCTCCTCTCTTCTCTTCCCCAACGCCAGACCTTAATTCACTCACTCCTCTCGCTCCTAACCCTAAATCGCGACTCCAGCCACCTCGCGTCCTAGCTGGTTGATTAGAAAGGAGATTAATCACTTCAATTAACTTGTAACTGGTTGATTAGAAAGGAGATGAATGTGATAAGGGCTGAATTTGAGGTCTGAGTATTGTCTGGAGCAAATGAGAATATGAGCAAATTAGTAAAAGCAGTGTATATGTATATTTGTTTTGTCTTTCTTAATTTGTCTGATTTTTGTAGGATAGAGATTTATATTGAGTTGTCTCAAAGCAATTTAGCAGGAAAACCAGAAGGATGGAATAGTAAGTTCTAAATCTGAAACCATTACTATCAGTACCAGTAAAAGACTATACTATACCTATGTAAGGTCTAATGAAAAAAAGTATTGTTATGTGGATTTAAATGTAATAGAAGAAGATCTTTTATTCTTTCATGTAATCAACTAAAGTAGATGATGGTACCAGTCGGCATCAGATATAAGAATTTTTATGTTTCAATAAAACAAGTGGGTGTGCTCCACTTTTATCCAAAATACTAATTTCAATATTGACGTTTAATTTGATCCTTCTCATTGTTTGTAGGATATGAAATAAGTAGTGGATCGGTCTCGAAGCAATAATGAAGCATAATGGATGTATCTTTAGTTAAAATTAGTATTTTGATGCTTTATGTAATTTGATGTTTTGTGGGAGTAAACTGCGCATGAATGTAAACAAATTTTCTTTTTGAATGTGCACTTTTGTGTATATTATAGGAGACATGAGCATGATTTCTAAGAAAGTAAGAAGTCTGTTTATAAGCAAATTTTCAAATTCAGTTGTACACATGTTAAATTTTCTATGAACCCTTTAATCCAAAAATCATGCTAAATTCATGAATATGTACTCTAAAGCATCCTCTTTGAGCTGTACACATGTTTATAAACATGGCACAAAGCAAGATTTAATCAAAGAAATCAAATTACCAGAAATCAGGCCTATGGTGCTGGCCAGTAAGAGAATCAGGTCTATGCTTAAAACCATGCCAGTATCAAATTCATGCTCATGTTCAACTAATATAAGGATTAGATCCACATAAAGCATACATGTTCAAAAATCAAATACTAATTTACAATTTTTCCATGTAATTTGTATATCACTCCAACTAAATATTTATACTACATACATCATAAAAACTCAAAAATAAACACATAATTCATTAATATTGCTTCCCACAATTCACAAACAATTTCATTGTTCCAGTGCATTACATAACAAACAACATGATACATAAAAAAGATGCCAACACCCAGTTCATCTTCTTCATTTTTTTGAGAATAATCTGAAGGCTTGCTTCATTAAATATTAAGCAAATTACAATCACAAAAAAAAAAATGAAAGGGAGATATTGGTAAGCAACAAATACGAAGCAGCAAAAAAAGATCAATTGCACAAATTTGCATCTATTTCAGAATTACCAATTTCAATTTGCACAAATTTTTATCACATTGACTACTTATTAGAAAAGATATATTTCAATCCATAGCAATCCAGCATATCTTTTGTTAATACACTTTGACAATTCACAAAATAATCATACATAGCAATCCAGCTTGGAATTTGCGGATTCAACCCTTCTTCTATTTTGTTCTTTTCTTTCTATGAGCTTCGGAGGAGAGCTCGAGCACTGCAGCTGCCGATGCACCATAGCAGCCAGACAAGTCACGAAGGTGGAAATGACGGTGATCACCTAGCAAGCGGAATTGTTTCAATAAATGACCTGCCTGATCTGCTGTCTGAAATCTGCATCAGAAAATTAGACCCAAAATAACAAGGTACCCGCATTCAGCTTCTGATTGAAAGAAATGAATTTTGTCTCTTTACAATCAATCATATAATACTCGCCACAGCAGCTTCTGATTTTTCGCGAGAGAGAGAGAGGAGAGCAAGGGGCTTTGAACCAGCAAGGGGCTTCTGATTTTTCGCGAGAGGAGAGCAAGGGGCTTTCGCTGGAGAGGCGCGAGAGAGAGAGGGTCGCTGGAGAGGCGCTGGAGAGGAGAGGGGGGGGTTAGGGTTGTCGCTGGGAGAGGAGAGGAGAGGAGAGGAGAGGAAGAAGAGATGGGACTGGGTTTGAAAATCCGATTTTGCTCCCAACTGGACCTGTCCAGTTCCGAAAAAAAAATCAAATTCCATCATGATGATCTGCACGACTATTGAAGCAGATCCAACGGCCACAAATCCGAAGTAAAAGAGACTGTTTAATTTGCAAAGCACCGTAGCCTTACTCCGTAATTACATATTAGATGTTTGAAAGGTGAAATAAATTAAGTCAAGATAGTTCATGTGGTGCTTTGTATATTTTTTAAATAGACATGGTACAAGATCCGAATCACGGACAGTAAATTGGAATCTCTTCTATGTTATGACAGCTACTTTATACTGGAAGCTGATATTTGAGGCACAATTATCCCTTCAGATATTTTTCAGCCAATTCAGTTCAAATATATATATAAAAAAAAAGGAAAAATAGTAAATATTAGAAAAAGGGAGAAAGAGTGTGTTGTTCCATCTAACCAGCTTGAATCCAACCCCGTCTATAATGAACCTCATAGTCCGGAAACAACCAGGCAGGGGCTTAAACCAAGCAAAAGTATCATTTATGTTTGTTATTGGGAAAATAATGTCACTTTTTCAATCACATTAAACTACAGTGAAATGATTATTAATATATTTTATTTAATTTATTATTATGAATTCTATTAATAAAGATGATGGTATAATATCAAACATTTTGGAAAGAAAAATAAAATTTCCCGCAACTAATCTCACAGACTCTTAAGAAAGTAAGAATACATGGATATTACTGTTTGAGAAAACAGACTAAGGAGTTCTACAAGAGAAAATTAGTTAAGGAGGAGCCTGACGTGACCTAAGAATTGAAGCTAAGAAGAATATTTAATCCAATCTAAAAAAACCTTTGTTTGGTTGGATTAAGGTCTAAGAAGACAGTGCCGGAGACGTACTTCATGATTCTTGAAGACTTGCTGGTTATAAGACCTTAGAAGCTTTTCTATTCTGGGCCGCATATTCTCATTGAAGGCGAGTAGATCAGACAACAAGATCAAATAACTACAATTGATCCCGAAATTTTTATTGTTACCACTCAAAAAAATCGGAATTAATTTATTACCACCCCCAGCGGGCTTTATTCAATACTACCACCTCCGCTAACCCAGTTCGCGCACCAAACTGGCCGGTGCGCGGACTGGGTTAGCGCACCAAGGTGATGCGCGGACTGAGACATTGGGTTGCGAAAAATAGACATCAAATACAGTGAAAAAATTGGTGCGCTAACCCAGTCTGTGCACCACCTGGTGCGCCAACTCAGTCCGCGCACCGGCCAGTTTGGTGCGCGAACTGAGTTAGCGAAGGTGGTAGTATTGAATAAAAAACCTCCAGCAGTGGTATTCATTTAATTTGATTTTTAGCGAGTGGGAACAATAAAAATTTCGGCAATTGATCTAGCTGCCTCATCGCTCAAGCGTAATAAATTTTTTTAAGTTTTGAATTTGAATATGGACCATCCGTTAATTATAATTTATCTGGCATTAATTAATTTAGAACGACGTGCAACTAAATCGCCCTTACCAAAATCAATGCCAAGATCTGCCATAGTAATTGTTATAGAATATATATGCCTGTTATTTAGCGCCAGTTCAAACTCATTTTGTCGGAACGAGATCCGGTGCTTGCCAAACCACTGCTCTTCTCCTGCTTGCCTCTCTATCTCTCCCACGTGACTCTCTCTCTCTCTCTTCTCTTTTTTTTAGAGAGATACAGAGAGAAAGAGACGAGCAACTCCCTGCTTTTCTATCAAGAAAAGCAGCGGATGCATATCTTGTCTATGGCACCCGCTCGCTACACGGTTAGCAACTTATTTTCCGAAACACAGAAATTACAAAAAAGAATGCATTCGACATCGGGCCATAGCAATACACGAGAGTATCAGACGGTTTCGCTCCAGTCGACCATTTTGCTCAGATCCAAAGGCTTAAATTCTGCTCGGTCCTTCAGTTTGGGATTTTTTTTAAAAACAATAATTAAAATAATTAATTTTAAAGAAACAATTTGATTACCTTGGTTTTTAGAAAAACCGTAAACTAATTCGGTTTGGAGTGTTTTTCCTCTAAACTGAATTGCCAAATCGGTTTAGAGTGTTTTTCCTCTAAACCGAATTGGCAATTCGGTTTAGAGGGTTTTTTTTTGTTTAGAGTCACTATGATGAAAGAACAAGATAATAAAATATAATATTGAAAATTTAAATTTTTTTATTTAAATTATTTGATAGATTACTTCTTTTGATATATAATTAGCATATTTATATTAAAATACGCTAAATTACTTGAATTATGTTGAATTACACTATATTACAATAACTTATGTTGAATTACACTAAATTACGCTAATTACAATAACTTCGCTAATTATGCTGAAATACGGTAAATTACGCTAAAGTAGACTGATTTTGTGCCATCTCTCATGAATCATAAAAAATAGTAATAAAATTCCAAAAATAGTAAAAATTGGTATTCTACAAGTTCATTATGTAACTAATTTATTGAGCTACTTGGATTGAATAATATAAATGAAAATCCTAATCGGAAACTTCAACTCAAGTTTTGAGACTCTTCACTTTGTTTTTTGGCGATTCTGAATTTTGAAATCCGGCATCGTGGGGACGGACGTATGCGTATTTTCGCAAGCTTTCTGAAAAGTGGTCATTTGCTGAAATCGGACACTCAAGCGCCGTTTTATGACCGTTTGAAGTTTCGCCGTCGTTTTTCGCTTTTTCAGTAAAGATATCGTCTCTATTCATATGTAATTTAGCATAATTTACCATATTTGCGTAATGGAATGTAATTTAGTGTAACTTTAATATAGTTTAATTTAACATAATTTATTGTAATATAGTGTAATTCAACATAATTCAAGTAATTTAGCATATGTTAGTATAAATATGCTAATTATATATCAAAAGAAGTAATCTATCAAATAATTTAAACAAAAAAGTTCAAATTTTCAGTGTTATATTTTATTATCTTGTTCTTCATAATGACTCTAATAAAAAAAAAACCTCTACCGAATTGCCAATTCAGTTTAGAGGGAAATTGTGAACAACACTCTAAACCGAATTGCCAATTCGGTGTAGGGAAAAGAAAAACTTCAAACCGAACTGCCATTTCGGTGTAGGGAAAAGAAAAACTTCAAACCGAACTGCCATTTCGGTTTTTACGGTTTCTCTAAAAAACGAGATAATTAAGTTGTTTCTTTAAAATTAATTATTTTAATTATTGTTTTTATAAAAAATCCTTCAGTTTGGTCGCACGTGTTATTATGACTCGTGCGGATAACAGGCATGGACCCCACCACTGGAAGAGAAATCTATTTCAGAAGGTGACGTTGGCATAAATTTTTTTCATTAGTCGACTCTTCAGTGATACAATCAATTAATTTGATAGCTATAATTAATTCATGATGCAGTCGTTACAATTAATTCAAAATTAATTGTTAATCCTATTTTGATAGCTGTTATTGATTGGTAATTAATGTTAGAGATGGAGATGTTACATATTTTGCCGGAGTCGTCTGCAAGTGGTTCAAATGTGTGCGAATGCACGGTTCATTAATTCAACCGTTTTAGCATCTTCTTTACTCGTTATATATTATTAAGAGGAGGGTTCAAATGCCTCTATTTTTTGTGCTTCCATTGTGCCTTCATTTTTTAAAACTTTAATAACTCAAAATTTAAAATTTAAAAATCAAAATAAAACCGTTGGATATGATCTACATCATTTTATCTATGTGTTCATAAAAAAATATCACATTTCGATTTTATGTGAATCAATAAGTTGAAAAATCAACGTCTAGAAATTATCCGCATTAGTATATTTTTTACAAGCTCTTGATGACAACTAAAACAAAATTGAAATGTCATAATTTTTTACACGTGTATAGATAAAATATGTAGATCATATCCGACGGTTTTATTTTAACTTTTAAATATTAAATTTTGAGTTATTAAAGATTTAAAAATAGAGACACGATGGAGGCATGAAAAATAAAAACATTTGAACCCTCCTCTATTATTAAATACGCGGCTCAAAATATTGGAGGAAATGATGAAACAAAATATCTTTTAAAAATCTTAATTAAAATGAACGTGCCATGTCACTTCAGTCTTTCCAGCCTTTCCAGCCTTGAGGCATGGACCCCATTTATTTTTATTTTTATTTTTTAATTTTAGTTAATAGATGTTTATTTTTATTTAAATTAGATCATTTACTAATTTTTGTATATACAATTTATAAATTAATTGCAAAATACTTGGTGTGTGTATAAAGAATCATAGCTGAGCGGCCTAGCTAAGAATACTTGGTAGTACTGTATGGACCATAAATGCTTCCAAAGCCTAAAACATCACTCTCATAAAGAGTGTGACGTATCTCCATTTCCTCCGCCATCTACCAAAAATGGTTCCCTAAGTCTACCGGCAGCTTGGCAAAAAAAAAAAATAATAATAAATAAATAAATAAAAGAAAATGGTTCCCTAGTTGCCCCTAATTTTTCCCTAATTCGATTACGATTTTAAGTTTTCCAATAGCAAGGAGATACGGACAAAAAATATATAGTAGCGTCTGTTCCTCTCCGATATCTCCGCATGGAAACGGACAGTCTGTTTCAATTATGTTATTTATGTAATTGTGTTGTTTGTTAATTTTTTTTTTCGTTTAATTTCTGTAAATAGCAGGCTCTTCGCCTATTTTCTTTAGTAAAGGTATTTCAACATCTAAAATTGTATCCTGTTGCAATACTTTGTCTGATAACTGTGTTATGGTTTTTCAATTTATTTTAAACGAGATGTTCGCAGTGTTAATTTGTTTAAATCAAATCTAGTTGGTATGAGGATTAGATTGATAGAGCCGAAAGAATTTGTTACTCCGTAGCATTGTTAGTTTATAATATTCATTACGTAAAAAAATGTTCTTATGACAGAAAAATAATAACACAGGCTTTGTTGAAAAAAAAAAATCCAGAAATTAATTATCGTTTTATCATTTAATTTGATCAGTGGTCTGAATAGGATTTTATAAGTTTTGGTAAAACTTGAGAGATGAATTCATTCATTTTCAAATATATATATTAATTCTACTTAATATACACTATACGTATGGTATATGAGTGATTCAAAAACGAATTGACTAAATTTTAATTCCCCCTTCAAACAATTTTTTTTTTATTATTATTGTTTCTCCTTGAAAATAGATTTTTCAATAAAGGAGCAATTAGGCGAAAGCATACATAGGAAAAAAAAATATGTTTGCATAAAACTATACATAAGTTAATAAGTTTCTATAGAGGAAAACATTGAGCACTTCTTAAATTTCATATTCAACATTGTAGGCATAATTTATAGTATCCACGTGTCATGTTTATGAGAAAAAAAAAACAAGAGAGATTTAAAATTTCAACAGTAAAAAATTAACGATGCTTGAGATATTACGAAGAGTCGATGGATAGATATAAAATAGAAAATGAATTGAAGGGTATTCATGATATTAACCTTAAAAGGAATATATAATGTATCCACTAGAAATCTCTAGAATCAAAACATCACTCTCAAGAGAGCAATGGTAATGTCCATTTCCTGAATTCTTGGCCAGTTATGTGTGTTCACTTTTTCCATGACATTAACGTATACGCAATTAAAACGACGCTTATGCAACGTAGCCCCGGGAGGCCGTGATCAGATTATCTAATGTTTTCCAAAATTTTGTCAATATCCATCACCCTCATTCCCCTTTTTCAAGATTAATGAAATGAACAAATAAATTGTGGTGCGGCTGTGGGGGGCGCTCTAGAAGCCTGCCTAGAACGAAGAACCAGCCACCAGATCTCTCGAGTCTCGAGTATGCCAAAGGAGAGAGAGTACGAAATAATAGAAATAATGAGGTGGAAACTAGCTATAAGCATTGTAATATGGCAACAGCATGACGGTCTCATGTCGTCATTATTTCCCCAGTAATGTTGATAACTTGATGTCTTAATATCTCCATTAATGCATGTCCTAAGCTTTATGGAGCATGATGTCATTAAGGTGGATTAATCATGCGCTTGAACTGTCCTTGTCTAATTTACGCTACCACTTCTGGCCCTGGGGAGGTGATTTACATCCCAGTAGCGGTTTGCTGATCGATTGCTGGTACCAGGGAGATGGTTTATAATTAGCTCTGTGCAGGACTATATTAGTTATAACAAACACTTTCATATTTATCTATTAATCACCATATTCTAGTAAGTCATGATCTCTTAAATTTATTCCGGATTATAAATAATTGACGAATTAAATTATTCTTCTGCAATGCCATAAAAAAAGAAATTATTCTTCTGCAACTATTTCTCTCTCTCTCTGTTTGCGCCATTTCTTCTCGCCTCTTCATGATAACTGTCAACGACTGAATATTTAATATCTCTCCCAACTTTCCTTTTTCTGGCATCCCCATTCTTACTTCCTGAAGGCTCCCTAACAGAAAGAGAGCTCATCCCTCAATTTTTATTTTTTGTAATTCCGCAACTCTGATACAGTATATCTGTTGCAGTAAAATACTAAAATGTTAAGTGGATAGGATCTGAAGATTATTAGTTAATTTGCTGATAGCCTTTGTGCAATTTGAAATTTGATATATAAGCTTTGCACAGTACTTCAAAAATATTCAAGGGCCTGATGTACGTAGTTGTACTGGGAAAACTCTCAAATTTGACATTTCTTATCAGATTTTAATCATTTTTTCTTCCCCAAGCAAAAAATAATGTTTTCCAAATTCTTTCCCAAAACAAAAGCACGTGGAAACGGGTTATGAATTGTGACAAATAAAAGAAAAAGAAAAAGATAAACAAAAATGCTTCTTCCGAATTTTGTCTGCCTAGCAATCTTTATCATCGAGTAGAATAAATTTGTGACTGACATTCATAGTAAGACTCGTAAACAAATTTCAGAGTGATATTCCAAGATAAGGGTAATTTTTAAATTTATTATTCAACCAAGAACAAATGTATAGAATAGCGTGAGTTATTAATTAATTTACTTATTTTTAACTGGATAAATTAATGGACAAATATGAATGATTAAATAAGTTTTTTTTTTAGTATAAAACTATAAATATGATATAATCAGTAGTTGAGGTAAAAATACTAGCTCGTCTGTTCCTGTCAATAAGAAACTTTTTTTATTTTGGCTTTTGTTTTTCTAGCAGGAAATTTGGATAGTTCTAGAAAAAAGTGGCGGAGAAAAAGTTATCCACATTCCACGAGAGGAAACTGATCTGGACTGGTGGACCCAGCAGTCAGTGACCCAATAGCCTAAGTGGTCTCTTTCAAGAATCGACCCACATTTAAAGCTCTCTCCATTCTCCTTTGCAGGGGACTAGTGTGGCTAGATTCCATCCACCAAAGTGGCTATTAAAGGAGGAGAGAGGAGAAGTGTTGTTGTGAAAAGTAGTTGGCTCAATGACAACTTTTAAACAGCCATAATTACAGCTAGCACTAGAACTCACTCTGTTCTTTGTTAGTATCTACCACTACATACACACACTGACACACAGAGACAGAGGGGAGAGAAACTGAGAAGATGGCAGTGTCGCCGTTCACCTATGTTGCACACCTGCTGGCTGTGGCAGCTGCTGTGTTGATCTTAGTGTGGTCCATCCATTTCAGGGGAGGCCTGGCCTTGAATTCTACCAACAAATCCCTCATCTTCAACGTATGTAACCTTCATTAAATTAAACTCTCTTTTTGTATGTTTAAAATCTTTGTTATTTTTTCTATCAATTGATGGCATATCTCTACGACAAGCTAGCTAGTTGATTTGTTAATTCTTCTTTTCAAATATCAGGTGCATCCAGTTATGATGTTAATTGGGATAATTATCCTTGGTGGTGAAGGTGAGCTAGAAAAACCTTTTTTATAGTTCATAAATAACAGTTTACAAAAATATTGATCTGGTAAATAGTGATGATCTGAATTTTGTTGAGAGTGCAGCGACAATGAGCTACAGAGCACTTCCAGGAAGCAGAGACGCGAGGAAAAGAGTGCATTTGATGTTGCACGGAGTTGCGCTCGTGCTTGGAGCCGTGGGAATTTATGCTGTTTTCAAATATCACAAAGAGAGCAATATCTCAGATATGTATAGCTTGCACTCCTGGGTTGGCCTTGGGACTTTCTGTCTTTATGGAATTCAGGTACATAATTTTTTCAATAAAAGAAATTGCTGGTATAAGGTACTTGTACTGGTATAACCGTTACTGGTCATTTCTAGTACGCATATGGACCGGAGTGTGTATCCCCTGTGGTATCGCACGGGATAGAGTGAGCTTCCAGCCGAGTCAAATTTTATATGAGCCTGAATTAAGGTTTTTTTTAGTAAAGATGAGCCTGAATTAAGTTCACAGGACTCATTTAAAATTCGTGCTGGATTAAAACTGACAATTCAGATCTCGCTCTACAAGGTGTGATACCTTACTAAATCCGAATTCTATGAACCGAGAATGATAAAGTCCTAATTCTGTTTGGTACTGATTGAATAGAGAGGTATGAAAAACTTAAATATGTAGCCATTCTGTTTCAGTGGATAATGGGATTCGTCACGTTTTTCTTTCCCGGAGCTTCTGTTTCTACGCGCCAATCCATGGTACCATGGCATGCAATTTTTGGCCTCTTTATTTACATCCTTGCCGTTGGCACTGCACAGCTCGGGTTCATAGAGAAGCTCACCTTCTTACAATTATACAACAAGCTGGGAAAATACGGGTCCGAGGCGTTGCTTGTCAATTTTATGGCCCTTGTGGTCATATTTCTGGGCGCAGCTGTCGTGCTTTCTACCGTAAATTTCAAAACCACACGGCTGGAGTCTCAGAAATCTATTGGTCTGTAAAACAAAATGGTATATATGCTAATTTCTGTGCTATTTTCTTTGATGTTTGTTGGGTTCCTTGTTGGTTCCATAGTTAATTTGTCAGCTTGATTGCTTCAGCCTTTCAGGTAGGTATAGATATTCTCCTCCAGTTTGTTTACAAGATTGAGATCGATGTGCTTGTGATTGTAAAGTCAATGTAATTAAACGGAGCATGCAGCAGTAGTTAACGAGTTTGTGAGAAATTTTAAAAGCTCAAGGTGTCCGTATCTTGCAAAGCTCTGCAGTACCAGATGACTTGGGTAGCTATTTTTGCGCGCATGGAAAGCAACATTTATTTTTAGAAAATAAGAAAAATGATTTTTTAAACAGGTTGATTGTTTTTTTCCTCCTAAAATATAATAAAAAGGACTGAATCAAAGTTTCGGTTCAGACATAGAGTGATCGAAACTTTTGTTCGGTCTCTCCTTCCGCACAAACACTCGTTTTAGAACAGAAAATCCGAATATGAGAGGTGACCAAAACTTTGGTATGATCCCTTGTGTTTTTGAAAACCGAGTATGGAGTGACTGAAAATTTGGTATGGTCTACCTACCATTTGTTAAACCAGGATATGAGGTGGCTGAAAATTTTGTTTTTTGGTTCATATAGTTTTTGAAATCATGTGTAGTTCGTGGTTTGAAAGGAGGTAGACCGAACAACTCAAACATGGAGCGAATTTTGATCCGGTTCTTATTGTTTTTCGAGGAAAGAGAATCAATCTGTTACCTGAAAAATTGATTTTTTTTTTATTTTGTAAAAATAAAAAATGTCAATGAAAAGAGCCACATAAAATTCGATTAATAAGTCATCAAGCCACGCAAACGTAACGAACCCCGATTTTTTTTAATGCCCTCAATAAAAAAATAACAAAAATGCCCTCTTATTTTAAAATTTTCGAAAAATATCCTGACCGCCCCACTGTGGGGCAGCCCACTTCCAGACCCAGCCGCCAGGCAGTGGGGCGGTTGTCTATGGAAGTGGACCGCCCCACTGTGTGGCAGTATGAATTTTGTTTTTTTTATTTGAAAATGCTGCTATATTTGTGTTATATATTATTTTGTTATAAGTTGTTGTGTAATATGTTGTTTTATAATTTGTTGTAATGTTTAACGATGTGTTATAATTTGTTGTAATGTTTTATAATTTTATTGTAATGTTATAATTTTGTTTTGTTTGACTAAAAAACAACAAACAAACAAAATTAAATGCTAAAACTACAACATAAAATAGTACAATGCAAACATAAAATACTACAATCCAGTCTAACTAAAACTAATGCATAACATAAAAAACCTAATGATGGCGGCGACGATCAGAGAGCTCCAATTTCTAAGGTGGACGGCGCTGCCTAGGCGGCAGATCATCCCCTATCTGAGCCTACTCATCATCACCATCCACATCCATCTCATCTTCCTGGATCCCCGACACTCTACGGGGAGCCCATGGATCCTCCTCCTAGATCACCGGTTGTGTAGTCATCCACATTTATCTCCTCCTCTTTGATCTCTCATCTCTGTCGTACCTCGTGATCGTCCCCGTCTAGGTCTAGGAGCATCTCTAGTCATTTTAAATTCAAAAATATCAAGTTACGGTAATTATGAACCATGTCTGGTATTTTTAATACCTTAATTTTGGTGTTTGGACCACTAACTAAAAAGTTACGGTAATTAATTCTAAATCATATTTGGTATTTTTAAAACCTTAATTTTGGTGTTTGGACCACTAACCAGAAAGTTAGTGGTAATTTTGGACAATTTTTGGACAATTTTTGGACAATTTTTAGACAATTGCTAATCATTTATATTAATTTCTAGACAATTTTGGTCATTTATATTAATTTCTAACAATTCTAAATAATTTTCTAGACTATTTTGGACTAAACAATTTTCCTACCAATTTGGAAAATAATTTTTTTCCTTTTCATTGATCATATACTTCTTATTTACAGGTTATTAAATTAAATAACTTTTCACTTAAATATGGATATATGTTTGTTAAATTTTATTAGGTTTTTTGAATTTTTTATAGTTTTACCTTTACCAAAATCTCTCTACATGCATGAAAAATGTGGAAACAATGGGCCGAGTTGGTGGCCCGATAACAGTGTTTGATTTACCCTTAAAACATTTTATTTCTACTTTGGAAAATTTATTGAGATAGATAGCCTTCCTTGTGGTTGTACAAAGTCTTTGCTAAAAATAGAGAAATAAAAATTGTACACAGTTCTGACCCGTCATTTTTACTAATCACTAGAAGAAACTATATCTTTCCCGACGCTTAAAAACGCCGCTAAATACACTAAAAACGCCACTAAATACCTTTCCCGGCGCTTGGACAAGTGCCAGGAATACCATCGTCGGCAAAAGCCTTTCCTGGCATTTACAGCCCTTTTTGCCGGCGTTTAATAAGCGCCGCCCGAAATTTGGTTTTCCCGGCGCTTCCAAAACGCCGCCAAAGGTCTTGCCATTTTAAAAAAAATTATGTCTTTCCCGGTGTTTCTAAAACGCCGCCAAAAGTCCTGGGTAATAAAAAAAATGAAAATTTCAAAAATTCACTATAAATTATAGAAAATTCCAAAAATGGAAATTCTTGTTCTGGGATGTTCATGGGAGTGTTGTCTATATGCCTGTGCAATGGCTTGGCTTAATTCAACCTAGAATCAGAAGTTATATGTGATTTGGTCTTAAGGGTTGTTTTAGGCATATGTTGTACCAGTATAGGTTACTTTTGGTTTTGTTTGTTTTGAACACTGGTACAGGTTTACTGATATGTTTGTATGATGGCCTATGAGTTATCCATGGAGCCTACATGGTCTGGTCATGCATGAATCAAGAAATTGAGACTTGAGATCACAAAAAACACTTATCAACTTTATCAAGTAGTGTCAATTATTTTGACATAATGAAATTATGTGTGCCTAAATTTCATCTTTCAGAAAAAGCCAACATAATGCATTCTGACCAATCAGGCACAATTAAGCCAATCAATTGTACAATTGATCCTCAGTCAACCCTAGATTTTTCCTCCAATTTAAACAATCCTCACTTTACCCCAACTTACAAATTTTACACCAAATAAGTCAAACAATGGTAAACTAACAACAGAAAATAGTTTACAAACCTCACGAGGATTAGAATCTCTGATTGTATCATTTTCCAGCATAAAACATCTTTATTTACTACGTATAAAGCAGTTCTCCTGTTAAACCAAAAAAATAAAACCATCACTGATATGAGTTTGAAATTCTGCAATTGAGCCTCAATTATATGAAATTTTGCCTCAATTGAACTTCAATTATGTTCAGTTAAGTTATCAAACTTAAACAAATGCAGCTCTATCACTACTACCTTGCCTTTAGGTACTGTTATCATTGTATATTATAACACCAATAAAATGAATAGGGGTAAGGTTAAACAGACAATGAATAGGGGTATTTTTGTCAAGTTAACCTATACAATGTTTTCTCTGTACTAGCTCTTAAAATAGCAATGAATGCACTAAAGCAAAGAAGAGCATACTTGCCTTTGTAATATAGACATCAATTCCAAGTTTTGCAATTATAACAGCCTCTATAATTTTAGCCTCCATACATACCGAGATATTGTTAGGTGTACCTAAATTTAGAGAATATTGCAACTTTTGGTGGGTGTACCTAAATTTCAGGCGAGTTTAACCAGTACCACTTGACCAGCATTAGTATACCGAGACCACTTGTATTAGCTATCAATAATGCAAGTAAATATAGTCTGCATTTACTTTTTTTTTTGTTAACTAAGCTGAGCTCCAAAGCAGGCACCAAAAAAAAAAAAAAGAGAGACAGAATAAAAGATGGATATATGAAAGAAGTAAAAAGATACCTATTTCTTTAAGCGTTGCATGTGGATCATAATGTGGTCAATTACATCAGCCAAGCATATCTGTCTATTTTACATCAAGGATCTCATAAGAGAGACAAGTTATAAGCACGAGTACATGACACAACATTTTCCTTTGACTGCATTATATATTTGCATCTATTTGCCTCCATCTTTAATCGCAATCATTTTGTCCCATTCAAGTTTCGACCTCCTTAGCTACCAATTGGGCGGTACCAAAGGTTCTTATTGCATGTTTTCCTTTAGAAGATTCTAGTTTCAAATTTGACTTAAAAATTGATGAAAAGACAAATTAGTAACCTGGTTGGCTCAAAAGGTTAATATTTTGACATAAATGACGGGACGACAAATTTATCAAGACATTTAGGGGTAAGGCATTTTGACATTTAGGCGTAAGGATCAGCAATTAGAAATAACGATGCAAGCCTAAATTTGTAATTCAGAAAAGTATATAATAAACTTTTTTTGAAATGATGCTTAGCTAATCAAACTTATTGTTTCTAGCTGTTGTTCAAGTTTTCTACAGTCTAAAATAAGTAATTTTCTGAAATTCCCATTAGAAATAGTGTTTCCTAACTATCCTTACATGTTGTCACAAGTAGGTCTAGAAAAGGACTTAAATGTAATTATTCTATCATATTTCAGTCCCTAGTAGGGACCCAGTTTTCATAGAGATTTGTCTATCAGTCCCTGGGGTGTGACATAAAAGATTTTTCCTCACATAAAGATCCCTGAAACCTGTCAGAATGTAGAACTTGCAGGAAAGCCCCTGAATTTTACCAGAATTCAGTAATAATAGTTCAGAACACAGAAATAAGCCCCTGAACCCTGTCAGAACAAATAAATTTGCAGAAAAGTCCTTGAATTTTACCAGAATTCAGTCCTAACAGTCCCCAACACTTAAGTTTTACTGGAAAGACCCTGGAAGTTGAGAAAAATAAATTCAAAATTGTGTAGAATGCTAAAATATTATAAAACTAAGATTCAAGTTATCAAAATAAGGTCTTATTTAGCCATAGCAGAAATTAAGCTATTTTAAGACTAAGCTTAAATATTAAAATGAAACCTAACAGAGAGGAAGATAGAAATTCAGTACCATCACTGTCATCTGATGAGGAACCAATATCAATGTAGTTGTTCATCACACAATTTAAAAGCAATTGTGTGCAATTACAACTGGTTACGCATCTCAACGGCTGAAATCTGAGTTTGATTGCATGTTTGTTGATAGGGTCTGATTCATCAAGTCACAAAACCTACAATTAGCTACACAACAATGCCATGAGAAATAGTGCATTAAAACACAAAACGTAAGTGATTAGAAGGGTATTGAAACAAATTCATCCTTTGAAGGGCCAAGTAAAAAATAAAAAATTCTAATTGCAATTCCAATTCCTAGAAATCAACGCAGAGTAGTATCCTACCTCAATAGCATTGCAGACTCCAATAGTGAACCAATATCGCTTTGTACTTGGTGGTTCTCTTTATTGAGAATTCCATAAGTCAAAATAGTAAAGAGAACCACCAAGTACAAAGCGATCTGGCACTAGTGGAAAAACACAAATCAGGATCGGTTATATTCGCACATCAGGATCGGACCTACAGCCGATCCTGTTCCAGCCGATACAAATAGTCAATCTAAACTGTATCGGTTAAAGAACCGATCCAGATACCAACCATCTGGATCGGTTATTTATTAATAACCGATCCTAATACTAACCATCTGGATCGGTTATTTATTAATAACCGATCCTAATTCTAACTATCAAGATCGGTTATTTATTAATAACCGATCCTAATTCTAACTATCAAGATCAGTTATTTATTAATAACCGATCCTAATTCTAACTATCAAGATCGGACTTATAATTTTAGCCGACCCTGATTCATTCCTATCAAGATCGGATTTTATAAATGTCCGACCCTGATTCTTTTTTTTCTTTTTTTTTGCGGAACCAACATTTTGTGAATCCAGATATAATGCACTATTGATATCTATATAGTCTATTTAAATCCAAGAAATTTAATATTATATATCAGAATAAAAAGAAAGGTCAGGATGACCCATTTCATTTACCAGTAAAGTAATACATGACTAATTCTTACTAATGACACAAGCCAAGTAAAATACTATTTCTTAAACCAACTAAAAACCCAGTCTATACTACTAACTGAACTCTGAGACTTCAATGTGACTTCATTTTTCAATCTGCCTCCAGCACAAAAACAAGCACCACAAGTTGAAGGCAAAGTATCAACCTGCAAAAACAAAAGGGAATAAATTTAGATAAAAGCATATAGTTCAAAACTTGTATGCACCCATTGACTTTATAAAATCACAACTTCATAAAATCACAACAGAAGAGAAGTTAGAGAGCAACCTATCGAAGATAGTTGTTATAATATGGGTCTTTGTTCTCCTTGTATTGGCATCAAGTTTCTGCAATTGTCCATAAAATACTCTACATCAAGTTGTTCCTTGCCAAAAATTACAAGTCATATACAATGGTTGGACCGATTTACAAGACAGCAGGGTTTGCATTTGTAAGTTTAATGTTAATTATATTTATTCATATGCTAGAAACATACGAGTACATGTAGTATGCAAGACATCACAATTTCATCACAATAACTTACGAGTAGTATGCAAGACATCAGACTTAACTCTTCTAATTTGTATTAAAAAATTAAGAAAAGGAAATAAAGAGAAAAACCTTGTCTATCCAAGGATAGAAATCCTCTTGGAGCTCATCAGCATAGCAACATAGCATGTTGCATGCTAAGGCTTATTCCAACATCGACCCCATCACTGATAATCACCAATTTTCAACCTGCGAGGCGCAACTGAATTGAAGATGAGACACTCAGACCTTTACCTGAAGCGCGACTGAATTGAAGATGAGACACTCAGACCTTTACAAGTAGCACATCTTCGTTTCTTAGATAAAGAAGGCTTGCCGTCACCACTCGATTGGTGCGACATGACTGCACAAATATCAAAGGTTCGTAAGCTTTGTGAATATTGATCTTAGTGTATAAAATATATATAGGTCATGCTTTTTCTTTGAACAAACATAATTCTAAAATTAATTGCATTGCACAAACCTGTCAAAGATAGATATAACTCTTGAACCAAAAGAATACCTGAATAGATTGCTTAGCCATTTAAGAATATATTTAATTTATATAGGAGTAATGAGGATTTTCTAAAAATAAAGATTAAATTTTGATTTAGTCCCCTTTACCTAATTTAGCCTAAATCATGATGTGCAATTGAACATAAGACAAGTCATTAAAAACCAAAAGGAAAGTAGTAATTGAAATTACAATTCAATAATAACTTTAGTTTCTGTTTAAAATTTTAAATAGAATCATCAATCATCCAACATTTTCTATTTTGAAAACGATTATGATTCAGAAATGGAATGTAGTTAATATTCCAAGAAGAACAGTTTCTGAAAAAAAAAATTATAAAGATTGGGATAATTTTATATAACCTCAAATAAGTGTAAGGATCAAACTGCAAAAAAAGTAGAATATCAGGATTCAAACTTCAAAGCATTTAACTGAACAAAATAATGAACTTACCATCTTGTACAAACGTATTCGGTATAAGGAGGCTTCGTGTGAACTTCCCTTTGCTAGGCCCATATCCGCAACTTTGACTATGCCATCTTTAATAAGTATATTTTCTACAAAAAACGAAGCATCTTTTCGTTATTACATCCCATTACAGAATTCATATATATGTTCCTTAATTCAGAAGTTACATATTT
The DNA here is from genome assembly GCA_025461045.1 of Carex parvula. NCBI lineage: Eukaryota > Viridiplantae > Streptophyta > Magnoliopsida > Poales > Cyperaceae > Carex > Carex parvula. The sequence continues at coordinate 222,230 of JAJGRW010000012.1, read as the reverse complement.
ACTCTTGTAGATAATATCTCTCAACAAGTATCTATTAAGCTTAAGATGATATACTACAAGGGTGTCATTGGTAAATATTGTCAGTACCAGACTAATGGTATATATACATACATTTTCGGATCATTCCCTAAGAGTAACTAATAATTTTTAATTTTTTTATCTTTTCTACTGTTAACTCAATTTCTTTTGTTTGGCTTCTAATTTTTTTTTCAAAAATTCTTTTCTTCCACTCTATTATGAAATATGCTACTATCTGTCTAATATTCTCCATATAGTCCCATTATCCTTAATTAGGTCATAAAGTCTAAATTCGAACCAAATATAACACATAGTAGAACAAAAAAAAATGCATAGTAATATCTCAGCACCTGTCTGAGGTATATGTTCCTGATACAACTATTGCGTGGCATGAAATTTTTTGAAATGGTAACAAGAAATGCCCATTATGCTATATCACTCATGAAATTAAACAAACAAGGGACTATGCTTACAAGTAAATGCCCATTATGCTATATCACTCATGGTTTCTTATAAAATATAAGAGTTTAAGATGAAAAACGTCAAGTAAAGTTTAGACATACTGGTAAAGTCTCCCAAATAGCTTGATCACTCATGGTTTCTTCATCTCCTGGCATCAGAGCTCTACAAATTATGAAAAGAAAAATTTCAATCAATTCCAAAACTTGATTAGCAAGTGATCTTGGTAAGGTTTCATTTTGAACTTTATAAGAACTAATGGATCTAGGTAAGGTTTATATACGATTATTACAATTGCATTCACTATGGAGCTACATAAGCACTAAATTGATGAAAATGCATGGACTATGGAGCTACAGTTACTAATTGATCGTTTGGTCGTTTTTGGGACTCACCACATGAGTTAGCATGGGTTGGTTTTGGTCGTTTTTGGGACTCACCACATGAGTTACCTTGTCACAATTACAGACTTACATCCTAATATGAAAACAACCTGACAATAAAACTTAGGAGTGAAATCATGCAAACAATTTACAAAAACAAAAAAAGGAGAGATTTTGAAGCTATGTACCAGCCTTAATCGTACCAGTACACTCAGATTTGTTCCACAGTCCACAGATTAATGTAAAATCATCATACAGAAGGCATGGAGTAACTAACCAGTCTTAATTGTTCAGAAGGTATAGATGAAAATCTCAAATAAGAGCTCTAGGAGATGCGGCTTCCTATCACTGACGAATTTGCTAAATTAAGCATCAAAGAGGTCGAACCTGAGGTAAAATCCAAAATTGTAGTTCTGAATTTCAGATTAGAAAAAAAATTGGAGTTCTTTATTTTTTTGTGGAGAATTATCAATTGCAACCTTCTAAGAATACCATATACACCCTGAAATCAGCAGTTTGCTCTAGAAGCAAGATGGATACTGTAGTGAAGGTGTTTGAGGTAATGTCTACAAGTAAAATAGAATGTCTAACTTGGAACTATGTATGTAGCATGTTAATTTCTAGGTACTCTATGATTAGGAAGCTTGAATTCGGTTTTAGATTTATGAAAGAGTAAAATATTAGGTCGATTTTCTCCAAATTTGGTTACATATACAGCTTTAGCTGATGCACTGTGCAAAAAGAAGGTAGAATTGAGGAGGTTTCTGATTTGATTTCTGAAATAGATGAGAAAGGGATCATTTTAGACCCAGTTCTCTATAGTACTTTACTTTATGGATATTTCACAAATCAAATCTTTGATTCTGAATTGGATCGTTTGAGAAATGAGAAAACAGGAGAGAAAAAACATTACCTAGGTTAGCAGGAGGGGGGTGTCTGGAGAGGGTGGCAGGTGTCAGCAGCGGGAGGGAGAGGTTGCGTGGGGTGGGGTGAGGGAGAGGCTGCGCGGGGGAGAGCAGGTCAGCGGGGTAGAGCTGGGGTGGCTTAATGGGAGCGACAGGTTGGTTTCGCCGATCGAGAGAGGGTGGTTCCCCGATCGCTGGGAGTGAAATAAGAGGGAAAAACCCTAGACGGTAGATGTGAAATGAGGGGGAAAAACCTTAGACGGGAGATAGAAATTTCAGAGATACGAAATGAGAAGGCGGCTACTTAAAAAAAAGTGACTTTCAAGGTCGGCTCCTTTAGTAGTTTGATCCTGATTGTTCACGTACTATCTGGATTGGCTATTTGTAAAGAACCGATCTTGTTAACAACATTATAGGATCGGCTGTTTCACAAATCCGATCTTGAAAGTATTAAGATCAGTTTTTTTAAATACCCGCTCCTAATAGTACTTTTTAAGGTCGGACTTTTACTATATCCGATCCTGATTGTTATCGGTGTCAGTTTTTTTCAATATGCGATCTTGATATGGCGATCCTGATTAGCTATTTTTCACTAGTGTGGCCTATTTGTGATCCCTTAATAATGAGAAACTCCAATTATAAAATTTCACGGGAAAACTCAAAACTTAAATTTTACAACGAAACAATTACTAGCAAATAGATAGAAGACTAAAAACCAAGAATAAGTGACTGTTTTACCCTAAAAATATGACACATAAAATATAACATGCAACATGGCACGCCAAAATAAAGTTATGATACCATAAAATATCCAGGGTGGACCTAACTTAGCATTAAGGGTCCATGGCAGTCAAACATAACCCAAAATGTGCATATCTGCGATTTGGACTGCCCCGACACCTGTCACTGTTTTGACCATAAATGGATTATATCGGGTCCAATTTCAACAAAGCAAAATTTCAAGAAAAGAAGAAAAGATCCCTTCAATTCTTATGTTGAAAGTTTTCTCAGAATCATGATGCAAAACATGGTAAAGAAATGAACAAGACAATGGTGCAAAAAGAATTTTTTTTCGACAATCCTTGTAGGGCTTCCTTGGTAGCAACCAGTGTTTTGGGTCATGAGTTTGTCCTATTGGGCCGAATTGAGATGAAATAAATTATTTTAGAAAGTTCACAAAAATATGCACAACATTTCTGTTTCGGGCCTGGGCAAAAACCTAGTGTATCATGGTGGAATGATTAAATAAAAAATTAGTATCCCAAGATCAACATGAGCTGGATAGCCTCGATAGCTGTTAGTATTTCGACCATATATCTGTCATTCTAACTCCGATTTGGGTGATCTAAATTTTTATGAAATCTAGACAAAGACACCTACAACATTCATGAAGGAATGAAACCAAAAATCTGAACGGATCATGATCATAAGGTTCGTACAAAATGAGGTACGAATATTGCCGTTACAGCTTGCTCTGGAAATCTGGATCACCTGGAGTAAATTGGTCATAACTCGGTCATATCAACTCCAATTTGGGCAAATGAACATGCGTTGAAAAGGTGAGACTAAGACCTACAACTTTTAAGTAGTACAAAAGTACAGAAGACGAACTTATAATGTCTAAAAGATCTGATGAATGACTGATTCTCAATCAATGTGATGCTTTTAAGGGCTGAAATTAATATGGCGTGATTCATGGCTAAGATCCCTCGATGTCATTACTCTTGGACAGCTAGGCCACATCAAGGCACCCCTTGGCAGCCAAGACACCTTATCCATCTATAAAAAAAACCCCTAGAGCCTGGAGAAAAGACAACATTCCACCCCTCAAAAACTATACCAAAATTCTGCTCAAATAGCAACTCGTGTCCCTCACTAAAACCCTTCAATAGAAATACACATCCATAATATGGACAAATGTTCTCCATAAAAGTTGTAGTTATCTGAGTCAAGAATCCATAGCCACTGAATTCACTCAAATCGGAGTTCGGAGCGCCAAGATCTTGCCAAAACCGTGACTGCTGTTCGTGCCTAAAACCGAAACCGAGCTGAATCAGTCATCTCACTTCCACAGAAAACTGACAATCGTGCGTCCAAAATCTGAGAAAATGTTCTACAAGAAAGTTGTAGTTCCCTGAGTCATGAATCCATAGACACAAAAATTCTCCAAATCCGAATTACCATCAGCAAAATATAGCCAAAACAGTGACTGTTGCGCATACCTTCCAAAACCGCAAACTCCACAAACAATCCAAAGCCAAAACAAACGTTACAACTTTCCACCACAAAGTACTGAAAATCTTAAACCCCAAATACTACAATCACAAACAACACTCCTCAAATGAACCTCAAAACCTAATCACACACACGATAATATTTTAAATAATTCACCGCCACTTCCGGACTTGAAGCACTCGGTGCGGTAGGGTGCCGGTTGGGCAAAATCATCACACAAACACTCGCTACTATCGGACTCGAAGCATTTGGTGCGTGTAGGGTGTCGGTAGGGCGATTCAATGGGCTTGAAACACTCGGTGGAGTAGAGCGCCAACAAAAAAAGGATCCGAAGCACTCGGTGCGCGTAGGATGCCACAATCATGCTAATGATGAGTGTGAATGAGGCAGAAATGCTGTCGAAATTCCCTCTTGATTTAACATGAAAACAAAATTAAAAAAAAAATACAAAATTGAGACAAAATGATGCTGAAATTATCTCTTGAACAAAGCAAAAGGAAATAAATTATTGAACAGAATAATGACAAAAACATTAAAAGAAACAAAGTTGTACACAAGAGGAAGAAATATGAAAGTTTTAGAAACTGAAACATGAATTGAAGATAAGGTTCGGATAACTTGCTCACCGAACTTTATAAAATGCAAGACATGAAAGTTGTAGATACCTCATTTACAGAACCGTGAGCACTAATTTCACATCGATCGCACATCCAAACGGCAAAATACGCCCAAAACAGTGCACAAAGGTCGGCTGTCTCTAAAAAGCAGAAAACAGCAACGCTGTCTCGACTTCAAAAATCTACCAAAAATCACCTATTCATAATCTGACAAAACATTCCACATGAAATATGTAGTCCTCTCAGTCAAGTATATGGGAGCTCTGGTTTCAACTCGATCGGACTCTTCAGTAGAGAGATTGGACCAAAACAGTACACAAAGGTCAGCTGACTCCAGACAGTAGCCGTACCCTGACTTCTAAAATCCACCATAAATCACCAATCCAAAATATGGACTAATGGTCCACACGAAAGTTGTAGCGTTCTCAGTCATGAAGACATGAGCGCTAGTTTCACCTCAATCGAGCTCTCAAACAGAGAGATCTAGTCAGAAGAGCACCCAAAGGTCCGTTGATTCCAGACAGCAGGTATACCCCGACTTCTTAGATTCACCATAAATTATATATTCCGAACCGGACAAAACATGTGACACGAGAGTCATCGACCCAGCTGTCGTGAATCTTTGAGAATCAATTCCACGCCATCAAAACCAAAGACTTTCACGCCAACCCAAAATAAAGGCTTCCATGCCACTCAAAACCAAAGGCTTTCACGCCAACCCAAATAAAAGCTTCCATGCCAACTCAAAATAAAGACTTCCATGTCATCCTAAATCAAAGGCTTCCACGCCAGCCAAAACCAAATGCTTACACGCCACCCTAAACGAAAGGCTTCCACGCCACCCTAAACGAAAGGCTTCCACTCAAACCCAAAATAAAGGCTTCCACGCCAACCAAAACCAAAGGCTTCCACGCCAACCCAAATAAAGGCTTCCACGCCAACCCAAACCAAAGGCTTCCACGCCAACCCAAACCAAAGGCTTCCACGCCAACCCAAACCAAAGGCTTCCACGCCAACCCAAATAAAGGCTTCACGCCAACTAAAACCAAAGGCTTCCACGCCGCCCAAATACAAAGGCTTCCACGTCAAGTCAAATAAAGGCTCACACGCCAACCAAAACCAAAGGCTCCCACGCCAACCAAAATCAAAGGCTCCCACGCCAACTCAAATCAAAGGCTCCCATGCCACCTCAAACTAAAGGCTTCTGAGCCACCCAAATTCAAAGGCTCCCATACCACCCTAACAAATACATAAGTTCAGCTAAAACCCTTGCATGAAACAGGCACCCCAAGGGAAGGAAAACCCTAAGGACACCACGGGCATATGATACGCCCTTGTCTAAACCCTCTGCACCAGTCTGATCCGTAGGCTGTCGAAGTGTTCCAGGCACCCACTCACGTAGTTCGGTGTCGCCCATAACATATATGTTCAGCTAAAGCCCTTGCATGAAACAGGCACCCTAAACAAAAAGCCCTAGAAAACCCTAGGGCACCCTCAAATCAGCTAAAGCCCTTGCATGAAACAGGCACCCCAAACAAAAGCCCTAGAAAACCCTAGGCACCCTCAAATCAGTTAAAGCCCTTGCATGTAATAGGCAACCCCAAATTAAACAAAAGCCCTAGTAAATACTAGGCATACACTGTTAGTATGCCCCTCGAGGGTTGAATCAGTACTACCCCTCTGATTCAGTATCGCCTCTCTTCTTATTGCATTTCAGATACCTTACCCTAAACACGTCATTTTGTCTAGCCCCTTAATCGGAGGTTCCTGGGTACTATCCAGGGTAATTAACGGCAGGGGCTTGCGCCTGTCAGAAGAAAAAGAATCCCCACAATCAAACAATAAGCTTCTTCCCCTTTACCTATTCGAGGGAGGGAGTGTATCTGCAGAGACGTTCGCGCCGGTCTATACCAAAATAACAGGCCGACAAAAATGCCTCAACAGATTCTGGCACGCCCGGTGGGACATTCTTCTCCTCCCATCTTTGGGGCTTGACGAAAATTGACAAATACTTAGGGTATCAATAAGAAGTCGAGGGGTTTAATACTAATGATATCTTCTCCTACTTTACAGGTTGAAGTGAAACATGACGAGCAACGCCTCCTCACTGCAACACGTGACTCGCTTTGAGTGGGAGGATAACAAGAGTCTGGAACCATACTTCAATTCTTCGCTTCGTTTAGGGAGTGACTACAACACCGTTCTGCCATCACCAGTGCTCTCATTTGGTACCATTCTCCAGTTCGATACCATCCCACAAGCCGTGGAGATCATTCCAGCATCACCGCCAAGGAGTGTAATGCTCCCGGTGATAGCCAAAACACCGATGGCTCCTATAAAGCCTGAAAGGGGCAGTGCCGTTGCTTGTCCCAACAACACCAAGAGCGTCTTTCAGAACCTGGGGCTTAAGAGGAAGATCGAGGCTACAGTAGAAGAAGAGAATGCTCTCACCATCACTAATAGAGGAGTCAAAAATAATATCTTGGCTCTGTCTCTTACAACCAGAAAGAAGAAAGAAGAAGGGCTTGCCGAAGGCAGGCCATGAGAGCTTGGACAGAGAAAACAGGGTTAAAGGACCCGTCTTGTGAGGGAAAAATGTTCAAATATCAGGACATACTCATCCAGAACCCATTTGCACCACTTTGGATCATGGAGCCTAACCCGATGACGGGCCAGTTGAGCTCAGAAGAAAAGGGGAAGGAAAAGGAAATCTATTCACCTCCACCCGACCACGTACAAAAGAGACCACTCTAGGCATATACCGCACATACATATCTCATAGAAGTGGCAACAATAAAAGGCGAAGAACAAAAATGAGGAAACTTATCACCGGTGTAGATTCCTCTAAAATAACATACAGACAAACAGGAGAATCAAGCTCATACGTTGCTAAGAATAAAGAGATTCCAAATGACTCCAAAGGAGAGATGAAGGCTTCCTGTCATATGGTAGATTCCAATTCAGAGCCATGGGATACGATATCCAAACTTGAATGGGACTCTGAAGGTTATATACCTATAAAGAAGGCCCTTTGTACAGAGTGTGGCGAAGAAGGAGAACAAAGCAACAAATAATAACTAGGAGGGGTCTATGGCGATTAAAGAAGAATGTTCCGCAAGCTGAAAACGCATCATCATGCTGGGGGCTAATCTTAGTGTCATACTCTCTACCTCTATCCCTACAGAAGGAACCTGGGGCATCATCATCTGATTTGGCACTAATCCACAATTCATGATCAATCAAGCCCGGGAAATCCAATTATTGCAGCAATTTTAAGGGGCTAGACTTAAAGGGAGTCTCTTTCAACCACCTGAGATAGAAAATAGAGGTTTCAGAGGATCCGGCATTCATTAATACGGAAAAGTGCCTTAAAAAAATATTTTTGCCTGGCTCTCAACATCCTTGAGGAGAGTAGAAAGATGGGCTAGACACCAAACAAACATCATGCCAAAAAATGAGAGATCACATATTGCCATTAATAGGGTATTGTTTTACATCAAACATAAAGCCTCTATCTCATTCACGGAGAAAAACCTACTGATTGGCACGACCAAACATGAATGGTCGCTTCACGTTGCTGGAATATACAAGGGTATTATGATCGGTCAAATCCTCAAAGATTATGAATCCTCAACTAACTTAATGACATTGAGGGTGTTGCGAGGCCTTTCACTCAGTAAAAGATGCCTCACAAATGAGAGGATCTCCATCCATGGCTTCAATGAAAGTTCGTAAAAGACAATGGGGGCGATAACAATACCCGTCATTATTAGGAGGCTCATGACAAACATTAAGCTTTGTTAAGAAGGTGGTAGCTACATAAAAATCACATTGTTCCATCTACACTTCACCAATGCATGAAGTACATAAAAATGGCAGACAGCGAAGGATAGATGGAGATGTGCAACTCTAAGGAGGATTCTAATTAAAGGAGGCTCATAATCGGTGGCAATGATTCTGAACTGGGCTCATGACCATATATTATTAGCTCAACTTCAAAGAGAGAGAGATCCACAAAATGGCTTTGTTGTTTGTGCCATAAACAATCAACACCGGTGCGTTCATTCTACAGGTTTCCAAAATAATGAACGAGTTTTATATCTTGTACTTTAACAAGATGTGGCCTTGTTGCTTGGGCCATAAACAATCAACACTGGTGTGTTCATCCTACCAGTTTCTTAAAGGGTGAACAAGTTTTAAATCTTGTACTTTAACAAGGTATGAGTATTTCTTTAACTCTGGGACACATTTTCACATTTTCAAAGAAGCATCACTTGCGAGTGCGCATGCTTACCACAAATCATGCCTTTAGAGAAATCCTCAACCACGTCAATGAAAAAGGCATTCGCTTGAACATAAGCCTACCGACCAATGCACTATGGCAGGCACCATTGATGAATTGAACACCAAAAGTTCAAGCAAACATCGATCCTAGCAAGTGCTTCTCTACTCATATGTCATAATCACCAGTTGATACCATGGTGATTGTTATGTTCAGCCAGCCGACATTACATTTCAATCGGCTAATGCTCAATCAATCAGCATACCATGTGCAGTCTCAGAATTCAATCAGCATGTGCAATGTATAGTTAGCTGATCCACCATATCCAATGTCGTGTCCAGCCAATCAATAGGTTCATCATGAAGAACATTGCATAAGAACCATACCAATATCCTTTGCTACTTTCCTCAGCTGATACCATCATCACTCGCTGTCTAGCTCTAACATAACCAGTTGTCAGGATGGAGTGCATAACCATAATATGAATATATCATGGGATCATCTGAACATGTGGCTCCTTCAAGATTTTGTATTCCATAGTACAACAGAGAGCATGCATCATTCGAAAATGACGGATAATTGTTGAGAATTGAGATAGCGACTGAATGAATGTGTTGTCATACCTTGAGCCAGCTTCAATCATCAAGGCATCTTCAACACCAATGCCTCTATGACATAGTGCATGTTTCTTTACAGGCTTACTCACCTACAACACATTTCATGAGTTCCCACACAAACATTCACCAAAACATTTGGTATTCCATCGAGCACTTTTGACACAACTCATGGTGCTCCAACGCATACCTCTAGCGCGACTTGTAGTGCTCGACAACACTGGTTTAGGACACATCTCGTCAGCTAATGTCACAGCACCATACCTCGATAGTGCTGGTCCCTCTCAAGCGCCATGATGAAGTAAAAGATGTTCAAATCTGAAATGATTAAAAAAAAAACATGACACGTTGACCTCATGCTACGATCACATTGGGGACAGAAAGGTCCTATACAAACTTGACCCTTATTGTCCATGCAAAGTCTCCCATTTAAAATAGCTTTGTTGACGATGTAGTAAACAACTAATACTAAGGAGCTCACCTTGCTGGCCATCCTAGAGAAGAGGCATTGCTTTCGAAACATGACCGCGTACCATGCCCAATGCAAATGTCACACCCAAGTCAGCCAACACCATACTTAGCCGGCCACCACAATAGCAACCACCAACAACAACACACTCAAGCACTGTTGCATGCTCCATGCCGAGAACTGACACATTTTCAACCATGCTCAAGCGCAATACTACTAACTAACGTGTCACGTTCTAACACAGTGTTACTTAATGCAAGTGTCACTTTGTTAAACACCACCACCCTCGGCCATTACATCATCTTATTCGAACACCATGCCCATGGATAGTGTCATGTCCAAGTTCATGTATCACGTCGACACCAGTTGTCAATGACATGTTCAAGCAATGTTTTGCCAAGTGTCATCTTTATCATCTCGCTTAAGACATTGTTCGCACAACTTCAATGCTGCTAGCTAACAGATGTTGCGTTATTCGCACTCATGATGCCGCGCTCAGAAGAAATCCCACACAAAAGTGATTTAACGTGTCGGATTACCACGGCTCTTGGTTGAGTCATCAACCCTACCACGTGATGCATCTTATACCAAATCTTATGAGCACACATGTTTTGGTGTCATCCCAACTGTCTCGGAATCATGACTTATGTAGCCTACCCATGCCAAGTAAGATGGTCATGTGTTCTTGTGATTGGGTCACCCTTCTTCAGCCTCACTTGTTGAACCTAACATGTCCCATAAACCAAGCAAACTTTGATGTCATCTCTTTAGTTGTCGGTGTTAGCAAGCGGGACATAATCTCCTTAGGTGAGGACTATTTTGACACTTACCCAGGCCAAACTTGCCGTAGGTGTCAGGTCAGTGTGTGGCTTTATTGCTCATACGCAAAGGGTACCGCTCGAAAGTAATGCCACTGATACGTCATATGCAGGAGGCACCGCTAGAAAACAATTTCACCGACACATCATATGCAGGGGGGCCACTCAGGAGCAAAGCCACCACCACATCACATGCAGGGGACATCACTTATAAGCAATGTCACCGACACATCATACTCAGGGAGCACTGCTTAGAAGCAATGCCTCCAAGACATCATATAAAGTGAAACATCACTTGAAGACAATGCCGTCGACATACCATACATTGTGAAAAGCCACCAAAGCCATGTCTTGTTGGGCATATCCTTCGTCGAAGACATCAACCAAAAGCTAACTCCCACTGAGTAGCATGAGACGAGGCTCGAACATGATACCATCGATGGATAAATGTCTTTAAAAGAAATGTCATGCGTTTGCGACAATTGATTGTTTTCTCAAATAGACAGGAGTCGTTCCCTTGTGAGAAACCAAGACTGAAGACATTATAAGGTCCTTCAAGACCCATGCTACCATTTTGTCAATTCTAGCAGGATTGTCTAAGACAATAGACTTTCCTTTAGAAGCTTCAGGGTATCAAAGTTCGTTGAACACCACAAGATAGACTGGAAGTTCTTAACCATCTAAAATTCTTGAGCCAATGGCCTAGCCAGAGCATTCAACAAAACCCTAATTGGTTTCCTGCAAAAGATAATTGACAAGAACCACAACAACTGGCACGAGAAACTGAGTAAAGCACTTTGGGCTCACTTGAGCACGTGCTGAATACCCACGTAAGCAACACCATACTCGCTTATATTCGGAACTGAATTTGTACCTATGCTAAAGATGGAGATACCCTCCCTTAGGATAGTAGCCCACGAAGGTTTGACTAAAGACAAATAAACGCACTTGCGCCTTGAGGAGCTAGAGACTGTAGACGAAGTGAGGCTCAATGCACAACAAAATCTAGAATCTATCAAGCTCGAATGAAATGGGCTAACAAGATGGTCGGGATCAGGACATTTTGCAAAGGGGAATTTGTCGTGGCCTTTAAGAGGCCTATCCTTAGACGACACAATGACCTAAAGTTTTTGCAATATGGGAAGGAGCTTACGTCGCGAAGAAGATCTATGACGGATTGTGTCATAATCTACTTGTATGTTTGACTAGATTTGCAAAACATATATTTATTTAGTTTTACAGTTTCGTGTCTTGAGATATTGTGCAGGTTCATGACGATATGAATTGCTAAAATACACAACAAGGATACATGATGAATTGCAATATTAATCAGGATGAGTCATGAAAAACCAAGCTTTGGAGCTAGAAGCATCATCTCAAGATTAGGTTTAGAAATCTGTAAAATTGGTAAAGCATGATTGAGATTGAAGTAATTTACCTTAACCGTTGCAACATTTAATTAACTGTTAAAATGGAATAAATCAATCAAAACCAAATCAATTTATACCGTTGTGACAACCGTTGCAACGGTAGACAGAATTTCCAGAGATAACCGTTGTGACAACTGTTGCTATGGTTAACGGCGTTAGGGTTTCCTATGCCAGCGCAGCCAAACCTGTTGCCTGGGGTTAACCATTGCAACGGTTAAGGCCAAATATCTTATTTTGCTCAGCTCTCTATAAATAGAAGAAAAATCTAGGTTTGGATTATGACTCTAGCCGCCCATAATTGCAATATTTCAAATTCTTTTCAGATCTAGAAAAAGTCATTGATGTTTGTGCATACACCTTCAATATTCATACTACAATCTCAAGCATACTCAACCACAATCAATCTCTTGTAAGAAGTAGAGTGATCCTTTGGTGATCATCTTGTTTGTTTCATACATTTGAGCCTTTAGTGCTCGTGAGCCATCTCCGTGCTCGGGCCGTGTGACTTCCCAAGCTTTGCAGGGCTCACCGGTTCCACCTTGTACTCCTTTCTTATTTGGTAAAGAAAGGCACGTCATCTCGAAGGTCGTGAGCCCCGAAGACGTAGGCGTTAGTGCCGAACTCCGTAAACAACTCTCGTGTCAAGTGTCTCTCAACTCTTCTATTTACATACACTTGTTTAGTTTAGAGTTATTCTTGTTTCCGCTAAGAATAACACATACAAACGTTAGTTAAAAGTACTTAGCTTTAAATTTTAAAAGGCCCCATATTCACCCCCTCTAGGTGCCTTAGGGACCAACAGTAGGGACCTCTTTAAATAGCTTTCATGCTGTTTAGAAGAGTCCCCACCGACCTAGTCACGATTCTCACGTTCTCCACAATTTTCATAATTAATATGGGCCAAAATTAGCCTATTATGGCCCAACAGCTCACCGTGCGATGTCGCATGTGCATACCGCATGCGGCATAGACCTACAACTTATTTTACATCAAACTGTAAATCTTTTCGCAAGCTTTTCGAAAAGTCATATAATACTGAAAACGGAGCTCCAGTTGATGAGATATGCCCGTTTTAAGTTCTGTTCACAGAAATCGTGGTGGAAATACAGAACTCTTTGCTGCCCACAAACTCCTTTTTGTGGCTCACAAAGTTTCTTCTATTTTAATCTTTCTCGATATTTGAATTTTATTAAATCATTTAATTAAATTCATAACATCATATAATTATCCCCATAATAATTTATCTCATGTTTAGATAGAGAACTCTATTTATCAGCCATGCCACACATGTCAAATATATCAAGGAGCCTTTCTAATTAATTCCTTATTGGTGTGACTCTGTGGGATCTATGTCATTTAGCAATGGAATCTGAAATTCTTTTTGATTCCATAAATTACAAGCGGCACCTAGCAATATGCATTGTAATTACCAAAAGACACAGATGATAAGTACCTACTATATCACGATCCCTAAAGCAACAATTTTTTCTCGTGTCAATTCCATGTCTCATGATATCATGAATAGATCAAAGGTAGGAATATGTCATCTTTACAAATCTATTCGTTTCTTGATTCCGAAATAATTCAGTAATTATGATTATCCCTTTAGCAGTGGACTTTTTGAAATAATATAAAGTAGATAACAAATGTAATAGAAAGAGTTTATAGGTATTACCTATGAATATCCTCAGCAGTGGACTCTTCAGTCAAGCTGGCGCTGAAGTGCCGTCGCATCTTGGTCATTGGCATATGGAACTTAGACATCCCATGACTAGCCCATAACTCGTCCGGATTAGCTCCCAAAAACTGATCGATGTGCTCAGCAAAATGACTGCTGTCAGATACGCACCAACGGGTGTGCCCTTGATAGGCAAACCCCATAGGGCAATCATATCCTGAAGTGTCACCGTCATCTCTCCAAATGGTAAGTGGAACATGTGCGTCTCGGGACGCCATCGCTCCATAGTTCTGTAGTGAGAGATGCATTGATAATGGTAAGTGGAACGTGTGCGTCTCGGGATGCCATCGCTCCACTAGTCCTGTAATGAGAGATGCATTGATGATGTCACTCCCACTTTGCACTATGGAGACAATATTGTACAACCCCAGATTGATGAGATACGGGTCCATTGCCTCGTAGTACCGCATCTAAAAGCACCGCAGCTTGACATCTAAAAGCCCCTTGTCATGCGTGGAAAAAAGTAATCCACAATATATTATAGATAGTGTTAACACAACAAAATTTAAACTCAACAAAATTTAAACTTTAAAAAAGAGCTAAAAAAATAACGTATCTCACGAGAAGCCAGTGAGACTCGGTGATCGTTGTGGGGCATCCATAGGAGAGAACTGAAATGGTTTGTGCTATTAGGGGTGATCGGCTCATCAACAGCAGCAGGTACTGGCCAAGTCCTAGGCCGTCCTCTAGCCATCATAATTTCAAAAATAAAATTATGTTAACTTACGCTAAGTAAACCTTAAACCCTAATTTCAAAAATTAAATTATACTATAATTACGCTAAGTAAACCCTAAACCCTAAAACATGCTAATTAAGCTAAATTGCGCTATGTAAACCCTAAACCCTAAAACATGCTAATTACGCTAAAATATGCTAAATTATGCAAAAATATGCTAATTGCGCTAAAATATGCTACAAAAAGTTAAAATATGCTAAAATACGTGTAAATATGCTAAAATAAGCTAAAATATGCTAAATTATGCTAGAATATGCTAATTACGCTAAATACGCTAAATTATGCTTAAATATGCTAATTACGCTAAAAATATGCTAAAATACGTGTAAATATGTTAAAATAGGCTAAAATATGCTAAAATAGACTAATTACGCTAAATTGCACTAAATTACGCTTAATTATACTAGTTATGGTAAAAAATGCTAAGTTATGCTAAATTACGCTAAAATATGCTAAATATGCTAATTATACTAAATTACGCTTAATTACATTACATTAACATAAATTTATCTAATTACTCTAAATTATACTAAATTAAATAATTAAAACTAACTAAAGGAATTAACACTAATTACAACTAAATTATACTAATTTTGGTACATTACTAACAAATTCTAACATTTTACAACCATTTTGCACTAAAAATGAATTTTAAAAAAATTAGAGAGACTTACTTCCGAATTTGAGAAGAGGAGGAGAAATTTGAGAGAAAGAGATAAAGTGAGGAGAAATAGTGTGAAAATTGATATAATGAATTTTGAGAAAAACACCTACCCTCCACACATATATATATAAATGCCCAAACCGGTCATTTAATGACTGGTTGAGAAAACAATTGAGGACCGGCCATTAAATGACCGGTTTGGGCATTTAAAAAAAAAACCCAGCTAAACATGGGTATATTTATTAATTTGTAATTAATTTGAATATTAATAAAAATGTCGGAGTTTTGACTCGTTACAATATTGCAGCCCAAAGACTTCGATTGTTATATTAAAATCAGGAGCAAAATTAGAAAATCTTGATAGGAGACTAAAACTTAAAATGCACAATATGCGATAGGTGGGAATTTAAATTCAAGTTTTTCACAATCACAAAATAAACTTTAACTACTATACTACAAGTAGACTTGTGATATTTTATCAAAGAAACTGAACAATATAAAATATTCTAA
The DNA here is from genome assembly GCA_025461045.1 of Carex parvula. Taxonomy (NCBI): domain Eukaryota; kingdom Viridiplantae; phylum Streptophyta; class Magnoliopsida; order Poales; family Cyperaceae; genus Carex; species Carex parvula. The sequence goes on along the minus strand of JAJGRW010000012.1, from coordinate 206,351 downwards.
AAAATAATTCAATTAAAATTTAGTATACATAACTAAAATTTTAAATATGAGGTGGCTTAGTCACCTCTTTGAATGATGGTAAATCCACCCTGATTAAAACATAAAACATGACTAGTCAGTAACACAAGCACTTCTCACCGGCATTTTTATTAATACCCTAAAAAAACAAATTATCAAATCTGCCCTCACCCCAAAATTATTTTTAAAACTGTCCTAACCGCCCAGCCACTGGGCTGTCCAGATCCATAGCAGACCACCCAAAAGGTGGGCGGTCCACTATCCATAGCTGACCGCCCAAAGAGGGGGCGGTCCACTATTTTTTTTTTTGGGTGGGCGGTCCAGATCCATAGCAGACCGCCCAGAGGGGGGCGGTCCACTTTTTTTTTTTATAGAGACAATATGAATATCAAGATGCTGAATTCTAATGCTAAAAATTCGAATTTTGTTTTAAATATTAGTTAGATTACTTCTTTTAAGCATATTTATACTAAAATACGCTAAATTACTTGGAATTATGTTAAATTACGTTGAATTACACTAAATTACTTTAAATTGCGCTAAATAACAATAACTTCGCTAATTATGCTAAAATACGGTAAATTACGCTAAACTACGCAAAATTACGCTAAAGTAGACCGATTCTGTGCCATCTTTCATGAATCATCAAAAATAGTAAAAAAAATTCCAAAAATAGTAAATAATTGGTATTCTACAAGTTCATTATGTAACTAATTTACTGAGCTACTTAGATTGAATAATAGAAATGAAAATCTTAATCGGAAACTTCAACTCAAGTTTTGAGGGTCTTCCCTTTGTTTTTTGGCAATTCTGAATTTTGGAATCAAGCATCGTCGGCACGGATGCATGCGTATTTTCTCAAGCTTTCCGAAAAGTGGTCATTTGCTGAAATCGGACACTCGAGCACCATTTTATGACCGTTTGAAGTTTCGTCGTTGTTTTTCGCCTTTTTAGTGAAGATATCGTCCCTATTCATATGTAATTTAGTATAATTTATCGTATTTTAGCGTAATTTAATGTAATTTAGCGTAATTTAGCGTAATTAAAGTAATTTAGTGTAACTGAACATAATTTAACATAATTCAAAGTAATTTAGCATATTTTAGTATAAATATGTTTAAAAGAAGTAATCTAACTAATATTTAAAAAAATATCCGAAATTTTTGCGTTAGAATTCAGCATCTTGATATTCATATTATCTCTAAAAAAAAAAAAATAGTGGACCGCCACCCCACTGGGCGGTCTACTATGAATCTGTACCACCCGGTGGCTGGGCGGTTAGGGCAGTTTTAAAAATAATTTTGGGGTGAGGGTAAATTTGATAATTTGTTTTTTTAGGGTATTAATAAAAATGCCGGCACTTCTCACTTATTAGTACTTGATTATATATAAATGCTTTACTGAACCACATCGAATAATAATAATTTTTTTTTGTTCTCCGATCATTGAAATCACTCATTAATACTTGATTATATACAAAATTCTGTTTTTCAAAAATCCCCGGTTCCTTCCCTTTCCAGCCGACATTTTTATTAATATCCAAAGTTAAATAGAAATAAATAAATATATCCAGCTCCTCTAAGTTTCGATCAAAATATCCTTAATGGCCGGTTTTGAATTTTTTTTGTCTACTGGCCATTTAATGGCCGGCACCCTCAATTTTTTTTTTTAGAGACACTATGAATAGCAATATGCTGAAATCTAACACTAAAAATTCAAATTTTTGTTTAAATTATTTGTTAAATTACTTCTTTTGATGTATAATTAACATATTTATACTAAAATACGCTAAATTACTTGAAATTATGTTAAATTACACTGAATTACATTAAATTACATTAAATTACTCTAAATTACAATAACTTCGCTAATTATACTGAAATATGTTAAATTACATTAAACTACGCAAAAATACAGCTAAATTAGACCGATTTTGTGCCATCTTTCATGAATCATAAAAAATAGTAAAAAAAATTCTCAAAATAGTAAAAATTGGTATTCTGCAAGTTCATTAATGTAACTAATTTACTGAGATACTTAGGTTGAATAATAGAAATGATTTAATCAGAAACTTCAACTTAAGTTTTGAGGTTCTTCCCTTTAGTTTTTTTGGCGATTCTGAATTTCAAAAAAGGACAAAGCCGTCACTAACGCAAGCGTATATTGCAAGCTTTTCGAAAAATGGTCATTTGTTGAAATCGGACACCCGAGCGCCGTTTTATGGCTTTTGAAGTTTCGTCGTTTGTTCGCTTTCTCAGTAAAGATATCGTCCCTATTTATATGTAATTTAGCGTAATTTACCGTATTTTAGCGTAATTTAACATAATTTAGCGTAATTCAATGTAATTTAGTGTAATTCAATGTAATTTTTAACATAATTTCAAGTAATTTAGTGTTTTTTAGTATAAATATGCTAATTATAAATCAAAAGAAGTAATCTAACAAATAATTTAAACAAAAAAAATTGAATTTTTAGTGTTAGATTTCAGCATCTTGCTCTTCATAGTGTCTCTAAAAAAAAAAAATTGAGAGTACCGACCATTTAATGGCTAGTAGGCAAAAAATTTCAAAACCGACCATTTAATGGCCGGTAGGAATATTTTTATCGAAACCTAGAGCTGGGTATAGGGGTGTACAAAAATACTGTCGACCCACCCGACCCGTCTGACCCGTCCGACCCGACCCGTATTTTACTGGGTTGAGATGTTACTGGGTCGGGTACGGGTTGGATTTTGACAGACCCGTTACTCTGGGTCGGGTCATGGGTTTGCTCTTAATAACCCGTTTATACCCGGACCCGGCCTCAAATCCACATTTCTAATTTTTTACAGAACTTCTCTTTTTATTTACTCATCCCCTCACGTTAAAAGCACTGTTCGGATCTACCCAATCTGAGGTCGTCTCCTCGACGCCTCGATCTCCTTCGCTCGCGACGCCTCGATCTCCTTCGCTGGCGACTCCTCGATCTCCTTTACGCGCAGCGCACGCTCTCTCTCCCATGACGCCTGGGAAAATGGTTCGAATCCGCCTTCGATCTGCCTCAAACCCGAGACTGACAACCACAAATCGATTGCAAATCCTCCACTATAAATACCGTTGCGCTTATAGAATCCTCTCCGCTCTCTCAAATCAGTCTCTATTCTATGAATTTTACAGCTTAGAAAATTTTCATTTCAATATTTTGATGGCAACGGCAGAGAGACCACCAGAAAATACACAGCCAAAGGTATCTTTCAATTTTTTTTTTTTTTTTTGTCTTTCTTGCGTTGAGGTTACCATTCTCTTCATTAATAAAACAATGTGTAAAGTTTGGTGGTATGATATTCAATTGTTTATGCTGCCATGTACATTGGAATTTATTTATTCTATATGTTGCACATGAGCTGTTTGCAAAAATGCTTAGAAAACACAGTGGCGATATCGGTACTGGTGGCACTGTCAAGAAGGAGGACTAATTAACAGTCCTAATGACCGGTACCGGTAACAAAATCAGTGGGGAATACTTACTGGTAAGGGACCCGACACAAATAATCAGCAGCAGTTTGGCCGCTGGCCGCTGGTACGAGAAAATGATGGTTAAGAGTTTTAGCATAAAATCAGTGGTCAAAGCCTTTCTTTATATATATCATACTTCGCTGTACCTTTTATTTTTTCATTTTGACTTTAGTTTCATTTATCTTAATTTTCCTTTCTTTAGCTTGTATTTCTTTTGACAACTTCACAATCGTGAGTTGACCTTGTGTTTCTGTTCTCGGTTACAAGTCTCTTGTACCGGTTTAATAAAATCAAATAGAGGCTTTGACCTCTATTTTTTACTCAAAAAAAAAATGCTTCTGAATTATGTTATCTTAATTTTCTTTATCAATCTTTGAATAAACTTGCAAGAGTTGCTATTTACTAAATTATTTAAATAATTGTGTTCATTGACACATATGATTTTAACATTTTAATAGATAGTGCTTAGTATGCTTGTGGCCAACTCTATGGTTGTACTTTGCTTTAATAGATAGTGCTTATCATGTATAGCTGAAAATTAATTCTTTTAACTTGGATTATACTTTGCTTTAATAGGTTCATGGAACAGTTGCTGAGAATCAGAAAAATCATGAGCCCCAACTTCCAGAGAACATTGCAAGTAATCTAACTAAAAGACAGTGCAAAACTTCAAAGAAGGACTCTGACATTTGGAACTATTTCAAGCACAATGAAGACAAGATGAACCCTAGGGCTTCTTGCGTCTATTGTGAGAAGTCTTATGCCGCTGATAGGAGTCGTCATGGCACAAAATCCTTGTGGAACCATCTGATGCATCTTTGTCCCAACTCACCTTGTAGAGTGGAAGATCCAAAACAAAAGAAGCTTTCGTTGGAGCCTCAAGATGGCCAAGTAAGTGCAAAGCTCAAAGCTGTAACTTTTAGTGTAGATGACTGTAGAAAGGCTCTTGCAAAAATGGTTATGGTGGATGAGATGGCCTTTAGGGTGGTAGAAGGAGAGGGTTTTAAAATTTTCATAAAAACTGTACAACCAATGTTCAACGTACCTTCTCGAGTTACTGTCAGTAGGGACTGTTTGAAGCTTTTTGAGGAAGAAAAAGTAAAACTGAAGAAATTCCTAAAGAACCAGCGTGTGTGCTTAACAACAGATACTTGGACTTCCATTCAGAACATGAATTATATGTGTCTAACAGCACATTGGATTGATCATGATTGGAAATTGAACCAAAGAATACTCAACTTTTGTGTAGTTCCAGATCATAAAGGGGATACAATTGGGCAAACCATTGAGGATTGTTTGATTGAATGGGGCATTGGTGGTGTATTTACTTTGACAGTAGACAATGCAACCTCTAACAATGGTGCAATTAATTATCTGAAACGAAAAACTAGAGATTGGAAAGGTACTGTTCTGGATCACAAGTACCTACACTTGCGTTGTTGTGCTCATATTGTTAATCTCATTGTGAGGGAGGGTCTGGATGAGCACTTTGAATCAGTCCAAAGAATTAGAAAGGCAGTTAAGTATGTTAAGTCATCTCCTAAAAGATTAGCCGCATTTAGGGATTGTGTTGAAAAAGAGAAGATAAAGAGTAAAGGTCTGTTGTGTCTTGATGTGGAAACTAGGTGGAATTCAACTTACTTGATGTTAGAGTGTGCAGAGAAATTTGAGAAGGCATTTGAGAGGCTTGGTGATATAGATAGGGACTATCGATCATACTTTGGTGCAGAGGAAGAGATTGAGAACAAAGATGATAGAAACAACAACAAGGGCAAAGGAAAAGGTAAAATTGTTTCACCACCAGTAGAAGAAGATTGGGTCAAAGCTAGATGTTTTGTCAAGTTTTTGAAATTATTCTATAGTGTTACAATCCGTCTTTCTGGGTCTTCTTATGTCACATCTAACTGTTTTTTTCATGAACTTGTGTCAATTCAAACATGTTTAACCCAAATGGGCAAGGGTTGTGATCAGGAGTTAAAATCTGTGGTAGAGGGTATGAAAGTGAAATTGGAGAAGTATTGGGAAAATCCCGGCAATCTTAACATATTGCTTTACATAGCTTGTGTTTTAGATGCCCGGTATAAACTGAAATATGTGAAGTTTTGCTTGGGGCAGATGTACCCAACTGATATGGCAAATGATCTAATTAGAAATGTGGAGCATACAATGGAGAGCTTATACACATATTATCTTGAACACCATGGTGAAATGAACTCAAGCGCTGATGGAGGTGCAGCATTGAAAGGTGTGGCTAGTAGTTCAAATGAGGGGCTTAGGTCTATGGATGTAGATGATGACTATTCAAAGTTTGTGAAGTCTCAGTTTAAGCGTCATTTGATGGAAGAAGAGTGTGTTGAAAGCAAGTCAGAAGTTGCAAAATATTTGGCTGAAGCATGCGACAACGGAGATGACATGTCCTTTGATATACTAGCATGGTGGAAGGTCAATGCCTCGAGGTATCCAATTCTTTCTCTGATGGCCAAGGATGTGTTAGCAATGTCAGTTTCAACAGTCCCATCTGAATCCGCCTTTAGTACAGGTGGGCGGATCCTTGATCCCTTCAGAAGCTCTCTTTCTCCAAAAACTGTAGAGGCACTGGTGTGTGGTCAGAATTGGATGCGGTCTTCAAAAATCCATTATGATCCTCGTGAGGAGATGGAAGATGCAGAGAAATATGATATAACAACAAAGGGTAAGTACTTTATATTTTTATTGTGATGGATTTAAATTGTGTTTTAATCTTGCTGGACATACAATTTTACATTCAAATTTTTTTTTTCAGAACATGCAGCACCAAAGTCATCTAATGCTGGAGTTACAATTCAAGGCTAAAGGTAATTAATCCATATATGATCTAGATTCTAGAACTTTATATGATTTTATTATATTTGGTACTTACAATTGTAAGAAAAAAACAATCAGATGTTAGTTTCTGGATTTCATTTTTCTAATTATGATTTGTAAAAAAATCAGGGAATGAATAATTTGAAGGGTTTGAAAGGTGCTTGGAAATTTATGCAAGAAAAATGCAAGGGATGTAGTACATCTGTTGTTTTGTCTTTTTAACGAATTATGTGCTCCGGATTCCTAAACTAACTCAAATTTTTAATTTTAATCTTGACCGTTCAATTAGAATCCAGGTCAATTTGTCCACATTGAAATTTATGGGGCTTCTTTAATATTGATGTTATTTGCTGACAAACTTAACTTTTATTTTTTATCACATCTTTATTATTATTTCAGGCACCAGAAAGCTAAAATGTTGGAGCTCTGAAGATATTTAAGAGTTTTAAGTTTAATTTGAATTTGAATTGTTATGTTTTTTTATTTCATGGATTTTATATGCGATTGTTATATGTCACTGCCTTTTTTTTTTAGGATGTTACATTCTGGATATGTTTTTTTTGTTATGGATGTTATATGCTAAATTATTTCTATTTTATTTATGTTTGTCACTTTTATTTGTACCTAGTTTTAATAAAAAAAGTAAAAAGATATATTATAGATTTTCGATCAAAATTATACCCTGTTTAACCTGTCTAACCCGCATAACCCGTAATAACCCGTATATAAAAAAATAGATGGGTTGGGTTGGGTTATGGGTGGGTCAAGTATATAAAGAATTTTTTTAACCCAGTGTAATTGGGTTGGATTCAAATTTTAATAAAATATCATCGACCCGCCCTTTGTACACCCCTAGCTGGGTATATTTATTAATTTCTATTTAACTTTGGATATTAATAAAAATGTTGGCCTTTCCAGCATAAACAAATTTTTTATTCTAAAAAAAGAAATATTCATTTTTTGCAAGGGCTACAGTTGGTAGTTTGAGGAATTGTAGGGGTACACAAGAAATCACGTTGTAAATTAAAGGTATGGGCCCATTTGTCATACAGATGACGTACGTAAGCCGAGTCCGTATGGCCACAGACGATTCGGACTCGTCTGTCGCCTGGTTCCGTAAAATCGATCACTATTCCGACTCTCTTCTCATCTCCCTTTTCACAACCAAAACCCTAAGAATTGAAGAATCGTTCGAGAGAAGACCATCACTCGAACTTCTCTACAAGAATACATTGAGCTCTCTATCGCACTCTTTGCTCTCTTCTCTTTTTTTTTGCAGTGCCGATTTGTGTCAGGTACTGAGGCAAAGAATTTTCCTTTCTTTTGCTCCATTTCTTTTACGGATTATTTTTGGCTAGCGCCTTTGAGGCTAATTTTAACCCAGCGAAGAGTTATTTAATGAATTTTAGCTTACAGTTCGGTACCATACTGGTCAGGTCACACCTCTTCTTAGTTCCAGGAACCAGGATATCTGTTTCAGTATGTCCTACAAGTAATGTACCTAACATTCATGGTAGGAACATAAACCTTGCTCACGTCTCAATTTTTTACCAATTATGTAAATGAAAATTGCCAATTTAAGAACAAAATTGCGTCCGAGTGATGCATGATCACCATTTTCCGGTAATTAGTAGTATGGAAATTGACCAGGGTATTGACTGTGATTAGAGTTTTACTGTTTTCTTTTCTTAATTTTTACATCATTACCTTTCCGTTTGGCTTCTTTACTAATTAAATACAACTATCTCTATGTGTAGAAAATGTCAGAAAACATGGACATGAACAAATCTCTCGACATAGTCGAAACAGAACCTGAATCAGAAACCCCAAAACCTGCAAGAAAAAAACCGAACCGTAAATCCTACTCAACTGTTTGGAACTACTTTACGAAGCAAATGGGGGCTGATGGTAAGGAGAAGGCATGTTGCAATTTATGCAATAGAGAATACCTTGTCAGTCCTGTTTTTGGTACCACTAACCTTCACAGGCACATAGAGCACCACCACATACCAAAAGGCCGAAATGTGGGCCCAATCATGATGGCTCGTGCTGTACCGGTTCAAGCTGCCAACCTGCCACCAATCCCAAAACCTTTTAAGTATGATGAGGCCACATTTAAGGAGAATTTGGTGCGAGCTATTGTGCAACATGAGTACAGATATGAACTTTTAGAAGAAGATGGTATGAAAAAAATTCTTACCACAATTTGTCCTGATTTGAAATTTCTGGATACTGGGACTGTAAAATCAGATGTGGTGAAATTGTATGAAAAGGAGAGAAAAAAGGTGTTTCTCTTATTTGAAAAACTTGCCAGAAGGGTCAGCCTGAGTATTGATTTGTGGACCAATGTGAAAACCGAAGAGTACATCTGCGTTACTGCACATTACATTGATCGGGATTGGAAGTTGCAGAAGAAAATTTTGAATTTCAAATATTTACCATCCCCACATGATGGCGCCTCCCTGACAGGGTTCATTTCTAGTTTGTTTAAAAGTTGGAGGGTTGAAAACAAATTGTTTTGCATTACCGTGGATGATGCATTAAGCGATGACACCTTGGTTGATATTTACAAGGCGCAGTTAAATGGTAAAAAGGCACTTTTACTTCAGGGCAAATTTTTCAGCTGTAAATGTTGTGCCAGGGTTGTAAACTTGATTGTACATGAGGCACTTAAGAACATAGATTTAGGTGTATATAAAATAAGGGAATGTGTGAAGTATGTCAAGGGGTCTCCTGATAGGAAGAAGAAATTTCTAGAATGTGCAAAAAAGCATAATGTAGATACAAACCTTGGGTTACGCCAAGATATACCTACTAAATGGAGAACCACATTCCTTATGATTGAGAGTATATTACCGTATAAGGATGCATTTAATGAACTACAAAATCGTGATGTAAGTTTTACCGACTGTCTTGATTCCAGTGAATGGCAGTTCGTCGAGAGAATGTACAAATTTTTAAAGACCATCTATGATGCGACTTGTACATTTTCGACAGCAACCTATCCAACTGCCAACCTATGCTTTCAAGGAATTTGTAAAATACAATATGTGCTGAAGGAAGAGTCAAGAGGCATGGATGAGATTATCCAATCAGTGGCTGCCAAGATGCTTTCCATTTTTGACAGCTACTGGAGAGAGTTTTCCACTATTCTCTCTGTGGCTGTGGTGCTGGATCCTAGGTATAAACTGGATCTGGTAGAGTATGCATTCGAGAAGATACAGAAGGAAGAGAAGGAGTTTTATCTAAGCATGGTCCGGCAGAGCCTCTATGGGATTTTCAACGAGTACAAGGCGAACTTGGCATCAAGCTCAAAGAGTAAAGACAAAGATAGAAAGCCTGAGGTTAGTATTGTTGGTTGACAACTAGTGGCAGGATGTGGTCCAAGATACAAGCACTGTAATTTACTGTTTTGCAGTATCTGCACCTCAAACAACACTGTTTTTATCTCATTTCTTGTTTTTCTTCTTTTTATTTTAAGAAAAAAAAATATTTTTGCTTGGAGATTTATGAAGGGGTTTCAACAAAAAAAAGTAAAAACAGTTTAGTGTCACACCCTATTGGCTAGCTGGTGGTGCAGGTATATTCACATGATACCTGCAATATGATGAACACTGTATCATGCTCTCCTTTATGAAACTTGTAATGATATATTCTCTTGTCTTTATACAAACCTAATGCAAATTAGATACATGATTTTATCATCGTCTATTATATAACAAATTTGGCATAATTTCAAAATGCATTAATGATGATCGATCTCTTCCTTTCCTTTTTTTGTGTCGACTCTATAGGGGAAGTCAGAACTGGATAGGTACTTAGAGGAGCCGAAGATTGACTGGGATAAGCCAATGGAGGTGCTAGAATGGTGGAAAGAGAACCAGCCGAGGTTTCCTGAGCTGGCTAAAATGGCGCGAGATATCCTTGCCATTCCAATCTGTCCAGTTGCACCGGAATCTGCATTCAGCATTGGCGGGAAAGTCTTGGACCAGTACAAAGGCTCTCTCAAGCCTGACGAACTAGAGGCCTTGATATGTACCAAAGACTGGCTATTTCCATCTGAAGGTTCTTGACTATTTTTAGCAATTGATTTCCTATGGTCCTGTTCGGCAATAGGTGAATAGTGAAAGAATAGAGGAAAAGTGGAATATGATATAGTCTTCTATTTCGTACTACTGGTTGTGTTCGGTTGATGGTGGAAGATTGGAATAGTGAAAGAGTGGAAGAGTATCGGTAAATAAGCCAATTCCATCTCTTGGAAAAGGCCAATTCCTCTATTCCACCATCCCCATGAAATTGAGAATTGACTTATAGAGAAATAGAGGAGGGACCTCCTTATAAAACAAAGGGGTTTGACTGCAAAAGTACAAACACAATTCCACTCAATTTTTTTCTTGTTCGGCTGTAAAAAAGGATCTATTCCAATAAATTTCCCTATTCCTTCCCATCCAAACAGGCCATATATGATAATACCCAAGCCTACTACCTGTACTGGTATGTGTACCTGTCAGGCCTGGCACTAGTGTGGTACAGGTTGGATATGGTACGATTTCCATTTTGATAGAATTGTCTTACTAGCCAGAGCAGATCTTTGTCCTTGTAGTGTTGTTGTTAATTATTATTGAGATGCCTTACTATGCACAACCTCAACTTAAATGCATGAAAGCCCCCTTGAATAGTTCAACACAGAAAAACCTGCTGATTTAAGCCGCATGATATAACTAATAGTGAACTTTTTTGACTTCCAAAATTATCCTTAATTGATCTAAAATTAATGTATTTTCCATATCTTTTAGTATGTAGGGGCAAGGAAAATTAGGCTGTTACTTTGTAATATGATAGAACATATATGATAAGTCCACATGTATATTGAACTCAAATTCTCTCAAGATAAATGACATAACATTATAAGAAAATATTAATTTATAGTATTTTATATTACGTAGATAAATGATGGGTACTCTTTAGTTTCCAAGTAATTGAAACGGGCTTCTTGCCTTTTTATCATATTAAAAAAATAAATGATGGGTATCCTTGGCAAAGGACATGTTCTGACTTTTTTTTTAAATCATGCTTTAAATATAAATATTTACTATGCATGGTCGGGACTTGAACCCAAGTCACTACAATGACAAATTAGAACTACCACTAGGCTTGAAGCTCACATGTAATAATTAATAAAGGAAGCTAAACTATATAAGAACTTAAAAAAATAAAAAATCAATTAAATTTCAATATACATGATTAAAAAATTTGAAATCATGAGGGTGGCTGAGCACTCCGTGGGCTATACATAGATCTGCCCCTGTATGAAAGGTGGCATATTACTGGTAATGCTGGGTATTGGTTACAATATGGTTTGTGCTAACTGGTAGTTGCCAGCTGGAGACTGGTTTTTCATCATATTTAGTTAAAATCTTTTTCTGATTATTCTTACATTATTATGTAGGTTCTGATGGGAAAGGAGAAGACAGTGGGCTTACAGTTGAATTAAATTGATCTCAAATCCCAAAGACAAAGACATGCTGATGTACAGTTGATATCAGCATATTGATTAGCAAGAAATGGAGAAATCAAGCGCTTTTCTTTCCTCATTTTCTTGTGCACTCAATTTGCATGTCTCTCATTTAGGGCAGTAGCATCTAGCATTAAGATAAACTGTTAGTTGGGGTTAGTGTTTAGAAATTTGGTGGCATTTAGCTTGTATTGATAATTAGCACAAGACAATGATTGAACTCATATGTAGTATGGCCAAGATTTGTGTAGTTAATTCCTGCAAGATAGCTTCAGTTTGGTTATAGGTTAGCTGATCTCATTTGATCTGGGATTATTGAAAGCATACCTTTCTCGGGTGATGCAGATTACTCGCGTTGTTTTCTTCCTTCCTTTTTTTTTTCTCTTTTGTTCACGTGCGGTGCATGCCGTTCAGTACACTGATTGAGGTTATTTTTATATGCCACAAAAGTATAGTAATTACTGTAACACGTTTGGATGAACTGCTATTAACATAGTGAAAAAGAAAGTGTGAGGATGTATTGGCAATGAGAACTGGCATTAAAACTTCATAAAATCAGGAAAAAAAAAAAATTAAATTGCACATTCATCATTTAGGCAAGTCATGTGACAATGATCAGACATTTCTTTCTTGGAGAATAAATTTAAGAATGTAAGCATTAGGAGACTTTTGATATGTACTAGTGTTAGATTTGGGGCATGTTTATCTGTTGCAAACTGAAATTCAAGATACGGAAAGTAGCATTTTTGTTGTGACATTTTGTTAACAATTGCAGGGTAGAAAATTGCCGGCTCCTTAATCTACAAAAAATTGGACCCATTTTTCAATTATGCAAGAATAATAATTTAATACATTCTTGTAAATGTGTTAATTGACGTCGTTATGATATCAAATGATACTGTTCGGAACAAAGGTTTTTAAGATATTAGCATGTTCAATTTGCAATCATTTATAAAGTAAAAAATCAACGAGGATAAGAAAACGTTAACTAAATAATTGATAAACAATAATTTCTCCCAACTCACAGAAATGGATAGTATCAAAAGCGTTTGTTATAAATTTTTAAACCGTCCATCTTCTAAAAAAATATTTGGTCCGGATTCTTTAATATAATTTTAAGAGGGTGGGGTTTTAGTTCCAAGAGTCTTTGGACAAAGGCTCATTTAAAGTTGGACTTAAACTGTCGATTATTTTCAAAATTCACGTGAACGGTTTAGATTTGCGGAACCATTTAAATTTATCAAGTTTTAAATCATTCACACTAATCTTAATGCAGAATGGTTGGTTAAAATTCGAGTTTGGATGAGGCTTTCCAAAAGCCAATTTCATTTCAACCCTGTTCGGATGTATGGTTTTATGTAGGAATTAGTAAGAATTCACACGTAATTTCTCTATTTGTTTCTATTTTTTTTTCCTATGAATAAAACAAACGAGGTTCAAGTGAATAATTTTTTTCCCAACTCTCTCTCTCTTCTTCCACGTGGGTGGGTCCCATCTTCTCTCTCTTTTTCCTCAAACACAAACATGTGGCCCGTTCTATATATAAAGAGCTACACTTTATATAACTTCTCATTGCAGGACTAATATCAATAATCCAGAAGTCCGGACCAAAATATATATATTTTTTTACAGCATATTACTCTAATATAGAGGTGAAAAAATGTGTACAACATTTAATTGTTTTTTACAATCTTTTTTGTAGAACATTTAATTATTTTTTTTACAATTTTTTTAGAACATCTAATTATTTTTTTGTACAATTTTTTGTACAACATTTAATTATTTTTGTACAATTTTTTAATTTTAAATATGTGCGAAATTTAAATAGAAATATATATTTAAAAAAATAAGATTATTCACAACTAATCTCACGATACAACCGAGAATCTGGACATATCTTTTTTTTATCACATATTTTAAATGTTTATTTGTTTCTAAATATTTATTTTTTTATAAATGTTTATCAATATTTATATTTTATAAAATAATAAGTAATGAGTAATAATTAATAAGTAATGTTTATATTTTATAAAATAATATTATATGTTATGCCATTATTTAATTCATTTTATTTAATTGTATTATTAATAATTTCATTAATAAAAATAATTGTATAATATCAAGTATTTTAGAAAGAAAAATAAGATTTTTCACAACTAATTCTACTGTACAACCGAACACCCATTTTAGCACATTTCCATAATCAATCCCGTGCGTAACCATACCCATGGGTTCCCGCTTTTTCAAAAGTGAATTTCCATAGCGAGAGGAGGGTCAATTATTGATTAAGGTAAAACTTAGGGAAAAAAGAATAACTGTCAAGTATGCCATGATAAAATGAACTATCAAGTATGTATGATGGAGGAATTTCTTAGACGGCCTATTCGGTATGAAATTTCAGATGATGACTTTGTGGAAAACTCCTACGGCTCTGGTTTGAAAAAAAAAAAAAGTTGACCCAGAGCCTCCAACATCGGACGATGAGTTTGTTCCGTATACTTACACTAGTAAAGCTAGCACTTCCTATGTTGTGACTGATCCAGATACGTCAATATCGGACGAGGAGTTTGTTCCATGTATTTTTAAGACTCGTTCTAAGAAGTAGTATTATTAGGGTTTAAAATTTAGATGCATTTGAGCTGGAGGAATTTTAGTTAGATGAATTAGGGCTGTAAAATTTTTGAGTTTCTTTAGTGTCTATTTTGTAGACATTATTTCATCAATTGAGAGTTTATTTAGATTTAATGTATTAACATGCATGTAGACTTGATATTTCTCTGCATTTGAATATGGTACAAAACAGTAAAGTTATAAAAACTTACATTCAACTAACTCATAACTTAGTCTTAATAAAGTCCACAGAAATGTAAATAAAATAATTCTGAAAGCAGCATCTAAATAAATCAGTGACAACATGCATCAAATGAGAAGAACTTAAATCACCTATTACTACGCCTAAAATTAAACCTAAGAAACCGACCAGTTGCAGAAGATGACCTACCAGATGGCTCTGCTTGGCTTCTAGATGCCCCTGCTTGGTTTGTAGATGCCCTTGTATGCCTACTAGTTAACCTCCTTGGTTGGCTTCCAGATGGCTCTCTTTGCACCCCAATCGCCTCTCCTCCTATGGCAACTTCCTCTCCTATTACTTCTGCAAACATAGCAGATGCAGCTGTGCTTCGCTGTGACCCTTGTGACCCACTTTTCTCTGCCATAACTCGCTCATTTTTGTCGCATTTACTTCGTTTTTGGCATCTGCATTGCATTTGTTACTTAGTAAGTTGGTATAAATTAAAAAAAATATAATTTTTGATGAATGTTACATACCTCTTCGATTCCAGTCGATAGTGGAACGGTGAGCCTGATGTCCCCTTCTCCTACCTTGCATTTCATCTATGGTCATTACATGACGGATGTGTTTTCGCCTCCCAACTCTAATCCAGGCCGAGCTCGGAAAATTCTAGGTCTAGTACAAGGAGGCCATTCTTCCATATTACCAAAAGCAGTAAACACCCCGTTCCAAGTACTTTCAAGATAGTTCACAGTATACCAATCTGCAACAAATTGGTCCTCACACCAGTTTTGTTCACGACAAACCACTAAGACATGAGCGCACGAAATAGATGTTAATTGGATACCTCTGCATGTACATTTCATTTTGTTACTGGATCCGCGTGTCACAATATACTGGAACTCCCTGTGGATGATGTTCATTATTCCATTGTCGCCACAGGTGACTAGAATGTACTCATTTAGGGTTGAAACTTGGTACTGACCTTCGCCGTGCGTATAAGAGACCAAACACATTTGTGTAACTTTGGTCCACCATTTTCTGATCTTTTGCAAATCTCGGTCAAAAAATACCTGATTTGCATCTCTTAAGTCCATTGCTCGCTTTCACCGCTCAACAAATAATTTGTTGCACTTGTAGAAAGTATCCTCCACTATGGCAGCCACATGCATTCTACTGCTAATTCAGAAGACATTGTTGAGCGACTCAAAGCTGTTTGTTGTCATGATACCAAATCGATATCCTCTATCACATGTTTGAAAAATCTTCTCATAATTGGACTATCATATCATTAGGACATATTTTGCCCACCTTATTTAAAAATGCATTACACTTTGAATTTAGCTGCACAAAAACAAAGAGGTGTTACTTCATTTTCATAATAGTCTTATAAAATAATTAAATGAAATGTTATAAATTAGACACCGTATCAAACTTTTTGAACATCTCTTTCAACCTTCTTAGCTTCTTCTTCCTGGCCCCTTATCTGAACCTCCATCTGAACCACTTGTCATTTCTATAATTCTGGACCAGGTTGTCAACAACATGCTGCATACAAAACTTGTGCACAAAAAGGTCTGGAGACCATCCGTATTCTGCTATCAGTGAACATTTGATGCCCTTGTGCTGGTCTGATATAACACAGACGAACTTATCATATCCAAGCACTTCATTCCTCAACCACTGCAAGAAAAAACCCCAATTCTCATTATCTTCCTTCTGCACAATTGCAAATGCAATTGACAACCATTAGTTCTCGGCATCATAACCACAAGCTATCAAAAGCCTCCCCTCATACCGCCTAGACAAGAAGCATGCATTTATGCTGATCACTGGTCTCAAGTACTGGAACGTTGCAATGCATGGACCAAAACCCCAGGCTACGGCCCTTAATTGAACAGTATCTTCTATAATTTCTCCGTGTTTATCTCGTATCGAACAAGTCAAAAATTGGTACTTAGAGCCGTGATTCTTGTCGCAAAGTCCCATAAGCACTGGTTTCAGCAAGCTGTAAGAACTCTCCCAACTTCCAAATTGTCAGGCTATTGCAAGCTCACGACCCCTCCACAGTCGGTTGTATTTTGGGGTTACATTGCCATACAAAACCCTAACACAATTTGCCACCCCTTAGATGCTCATACAGGGGTCATTCTTAATGCTGGTCTCAATAACATCAGCAATGATTAATGCCGTGAGACATTCATGGTCGGTCCTTGTATTGTCAGACATACATGTGTCAGACATTCTCCTAAGTTCGTAATCACAACCCGGAGTCTTGCATACCACTTGAATCCGATCTCTACCACTTTTCTTCATTCTATTCTCCTGATTCTTACTAATATGGTGTTCTCTAATCTTCTTAATCATCTCTTCTTTACTTTGAAAATATTATTCTGGCGCCAGCTCACCTTTGTACTAAATCCGTCTCCCATAGTAAGCAACATCTGCTTCATGAAAAGAAAATATATCATTGAAGTTTGCCAACGAGTGCATATCATTCTGGCCACTAAGTGGCATGTTCCCATATCCGGTTCGAATGGGCACTGGACTATCTTCATCACAACCCTCCATGTGATCAGAGTCCCAGTTTGCTCCCTCAAATTCATCATCAGTTTGCATATATTCCTCCGGAATTTCATTAATATTTTCAAAATCTAACCCAGTTTCGTCGTCTACTGGTGCCGGTCTAGGGTGAGGTGATGGTGGCGGTAATGGTAACGGCGTCACATGCACGGGTCTAGGTGGGGATCTTGTATGGGATTGTGGTTGGGGTCTTGGTTGGGGTGCTGGTGAAGTGAAGTGATTGTATGTTTCTTGGTCAGGTACGAATAAAGGAACTATGGGAATGTATGGTTCTTGTTGAGTTGTTTAAGTTGGCGCAACTATTTTGGCCAGAACTTCCAACCCCTAACTCTATCGGAACCCACTTGGCGTAGATTTCCATTTAAATGGCCGTACATGGATCTCCATGTAGCTTCAATTAGTATTTTCACTATTGTATAGGTCGGAGGTGTTCCATGGTTCACTCGGGTTGGCAAATCTAAGTTCCACTTTTCTGGGTTATAACCAATGCATTCGTAAATCATGAATTTCAAGTCCCAAAGTGAGATATCATTGAGAACCATAAATGAACCAACTGGCTCTTTGGAGTAATAAGTCATATATGTATTAGTAAGAAACTTTCCACCACAATGTAATGAAATCATGGCCATGACAAACAAACTATACTTTGGTAAATGGTAAACAATTGTCAGGTTACTAATTTAAATGTATAGGTTACTTAATTAGAATAAAACAAAAAAATATTAAAAAAATAAATTTAAATTAAAAAAACAAAAATTACCTGAAAATCGCCTGAGAAATCGCCTCAAATCACCTCAAAAATTTCCTTCTCTTTCTCTCTTTCTCTCTTTCCCTTCTTCTCTTTCTCTTCTGTGAGTTGAGTGAGTTGTGAGAGGGAGGAGAGAGAAAAATAGCTATTTATAGGGTCTGAAACAGCAACAAAAAATATCCAACTTAACTGGGTATAATAGCCGGTTTGAGTATTTTTAAAAATACCCAACTTAAATAGCCAATTTAAGTATATTTAAAAATACCCAACTTAACTGGATATAATTAATATTTTGTAATTAACTTTGGATATTAATAGAAATCA
Organism: Carex parvula; assembly: GCA_025461045.1. Lineage (NCBI taxonomy): Eukaryota > Viridiplantae > Streptophyta > Magnoliopsida > Poales > Cyperaceae > Carex > Carex parvula. Next base: position 188,033 of record JAJGRW010000012.1, on the reverse strand, counting down.
CGGTTAACACTCTATCTATCTCTCCGTGGATTTATTTTCTATTACTAGAAAAAAAAATAAGATCTGTCATGATCAAATCTATGTGATTTTTAAGGAAATAAATTTGTTGTGCATTTCAAAAAGTAAAATATTGGATTTGAAATAACAGGGACTTGCAATTCCTTCGGATCGCAGCAGATTTAATTCTGATTTTTAATGGTGCCTAATAGTTTTATTTGTGGAAGAAAAAAAATAATTAACGCCCTTGGTATTTCTCTGTTTTCAAAGTCATAATAATCAATCTTAAGCGTTTCTCTGTATAAAAATATATTTGTAGATCAAATTTTATATTTTTTATATGAGTAGAAAATCCCTTGATTTAAAATTGTAGACCATTCAAAATTAGTAATTTTGTGTCCATCTAAAAATAGTAAAAAAAATCTTCTATAAAATTTAAAAGTTAGTCTTCAAATACATTTTCATATGAAGATTATATTTAACAGTTGAGTTCGACAATTTAAATTTTGAAAATAAAAATATGAATCCATAACTTCCATAACATCACTCTAATTTTATATTTGAACTTCCATAATTGAACGAATCAGAGTCAGAATATTCATATCTCAAAGGATAAATTTTGCCACTAAAATTTATCCGTGACGAATTGATCTCTTAAGTTTAATTTGTTCGTATGTAGTTATTAAATTTTTCATTTTGTTTCAATCAAGTTATTCATAACTTTTTTCACTCAAAATACTAACGAATATATTTATTATCTTTATCTCACTTGAAACAAATAAAAAATTGAATAACTACAGAGAAAAAAAAATCAAATTTAGTGATCTTGTTAGTAACAAAAGAACCAAGTTTAGTGATGTGAGATGAAATTTACCCAATCTCAAACTTGCATATCTGTCAATCGATCCATTAACAGAGCTACCAGTCGACCATTGTTTGATCGGACCACTCGCAGACCGAAATCTAGCCGCCATTTCTCGGAGCGACATCCAAGTTTCTCTCATGGAAGAGATCGAGAGCGATCAATTACAGTCCGCTTCCCATGAAGAAGCAAAGTTCAAAAAGGAAGATGAAGAAGGGGAGGATGAGTGCACTCTTCAATTCCTCGATTCATTAGACGCTTATCTTACGCTCGTTGATTCCTTATCCTCGTCTCTTCGCCAGGTATTCTGCTAATCGTCAAATCTCATCTTTCATTATGTTATGTATACAGTTTTATCTGAGATTTGAGTTCTTCTCTGTTAATTTTTTTTGGGTACCCAATTAACCTATCCCGGCCTGGTTGATACTTATGCTCCAACTAGTCGATTTATTGAAGAAATTAACTGCTTTTTACCGGTTTTTTTTTCAATTGTACTTTTGAGGTTCTGTTGTTGACTTGGGACCTATTGAGCCTCTACATTACTACATAGGATGTAGATGTAATTTCAGAAGTTGACTGAGAAATTGATCAGATATCTCTTTAATGGTATCGTTTTGACATGCTCTGGTGACAGTAAACACTGTTACTGGTACTGTAAGCAACCCATTGAGCACTTCACTGCAAATTATCTCCTTGCACAATCAGGAAGGTTAATTTTTTTTTCTCCATTTGAACAGGGATGGTTTGATCTGGCTAGTGCACGCCAGTCTATGGGCCACACACGTATATCCAGTAAATTGTTTGATCACAAGGCGCATTCGGCTTCTACAACTGTAAAAGTAACCGAATTGCATATTGATAACCTGTCAGGTATAGCCTTGGACTATCAGTTAGTGCAGTACATACACATATAATCTGAACATTATGTGTATTAGTTGATTGGTGAACAACCATACGTAATGTCATAGGGTTTTTGCCAGATGTTGATGTTTATTTTGTAATTAAGTTCTAATCTTTACTTAGAACCTTTAACTGAACACTCAATGATGTTTGTTCTTTTTTATTTTCGTAAATATGTACACACATTTACTCCAGACCAAAATATTTCATTTTGAGCCCAGTTCTAGCACAAATATCTTTTAAATTAATTAAATAATGCTTAAAAATCTGAAGATAAGATTATGTGTGCATTACTTGATGTAAAGAGCTTACCTATCAAGTTTGTGTAATTATCATTTAATAAGGTTAAATTTAGAACTTTGGAAAGTTCAAAAATCATTTGATGAACAGTAAACATGCATTAAATCTCTCTTTCATTTAATATGCACGGTATATGTATCATAGAGATCATACTTGCAAAGTTGGATTTCTTATATAAAATTTATTTTTGCTGGTATTGTCAACGGATTTTATTCATTATAATTTTTGGCTGATTGGTGCTGATCAATAACTCGTCGCTTCTACCAAGTGGATTTGTATACTACTGATCAAGTTGTTTCCTCATTTTTAAATTTGAGTTGTATTGAATCAGTATCCACTCTTGGTACTAACACATGTTAAAACTCTGAAATTTAGATCCAAAACCACAATATTCTCTTTCAAAGTGGTCCACAAAAGAGAACCTATCATCAGAGGTACCAAATAATTCAAATCTAAGGCGCCGTGGCCCCACTGATGTGCTAGGTACTTTTGGCCACCCTTCTTTGTGTTATTTTTCAATTTATTATATGCTTAAATTTATAATTTGTTCTTCTAACCCAGCTTTCCATATTTTTATTTGCTATTTTTATTACATAAGATGGTGAAAAGTCAATTGCCACTGTGGTCGAGGCTCAAGCCTCCACTGCCATTTCAAGCGATGTAAGTTTGCCAATTTAAAATAATTATCTAAAATTGAATATCTGAATGCATGAAATAAATATTTTATGGTAAATGGTCAACCGGTATTGGTATAATCTTATGTTTCTTTCTTGAGTGAGGCTATGGTACTATGCATAGCGCGGATTGGTCCGTACTACGGATCAATTTTTTCATTTTCAAAGTCCAAATAGTCGATCTAAACCATTCAACATGATCTCCATATGAAAATGTACTTGTAAATCAAATTTTACATTTTTTATAATTTGATAGGTAAAAAAAATCACTACTATGGTCTAGAATATTTAGATCAAGTGATGTATCTATCTAGAAAAAGAGTAAAAAAAATGTAAAATTTAATCTACAAGTACATTTTCATATGGAGGTCATGTTTAATGGTTCAAAACTTCAGATCAATTGCTTGAATTTTGGAGATATTGATCCATAGTATGGACCAATATACACTGCATAGTACCACAGCCTCACTCTTCTTTATTAATATATGAGGAGGGTTCAAATGCCTCCATTTTTGGTGCCTCCATCATGCCTCCAATTTTAAAATCTTTAATAACTCAAAATTTAAAACTTAAATGTTAAAATAAAACCGTTGGATATGATCTACATCATTTTATCTATGTGCTCATAAAAAATTATCACATTTTGATTTTGTTTTTATGTGAATCAATAAGTTGAAAAATCAACGTCTAGAAATTATCCACATTAGTACATTTTTTACAAGCTCTTGATGACAACTAAAACAAAATTGAAATGTCATAATTTTTTACACGTGTATAGATAACATGATGTAGATCATATCCAACGGTTTTATTTTGACTTTTAAGTTTTAAATTTTGAGTTATTAAAGTTTTTAAAAATGGAGGCATGATGGAGGCATGAAAAGTGGAGGCATTTGAACCCTCCTCTTAATATATATATACGCAAAAGTGAATACAATACTATTGTGATCACCTAAGACCGGTGACATTTTGTTTTTATTTGTCAGTGTCAATTTTGTAATGATCTTCTTCTTATATATACATATACCTAGATCCAGAAGGAAAGATCAAAATCATTAACATTATTTGGGGCTATGGTTTCTCCTAAGCTCAGAACAGCGCAAGTTTCATTCGAGACAGGTTGAGATTTAATAATATCTTATATTTCCATCTACCCCCAAAATTTTGTATCCTATTTGTCAGTGCTATAATTGTTTTTTTAATCTTTCCTCTTTTTTCTTTCGTGCAGCACTAGACAAGATAGTAGAAATGGCAAATGCAAGATCGTCTATCCTCACTTCTTTTTCTCAGCTCGAGCTCAAAAAGAAGAGTCCCAGCTGATTTGTTCTGGCTTCTACTTTCTTATCCAGCCATCATTAATCAGATTTTGTAATCGTATAACAATCTTAGAATTGTACATTATATGATGCCACTTTTGCAATTTGTATAACTATTGTGTTTCGACAAGTTAACTTTTACACCTTGTTTGGATGGAGAGTAGAGGAAGGGAGGGAATGGAAAGAAAAAGAAAAATTTTCTCGAAACGTGTTTGGTTGACAAAATTATAACGGATGTGAGGGGTAGAGGAGGGGAATGATTTAATCTTGCATGATTGTAATCAATAGAATTGATTTCCCTTTTCATTTGAAGTGTAACGGATGAAAAGTAATTTTGTTGCAAATCAAACATGATAAAATGACACAAATACCCAACTCTATATCTTACATATATAATCCGTATTCAAATTTTTTTGTCACAAATCTACTACAGCTGCCAAATTTCTTATTGACCAGGTTAGGTTATTTTATATGTTTTTGTTTATATTAATTTGTCTTTCTCTGTTTATACTATTATATTTTTTTGTTCTGAAACAGTCCGTAGGTCTAGGTACAAAAAATATCTGTAGTTTATATTAATTTGTAAGTGCACGTAAATTTTGTCTTCCTCATTTCTGCTGCAGTACCGGTTCTGTAGTGTACCGGCCCTCTCTTTTATTGTATGATCTCCAGTCATGGATGTGAGGGTACCTGCTCTGTAGATTATATTAATTTGTCTTCTCTTTATACCTATTTTGTGTCGGTACAAAAATATTTGGAACTCTCTGTTTATACCTATGTAACAATTGGTTCTGACGTCGACGGATTGAATATTTTTTGTACAACTCTGTTTATACCTATATAATTACAAATACGTCCATTGTTGTTATTTATTCTTTTACATAAGGCAGAAGGGCAAAGCTTCAAGAGAGGTTCAGACTGAGATAATAAAAGGAATTGAAAATGTTGCTAATGCTATCATAAAAGCTACAGAAGAGCTAGTGAAATATAACCAGCATCTTACTATTCCTGAAAAGCAAGTATGGAATCAGGTTGTGGAAGTTAAGTCTTGATTCAAACAAAAAAATACCAACATGTCTCTTCTTAATTAAAAATCCTTATATGCTTGGAGCTTTACTTGGCTATCCTTTGGAAGAACTGCATGTTTGGCCAAACACTCTGCGCGTGGAAAAAAAAAAATTCACTCAGACTTCGCAAATTTCAGCCCACGCGCGAAGTGTTTCGGCCATTAAAAATTTTCATTCTCGTTCCTTTTAGACGGCCGAACAGGCCCTTAAGGAACTACTCATGAGTATGATATCTAGTTATCTATTTTAATGTGTCATTGGATATTGGATTACTATATTATTAGTGGTAAAATATTTTAAATAAGATGCAGTTGATCATCAATTTTAATTGAAATTGTAAAACCTTAATTTCATTGATCCCCAACTTGGGTTAAATAGTGTGCACATATTACATAAAGGTCCCTACACTATTCTCTAATTACTCTTTTACCAAAATACCCCTAATACATATAACTTTGTTTCTCAACAATTTTGTTCTTTTTTTTTAGTAAAATGATGCTTTAATGTTGGTTCTTGGAATGTTAGAATAATAGCAATTTTATTTTAATGAGTTTGGCAGTTTTTTTGTTACATTATTTATTTTATTTTTTGTTTCTTTCTTGCTTTCTGGTCATTTATTGCTTACTTGCCCGAGTGCTAGTGTGAGGCTGTTTGACATAGGGGTATGTTTGGATGCACTAAGAATAGTGCTATTCTTAGAATAGCATTGCTATTCGAATAGCTTGAGCAACCAAACGCACTACTTGCTATTCGGAACAAGAAGAATAGCCTTGTTCCGCTATTCTAACAAAAAGTTGGAATAGCGATTGGAGCTTTCAATATTTTATTTAATACTAATCTAATATTTAAAATAATATTATATTACATTTAATATTTAAATTAATATTATATTATATTATATTTAATCTAATAATTATATTATATTTAATCTAATATTTTATTTAATAATTAAATTAATATTATATTACGTATTGGATAAAAAGATTTTTATATTACGTATTAATAAAAAGATTTAATCTAACACATAAATTATTATTCTATTCATTCCCTCCAAACTCTATTCCTAATATGCAATCCAAACAACTTTTTCACTATTCCGAATAGCTCGAGTTAGCACTGTTCTTAAACAGTAGCTGTTCTTATTTACTATTCTAAACAGTAGCTATTCTAGCTATTCTAGAGTGCATCCAAACGTAGCCTAGTGACTAAGAATATCAAAATACTCAGCATTTAAGCTTTGCATACTTGAACGGGTACCATTTAAGCTTCTATTTAAGCTTTAAAGCCTCATAAGACTATCAATTGTGTTGAACTTATGCTGGTAAAATGTATTTCTTTTTTGTTTAAATTATCTAATTGTGTTTTAAAATTGTAAAGGGTATATACTAAAGCATTTGATTAACTTTCTATAATTTTAATTAACTAAATAAGAAATAAGATGAAAATAAAAATTAAATTTATTTTCCTCATTAATCATTCAAGCATGAAGAGGTTAAATATGTTATAATCTTCCTTTTTATTCCATTCCATCCCCTTCTATTCTTCACTCCCCTCCCTTCCTCTTCTACTCTCCATCCAAACAAGGTGTTAGAGCCGTGAAAGGCGTCTCAATATCCGTTAATTCCACAATAAAATCTCAGATTGACAGCAAAAGGGATATGAATCGACCATGAGGCTAGCAAAAATGTGCTTTCCAATGATGAAACAAGCATGGCAATATGATCTAACAAATTTTCATGCAACAAATTCGTGTTGCCGTATAATATAATATTACAAGTACATTATATATGCTCATGGGGGATCAATAATATTCCTACAAGAACTGTTTATTTTACAATCCATTTCTTGACCTAAAGAGGCTCCGATCAAAAAGACAAGTAGGAGGAACAAAAGATAATTACCATCAACTCTCAAATCCATTCCTCCATATGCACACTCTATGTCACATGCTTTCTTACACAGATACACTCTATAATAAGTACAATCCAGTAAATTTGGTATAAAAACCTCCATAAGGAACCAAATATTTTTCACTTGGTTTGTTTGGCTTGTGCTGCAGAAGCCACTGACATGGCACGCAATGTACCAGCTATTTCGGTGAAAGACGGCCGTTGGAATGGATCAGGTGCCCAGCACTGCTCCATAAGCCTCTTCCAACCCAGGTCACAATTTGATGGCACTGGTGGCCTCAGTGTATTGTTCACTATACCCCCTGTGTCAATTCAAATTTTGTTAGGCCATTAGCAATCTAAATAGTCGTCTTCCTTTTTGTGAGATGTCACACAACACATCACTGATTAACTCTTGTTAGATATCATATTTCGTAGATCCTGTATTGGTATTACAGACATAAATCAAACAATAAAAGGATTATGGGAAAAGAATAAAGATCTTACCAATAATTGCTCCATAATGCATGTTGGCGTATGGTTCCTCTCCTGTGAGTATTTCCCACATCACAATGCCAAATGAAAATACATCTACCTGCATGATTTTTTAATGAAATTAGTGGGAACAATAGCAGCAGTTAGAAAGTTAAATAAATTAAAATTTTCATATATCCTGACTGAGGTAACTTTGTCTTGCTTGATTTTGTGCTCAATTCAGAATAGCAAGTTCAAGGAAAACCAAAAATAAAAGCTAACACATTAAATAATGCAGGTACTTAAATCTCATAATTAGATGTATAAAGTATTTATGATACCTTTTCAGAAACTCTGTTACTGCTTCCATTGAGTAGCTCAGGAGCCATCCAAGGCAGAGTGCCTCTCACACCACCCGAAACAAGTGTGTTTCTCTTTATCTTTGATAGCCCGAAATCACCCACCTGGCATTTTAACAAGACAATCATTCATGAGAGTTACAGCACTCGCTGTTAGTCTAAGGACACGTCACACGTGTCAAAATAAATTCAAACATCGCAGGAGCGCTCCAGATGTCATTGTCGAAGGAAAAAAAAAATACAATATCTCCAGGTAGCAAAAGGTGCCCCCATTTTCATTACTTGCACAAATCCTCCTTTTTTTTTGAAATATTATATAAAGTAAAAACCCTGTATGTTACATAATTATTTAACACAATTTGATTTTTGTGTTAACCATGTCATTAAGTATCAAAGAATGACAAGAACACCCAGTGAAATTATGTTACATGGGTATTTTTGCACGCTTGGCTTTTCGTGTTAACCATGCAGTTAATTACAGGGGAATGACGTGACCAGCCATTGTAAAAATATGCCCTCCAGTAATAAAAAAGGAGGTAGATTTGGTCCATATACTCATAACTGTAGTCACATGTTCATTACAGAAAAAAAAAATCTTCTTTTAGTGAGTAGTACCAACTTTAAAGCTGTCAAGACGGACCTCCTAGAAATAAGGAAATGAGAGGTGTTTGCAATTTGACAATAATGTACTAGCTTAGCTTTCTGCAATTGACATTGTATCAGTGCTGTCATGACTACATTCATGACATTATTGGCCCCCACTTAAATTGAAGTACAAGTCCTCACCAGAATAAAGAAATAGGTGCATACGAGAACTTGCCTTGCAAATAGGTCTAGTTTGGTCTTTAAGGTTGACAAGCAAGTTATCGCATTTCAGATCAAAATGCACTATATTCTTCGAATGCAAGTATTCCATCCCAAAAGCAGCATCCATTGCTATTATGAGTCTCTTGCGGCGATCCAGATACCTTCTCTCACATTATTTCACAATATTAATTAATTAATTCATGAAAGAAAAGTCATTTTAATAAATAAATAATCAATAGCAATTGTCAGGTCATGGTGAGGCAAAAAAGATTAATCGAAGCAGGTCAACCGGCATTAAAACTGAATTTCGAGAACTCCACATTCAAGGATCCAAAAAACGTCCAAAAACCATAGAAGAAAAATTCTAATAAGACCTGGTCTTTGTCATAGCAACTGCAAATAAGAGGTTCAGCTTTAAATTGTTCACACTGTGTCAGCTTCAAGAGAAAGAGGGACATACTTATCCTTGCGTTGTAAAACATGCCTGAGAGAACCATTAACCATGAATTCTGTCACAGTTGCCATTGTACCTCCTGGGCCGTCTTGTACTACTCCATAAAAGGCCACCACATTCGGGTGGTGAAGTCTTGAGAGGATCTCTGCTTCCCTCCAGAACTCGTGCGTCTATATACAGAGATGGAAGAATTTTGAATTTATTATCAACATTCTTTTTAGATGTTTTCTACTCTCTATATGCCAGATCAGAACCAATTGGGCAAAGGCAAATCTGCTCTGATTGTTTCCTTTCTGGTTTATCTTTGAGATACTTTTACACAAAATAATACCAACAAGTACAACAGACAGAATTAAAAAAAAAAAATCAAAAAGAGTGTACCAGTCTTTCTTGCTCAGAGGAGCGTCCTGTAAAGCAACTCTTCTTTATCCTCTTGATGGCCACGTCAGTTCCCCTCCATTTACCGTGGTAAACTGTACCAAATGTCCCAGACCCCAGTTCCCTCAGCTCTTCTAAATCGTCATTCTTTATTAACTGCTCAAAAATCAAAACAGAATCTTTGCTGTGTCATACAAGTGAAACACCTCTCAGCATAATTAGATTTGAAAATACACAAATTACTCCCCTTGCCATGGAGGTAGAGAAAGACACAAAGGGTAATTTGCAAAGATTTTTCAACCAGAAGTTCACCAGAATACCTGTAGATTGCTCAGATCAATATCATCGAAAGCAGCATCTAAAAGTTGTCCGGCAGCTTCTTCAATCTTTATTTCCTGGTAAAAGAGACACAATTTGTTCCATCACCGTTCTACAATTATGTTACACCTAATTCTTTAAACATACAAATATTATTTAATTTATTTTTGTTGTTTTTACTTTTCTGAAATATATCATTTTATATTCATTCGTTGATTCATTAACTTATGTGGGAGTTTTTTTTTGGAGAATTTTTAAATAAGCCCAGTGCAGTACATAAATATCTGCAATGATCAATATGCAATATGACGAGGAGTTCTGTTAAATCTGAGATCAAACAGCGCGAATTTATTAACAACCTTGACTGATACAGAATTGAAAAGGTATAAACCAAGACACACATGACAAAAATAACAGTACCAGTAGGTATTCCCAGCACATTCATACTATGAATACCAGTAGCACATTCATAATATGAGTGTACCAGTACCAATCAGTAACTGTATTACCGCCATTGGCACAAACCAATCAGTAGAAAAATTCCTCATTCCAAAGTATACTTACATCATACTCTGAAGCAGGCAAGCCAAGATTCTCTCCAACATTCACAAACAGATCATTATTGACATGAAAAGCATCAACACCTGCAGAATCCTTGATGTCCCTTCTAGAAGCTTCTGGAAGCTTCATTTCCACATCAAACTCTATTTGCGAGGCCATCTGCTCAAAATTCATATCCTGGTCCATCAATGACACATCCTTCCTGGCAAACTCCTCAGGAGCCAAATTTCTGAAGAAGGACCAACTCTTTGGCTCGTGATTTTGAATATTTACACTTAGGCCAGCATCTTCTTTCAAAAAGGGGCTTCGAGAAGACTCTGCTGCAGCAAGTTTGGCCTTTGAAAAAAATTCAGAGAGAAAGTCTGGAGGGAACCGATCATTTATGTCAACTAAGATGTCCTTCTTCTCTGCCAGAGATTCCTCCAGGGGAAAAGAGCTCAAATTTTTAGGGTTAGGGTCTTCTGGCCATGCCAAATTTGACGCAGATTCTGGTCCATCCCTCTTCGAAGTAGACTCATTGTGTTTGGGTTTTACAACATGTGGGTCATGTGTCTCAGCCTTTTGACCATCTTGAACTGGTATGGGTGCTGTTGCTGGCATCTTCCCACCATGATCTTCACTTCTATGGTAAGTAACTTCTCCAGAGACCACATTTGGTTCAGTAACTGCATGATTCTCGATATGTGTTGGAGGTAAAGGGGTATTTTCATAGTTTTCAAAATTTAAAAAATCATCTTCAAGTGTGGGTTCTACACCCAGTGGCTGAGAAGAGGTGGAAGTTCCTTCAAGTGTGGGATCCACAACTTCTGCTATAGAATCTCTGACTGCGTCTGATCGGGAAGTGTTGATTACCAAAAATTGTGCGCCCATAGAATCATCAGATTTGGAAAGCCGGTTCAAGGACTCAGATTGTTGTCTAGGTATCCTCTCAGAGTGAAAAACCCTAAATGACCTAGGTTGGTTCTTTCCCTGGATATGGTCCACAACATCAGTATCTTGGTCAGAGTACCCTGAATTGAAGGCCCCGCCAGATGAATACCTCCCTTCTTCATTATTCACCTCATTGTTATTACCATCACTTTGCTTTAAGATTGGTGCTGACACATTTTCTACATGCTTTGAATTGGTATCTTTTGGTGGTAATAATGATGATATATCATCTTTTACCAGTGTTGGTGCCTGTACTGGTAAGGGTGGAGCAGGGTGTATCACCGTATCCTTTGGTAATACAACTTCTTTCTCATGAACAACTTGTCCGCTGATAGATGGTGGCAACACAGCATTTATCCCGGTAGTAGTAGTGTGAGGTGTGTATTGAGAAATGTACGCATAATCAGATGGTACTGAAAGAGGGGTCGAATCATGAATTGCAGTGTTGTATTGATACGGGTTTTCACTAGGGTTAACACTAGGGTACGTACGAATTGGGTCCATGTATTGAACGCTCTCTGACTGGTAAGAGTAGAGAGATGGTTCGCTCGACAGACTAGGTTGAACCTGTCCCTGTACTTGATTCTGGCCAGCTGGCACTGTGCTGGTAACAGTACCAGTACCTTCACTTGTTTTATGTCTGTCTATATTGGAATTAAGATGCATAAACTGGTCCAAATCACCCCCTTGAGTTGAACCAGTAAACCCGTACCCGCTTGCTGGCTTACCAGTGCCTGAACCAGTATCCATCCCATTGATGGCAACAAGAAACTGGACCTCGGAGTCACCATCCATTGAGCCCAGACTCAAGCTTAAGTCATCAAAATCCGTGCTGGAGAAGAGAAACATCCTCAGCTTCTGAGACCCTCCGCCTCCGCCTCCCTCAGAAGAACCCTCTAGAAGAACCCCACACTCCTCCATCATATTTCTCAAATCCTCATCATTCGAGACTGATATTAGAGAATCCAAATCCTCACCAGGTAACTGGTACTTAATGGTATGAGGTAAATTATATATAGCCGTTGTTTTTCTCTTTAACTCTTGAAAGGAGATGTTATAGTTTATTCGAATAATATGGGTCTCACCACCAACATACCGTAACTTACCATCACTCGGTCTGGGTAAGATTTTGCCACCATAACTGCAGAGAAATTTTATCCTTTTACTGCCAGATGTGTCAGAGGCAGCCTCCGATGATGTATATCCTGACATGGCCCGTGGTGGGCCCGGAGCTGGTACTGATCTGGTTGAAGAAAAGTAGGGCTTATTTTCATTCACTGCTGGAGGGATAGGGTTAGGGTTAGGGTGTTCAGTTGAGGCTGCTAAAGTGGAGATGTCAGAGCTCGCTTCAGATCCTGGGCGGAGAACACCCAAAATGCCTCTGCGGTCCATGTAGCCTGTTTGTGGCTGTACTGGTACCTGTGCTGGTACCGGTGCAATAACTGGTAAAGGGGCTGAGGGCATTTTTGCACGGTCCCGCATGAACTCTAATGCAAATTCTTCTCCTGTCTGGATGGAGTAGTTTAGAACAGGTCTGGTTGGTCCAGGTACTGGTACATTTAATCCGGTACTGGTAGAAGAGGTTGGTGGAAGGGTCGCTTGACTGCCTGTTGTCCTCTGACCGGATTCCTTCCTGTACTCCATTTATAATTTAGCTTATAAATTCTTTTAGAGTCTTGTGAGTTCCATTCTGGAAATGAAAGATCGCAATCTATCCAGAAAAAAAAAAAATACAAAAGAGGTTAGTGTTCAATTAAGGCAGTGCATTACTGCTCTGAGGTAGGAAATAAATGTAAGACTGCTTCCCTCAAGATATTTGGTGGGAACTTAAATGCTTAAGTCAAACATTTTAAGCAATTACCCATGCAAAACAATTACATTTCAGCTCAATGACATGAGATAAAAAAACTACTATAGTATTGTACGTAAATGAAAACTATGAGCTCCAACGAATTGCTAATACAAACGGAGGAAAATTGTTTAGCAAAACAAAACATCAGAGTAGACAAAAAAAGCTTTATTTAAAGCATAGCTCTACTGTTCTAGTCATTGGAAAATAAATTTGATCATAGCTGGCTAGAAACAAGCTCAATTCCAATAAAAAATAACTGAAAAAAATATGCGAAACAAGCTCACACCAATAACACGATATAACTCAGCAAGCTAGGTTAGCACCTCTCCACTTTTAAGCATAAACATCAATTAGTCATTGAAATTAATCAAAATCTTAAGCATATAGTTAATTGGTGAACAATTAAACAGAATTATTTACAAAGGATAACAAGTCCAACACTTAGAATCAAGCTAATGGTAACTCAATCAAGCAAACAATAATCGGATTGAAACTAATTACTTTTCTTTTGAAAACTAATTAACCTTTTTCTATCTAGAAACTCACTTGTTAACTGGCTTGCTTGCCTACCTACCAAATCCTAAAACCCAACAAAAATCTACCAAATTTCATCACGTTTTAGATCAAAAAATTCAAAAAGTACCCACTTATGTAACTCCGCTGAGATCGATTCCTAAACAGAAAAGATAATTTTCAGAAAAAAGGGAGAAAAACCAGTACCTCAAATCAAGCTAAGAAGCGGCCCGAAAGGAGCCGCCATTGGACGGATCAAGATTTCCACGGTCTGAATTTGTCCCTTGTGCAAATAGATTTCGTAGTTTGTTTTCTAGTATCTTTGATTTAATTAATACAGAGAGCGAGAAGAGAGAGAGAGAGAGAGAGAGAAGCAGGGTGAGAAGCAAGTAAATGCTAGTATCGTACAAAGAGGGGTAGGATTATTTGTTAATCGCTCAATTTCTTTGTTACCCCTCCATTAACAAATTATTTGCGAAACTACCGGAAACCCTTTTCAGATTGGTCACGGGACTGAGGCAGCGACTATCTAATCGGGTAGGAATCCTACCGGAGGATTGAGATCCGTTAAATACCAAGTACTTTTTCTATTTCATTTTTTTTTATTGAGAGAGGTTATGGTACAATACTACAATGTATAGCACATATTAATCAATATTTTTATTTTTAAAGTCTGAATAGTCAATTATAACTGTCAACATAATAACAGTATGAAAATATACTTCTATATTAACATTTTATATTTTTTAATATTTTTTATAATTATTTTTTATGGGTTAAAAACCATTTAATCTAAATATTCTATACCATTCAAAAAGTATTGATTTATATCTATTAAAAAATAAATCTAAATAATATAAAATTTAATTTACATGTACATTTTAATATTGAGATAATTTTGAACAATTTAAATCGATTGATTAGATTTTGAAAATAAAAATATTAATTCAAAATATGAACTAATGTGCGCTCTGCACAGTTACATAACCTTTTTTAATATATTACGAAGTATATAATCTGTTTTTTGTTTTTGGAGCTACCCCACTACTCCACTAGCCATGGGTTAACCCGATTCATAAATGGAGTATTAATTACTTGTTGCCTTTGAATCTTAGTATCTTACTATGTAGTTCACTAGTTCTAGTAGGGGAAATTTTACAAACTGCCTATCGTCTAGAAAAAATCAAACAAAGTACCCTTTCACTAAATTTCTTGACAAAATACCTTTGTGGGCTCCCAAACTTCCATTTCTTTCCTCTCCCTCTCTCTCTTTCCACGTTACTCTCTCCCCTTCTCTCTCCATATTAATTACTCTCTATTGCTTTTTAATTTGGAAAACGTCAAATGAAGAAGGCTCCATTATTGTTAACATTTTCATACCACAGTTAATTTCCTAGATATCATTCATTTTTAATAACTTCAAATGAAGGTAATGTTAGGCATATAATTTATTAGTATAAAATATTTGTGTTTGGCTTACTGGTAAGTTATATGTTTCATATTATTTTTAAGTTTTGTTTTAGATTTCAGTTACTTGAATTTTTGCCTTTTTTTTTTTCCTTTGACTGACGACCCTTGCTTCAATGATCCGCCGTAATATAGACAATTTCAAATATCATCTAATGTCTCAAACGATTTACTTATTTACAGATTTCTAAAGTCTTATATATATTCAGTATAAAATTTATTCTGTAAAATATATTTAACATATTAATCCTTTTAACAATCGTAATAAAACATCCTCTAAAAAACAAATTACTCAAAAAATTAGTTTTCTTTTTACAATAAAAAGTATAATTCTTCTTTTGAAAAAAAGTATAATTCTTCTCTTGAAAATTTTTGTTTTTTTTGTACCACAGTGTTGTAATTTATAGTACTAATTTATTCTGTAAAATATTTTGAATTAACATATAAATCTTTTTAATATAGACATTCTAAAGATAGTTTATTAAGTAAAAATATTATAATGTGGCTTCCACAATTATAAAAAATTTATCACATCACATACTAAAAACAATTAAGTGAGGTACTCATACTAAAAAAAATATACTGATAATGTATTTTTTTTTCTTAAAAAATCAAGTACTAATTAATAAACTCTAAACGATCAAAAAAAATCTCACGTTAGGTTAATGTTTAGCATACTTCAGTTGTCAACAGTAGATGAGATCTCAACTTGTGGCACCTGCATAATCATATAATTTTATTAGTAAAAAAAATGCAATGACAAAATGTACATTATCTCTAGTTTTGTGAAACTGCAAACTTTTATATGATGTTAGACTTGAATTTTTATATAGGTTTATATGATGCATACGTTGAAGGGTTTGCTTTTGACCTCCACAATTTAGAGTAATTAATTATTATTGTTATTCCCATCGATTTTTGTTTGATGGGAAAATCCTTCAAAACCACAGAATTCTCAGGTCAGGTTATCATGTACAGTACATCCCATGCATATTTTATGTACAGGTTATCATGTACACATAATTCTCAGGTCAGGTCAGGTCAGGTCAGGTATTTTGTTTGATCTTTTTGATAGGATGAGCAGTTTGTAAAATTCCCCGTTTGTATGTTGTTGGATTCGGGTAGGATTGAGATCCGCGTGGTCCCTTCGATTCGACTTGAAGAAAATTGACGAGGAGAAGATAAGTTTGACCTCACTATCGTATAAATTGACAACTAATAATATTTTGCAAAGATATCTTCTATCAATGGAATGATATCATGGAGAATTGGAGATTAATTAATTGACCAAACAAAAGGGCAAAAATAGTACCCACAATTCAAAAGCCCCGTACAAGCAAATATGAAAGCACATAATTTTGGATGCTTCAACCTGTGATGAACATGTCTTGAATAATTATCCACACATTTGTTTTAACACGAGCACGGTTATTGCGGTTATGTTAGCACCAAGGCCCTGGTGTTATAAGAATTCATATCACCTAAGGTAACTCAAACTTTATGTTTAGATCCGAACCGACGATTTGCTTTGACACGAAAATTAAACGGAATCCGTGTATTTTTGCTCCGGGCTGGATGTCCTGACTAGAGTGGGAAAAATGGCACGGCGAAGCTGGCTCCGTCACGGACCTGCACGGTTACGGTACGGAACGGCACGCATGCGTGTCAGTTACGTGCCGTGACTTGCGTGTCCCGTGCCGTGTCCATCTTTGAAACTTTGGCACGGCACGGCACGTGAAAAATTTAGTCACGACACGTAGTCACGCGAGTCACGTGTAATTAGGACCATTAGATATTGATTTAATGATGAATCTTGCATAAACTAACCTAAATTATGATTAAATAGTCACGCGAGTCACGTGACTCACGTATGGTCACGACACGTTTAGACACAGCGTGACTCGCGTGGCGTGACCATTCGCGTGCCGTGACCACCCCTTGACATTTTGGTCACTACACGACACGGCACGTGAAAAATTAACTTGGTCACGGCACGGACACGGCACGGCACGGCACGTGTTTTCCACTCTAGTCCTGATTCGTGTTATAAAGCCTGCTGCATTATTAACCTAAATATCAAAATGTAGTATTGAACTTATTATTTTGAATACTTCGATGGTTTTTTGTATTAGTTCTAACATACACGGAAAATATAATTTTCAGGAAATCTAAGATATGACAATGAGTGTGATTTATTGGTCTGTTTTTTTTTTATATAATTTTATTTAACCTTTTTTGGTATTAAATGTACTTGTATTATTTTGTTTGGATAGGGGACAGTGAAAGTAATGAAGGGAAGGAAATGAAATCATATTTAATATTTTTTTTTAGTAGGACTAGGATGTTCTTAAGTTCTCTAAAGTCTATCGAATTGACTTTAAACATTGAATCAAACCGTTAAAACCCATTTATCTTATGAGTGATGTGTCTACATGCAAAAAATTTAAAACTTTCAGATTAATTTAGTCTAAAGTCAAGCGGTCAAAATTAGAAGATTTATAAATTAATTTTAATGCATTCACTTTTTTGACGTCTTTTTTACCACTTGACTCTATATGAAATTAGTTCGAAAATTTAATTTTTTGCATGTAGACATATCACTCACAAAGTAGATGGGTTTCAACGGTTTGGATTCGTCGTTTGAAGCCAATCTGATAGATATTAGAGTTGAGTTCATAAAAGAACTTGATGAACTTGAGCAGGGACGAAGCCAGATTTTCCAATTATGAGAGTCAAATATAAATAGAAGTCAATTATATGAAATTTTTATACTACGAATAGAAGTAAATTTACATTATCCATAGCATTTTACTCTAAAATATATAGAAATTATATTTAAAAATAAAAAATTTAAAAATTAATGGGGATCAATTGACTCTCATATATTATGTCAATTCGTCCCTGAACTTGAGAACATCCTAGTCTACTCTATTTTTTTTATTAGATACTAATATGAGATCAATGTTAATGGATGCCATTTTGTCCTTCAATTTTACAAAATCTATATTTTAATATTCTTTGAATTAAAAATGCAACAAAAGAAAACAACGCTAACCAAACATGGTGCAAGTAAAGGAGATATCTTAAGTCAAAATTTGAGATTACGCTATATAAGTCAAACATGTTTTTTTTATTGAACTTTCAAATAACAGATCTATGGATGATTACGCTATATAAGTTTTGTGTACTAAAAAAATTGTATAATTTCATCTTTACATTCACATGCATCAAATGCGCCTGAAATAAAGGAACTAGTTGATTTGTGTAAACAGCACGGATTTTAAATGGATCGAATTGTTTTGCATCGAAATTTTTCGTGGCATTGCATTGCATGTAGAGGTCAAAAACGACTATCTCATTTCTGAAAAAAAAAAATGCAAAAATATTAACTAAAGTCAAATTAGAGAAAATCTTAATTTATCTAAAATAATAATATTATCATATCTGTCTTATACTAAAATAATTATAAATCGACTATTGTTGTAGCCTCGTAGATTTGAAATCAAACATTCGTTAAGATTTCAAAAAAAAAAAGGACCTAAATCTTCATTTGTTTTTATTACTTAGTAATTTGATTTATATTATAACCCAAATTTGTGCTTTTATAGTAAATGCGATAGATTTGCTAAGAGTCAATTCTCATAGTGCTTCAAATTCTTATTTATCTTTTACTTTTTATTATATCCGATATGCTATCCAACTTTTTATTCACTTTCTATGTGTCTACAAAATTAATTATTCACGGTTAATGAGTCGTTTAAATCAAATATTTTTAATAACATCTTTGTTTTCTTTTTTTTTTGCCTCCTTCATTTTTTTTGTCTAAATTTGTAGCACCTAACACCTCTAGCTATTTAGTTTTAACATGAAAAAAAAAAGATATATGGAGGAGGGATTTACCTGTCTTTAGAATATGTATCAAGGTTTTTCTGTTTGTTTACTTTCAAATTCTAATGAATATTGTACTCTTAGTATAAATTCAGAAGAAAGATTATGCTTGTTTCATAATTATTTTACACTCTAAATCAGCACCATGCAAAGGCCACATTTTTTTTGTTGCGTTCATTACCATGTCATACATTTATACATTAATAAATTATTTTACTTTTTGATACATAATAAATAACTTATTTACTTTTTTTAATAAACAAATCTATCCACTAAACTAAATTATCAACAAACAAAAATTAGGTTAACATTTGTTTTATTCTCTCACCAAACTCAAATGATTATGTCTTCTCTACAAACAACATTATCCCATATATTAATAGCGACATATGTATAATTCGCAATTAATTAGGTGGGGGCAATCAATCTATTTTTGCAAAGATTAAATAAACCCAATCTATTAGTTCCGTTGGACAAGTGGAACCGTTTTTTCAACGTGCTATTAGCATCGTGGTGTTTTGTAAAAAAAAAATTGAAATAAAAAAAGACAAAGGTAAAATGAAATGGAACTTGGAGAAAAATGGATTTAGTTTATCACAAAAAGGTTACAAATTGGTGTGTTTTCGATGAAGAGTACACTCTCTCGAATAACAAGGTTTATTATAGAAATTCAAATATTCAATTGTTTTCACTTGTTTTCAGATAGTTCACAAAAAAAAAAAAAGTAGAAACAATGTTCATAAATAATTGTGCAATACAGATCGGTGAAAACCTTTTGAGATCCATATCCATTAACTTAACTAAAATAACTTAATATATGTCTATCTTGTCGAATACGATACGAGTCGATAAATAGATACAAGAGTACCATTTACACTCCTAAATCCTATTTATGCTTTCAGTAAAATATTTTTCAAACAATAGAAAGAAAAAATTAATATTAATAACATAAATTTAGTTTGAAATAAGGCTATATCACATCATGTCTCATTTTCATATGAATGTGCATTTATATATATATATGAGCTTGGCTACTATGCTTATATAAGCAAAAGCCCACATATGCTTATAACTCATTTTTGCGTTTCCAATGTTCAAATGGTCGATCCGACCGTTCATCTTGTTCTCCATATTAATATGTGCTTGGAGACTACAATTTACAATTTTTGGAATTTTTTTACTATTATTAAGCCACATTTGAAAATTACTGATCTGGATGAACAGTAAAACAGTATTTCCAAAATTCCTGGGACCACCATTATCAGAAACTTTCAAAGTGGCTTAATAAATAGTAAAAAAATTCAGAAAAATGTAAAATTTAGTCTCCAAGCACATATTAATATGGAGAACAAGATGAACGGTCGGATCGACCATTTGAACATTGAAAACGCAAAAATGCTCATTTAAGCATATGTGGGCTTTTGCTTATATAAGCATAGTAGCCAAGCTCTATATATATATATATATATATATATATATATATATATATATATATATTATATACTTACTTTACATGATAATTACATAAATAGTTTTTATTTATATCCTTATTCATTAAGCTAACTAGAAAAATCTTATCCATATCTATACTCATATTCTATAAACTAACCAAAGAAACCTATCTATATCTATCTTATCAAATTCAAATTATTCAATATAAATATTAAAAATTACCATTGACATAACACTCTTGTTTAATTTTTAAATCATGCATTACTCGAACGCGAATTTTTAAGCGAGCTTCGGGGGATTCAGAAAAGGGGCCTGCACAGCACAGTTGCGCACCGCACCAGGCCAAGGAGACTCAACAGTAGACCCCAACCCACCAGGCACCCGTTGGAACACCGAAGAACTTTCCAAAACAATGCGGGAGATAAAAACAATCAGAACCGGACAACAGACCTTAATCCAGTGGTCAGGATTGACAGGAGGCGTATATGTGGTGATGTCTTTTTTGTTTTGTTTTTGTTTTTAAGCTATGAGAAATAGGAAGGAGGTAACGTTGCGAATTACGAGATGCATGAGACTAACAGGAAAGCTATAAAAAATAGATAAAAAGTTATTTTTTACGAATATACATAATTTGCTTAAGTACAGTCTACCTAGTACCATCGTAGAAAGAGATGTTAAAATAAGATATCCGAAAGCACAATATTTTACATGGTGACATAGGGGACATAGGTAGAGTACCAACTACCAACATATTGTGGCAAGATGATCTTTTATTGAAACAAATAGTCTTTTGATAAAATAAGATATCCGAAAGCACAATATTTTACATGGTGACATAGGTAGA
The DNA here is from genome assembly GCA_025461045.1 of Carex parvula. Lineage (NCBI taxonomy): Eukaryota > Viridiplantae > Streptophyta > Magnoliopsida > Poales > Cyperaceae > Carex > Carex parvula. The sequence goes on along the minus strand of JAJGRW010000012.1, from coordinate 166,731 downwards.
GTACCAACTACCAACATATTGTGGCAAGATGATTTTTTATTGAAAAAAATGGTCTTTTGATAATTCTTCTCGCTCTAGGTAATATAACTGATTAAAATAAGGAAGTTGATATGAGTATCAACAGTTGAGTATCCGTACTGTACCCACATCTAAATTGCCATAACTGCTTGTGGAGACCGCAACTGTTCCAAAACTGTAATTTCGTTTTACAAATATTAATAGTAATATTGTGAAGTATATAGCTCAAACAAGACACGTATTTATATTTACACAATGAACTACATATATGATATATTGATTTTCTAAAATAACCGTACCCGCACATTTTCTTGAAAAGTCCTTGCGTTGTACCCGCATTAGGGGACCACTCAAACGGCATGTGGGGATAGGGCTGCAAAAAAAATTCGTAGTTCGTAATTCTATTCGAGTTTGATTCGAAAAAGTTCGTAAAATATTCGATTCAAAATTGAGTTCGTTCGAAATTAATTCAAACCAAACTTAGTTCGAAATTAATTCAAATCAAACTCAAACTGGACCTAGTTCGTTCGAAATAGGTTCACAAACCAAACTTAGTTCGAAATTGACTCAAAGGTGAACCGTTAATTTCCTTAATGTTTTATTTAGGTTAATATTTGGGTTTGTAATAATTCTAAGACTTTGGTGATTTTTCTGTACTTCTATTGATATTTAAATTGTACTTTGAATACTTTGGATATTTGAAAACTTTGGTGATGTTGCTTCTGTTGGCTATTTGGAAAATTTTGGATTCTGTGATTGTACTGAACTTTGATTGATTGTACTAAACTTTAGTGTTTGATATAAATTTTGGTATTTGTAATGAACTTTGATATAAACTTTAGTGTACTACGTAATTAGAATTCAGAATGCCTGAGTTTTTATTGAAGTGTTGTAATTTCGAACTATGGCCCAGCCATAAGTCATAACTCGTAAGTCGTAACAAAGTTCGTAAAAGTTTAAAATTGAGTTTGTAAAAAATTTGATTCGAAATTGAGTTCGTTCGAAATTAATTCAAACCAAACTTAGTTCGAAATCAATTCAAACCAAACTCAAACTGAGGTAAGTTCGATTCAGTTCGGTTCGTTTGTAGCCCTATGTGGGGACCACTAAAAATTGTCAACACAAAATGTTGACTTAGCTTATGTGCGGGTAATAAAGTATTTATATCTATATGCTTGTGGTATTTATACTTACGAAATAAAGTACTTATAATAAGGGTGTGGTATTTATACTTACGAAATAAAATATTTATACCTATATTACGTTGGATGAATAACAATCTTAAAAAAATATTTATATCTACACAGTTATAACAAATATAAAACTTCACATATCAATTATCTTAGACAAATTCATATCAATTAAAACTCTAAAATTACCACATAACAGTTAACTTGACAATTATCAAAAACATATCAATTAGCAACATATCATTTCCAACATATATGTTCTACACTACATAACATTCATCACACAAACATATCAGTTATTACACAAAATTATCACAAACAGTTTCATACCCAAATTAATAACAGTTCCAACCTAAAATTAACACAGTTCCTGAGTCAAATTAAGACAAACAATTTCATACCCAAATTAATAACAATTCCTAACCCAAATTAATAACAGTTCCAACCTGAAATTAACCAAATTTATAAGAGTTCCAAATCCAAATTAAGACAATTCATTTCTATTATGCACCAAATTTGCAATCATTCTTATGATGGATAAGAAGATTATATGCTAAGCTATGACGCTCCTTATTGCTTCATTTGCACGATGCAAATCTTCATAGAAATGATACAAATTCACCACATCCAATGCACACCATTATATTGTATGCATAATTCATCTCCAAAATACTCATTTAGATCAATATCCATTCTAATATTGAAAAATAAAATGCAAAGTATTATTATTTTAACATTTTACATATTACATATGCAAAATATTCATATCTATTATAATTAATGAAATATACATGCAATCAAGTATTGACATAAATATATCCAAGTATTAATACTTATAATACCAAAATGTACATGACTATTCTGTCAAGTATTATTGTATTAACACTAAAAATGAGAAGTATTTATATTTGTCAATACATACACATACAACCACATATAACGAAAAGAGCTAGTGTATACATCTATAAAACAAAAAATGTACACTTACAAAAAAATAAATATATTACCTAAAAAAAGATTACTGTTTTTTCTGTTGGTGAAACACTCTTGTCATAAATGAATTGATCTAATGCCTACAAAAAGAAGTATTAACACATATATAAGGACGTATTAATATCTGTAAAAACAAAATTTTACATTTACACATCACAAACAGATATTTTTTCCTACTTATACATCTATAAAGCAAAATATCTACACCTACAAAAGATGAATATATTACCAGAAAGAATATCACTAGAGCTGAATTGATCTAAGGCCTGCAAAAAAAAGTATTAACAGAGATAAAAAGAAGTATTAATAGCTGTAAACACAAAATTGTACATTTACACATCACAAACAGATATATTTCCCTACTTATTATACACATCAAGTACTTATAACATATAGATCAAGTATTAACATCTCATATAAACAAACTCATACAAAAATCATACGAACTAAACTTATACATTCAATCATATATTTAGACTAGTTCTGTCATATATTAATACAAGATATAGCAAGCGATTTCTTAATAAAATGATGAAATTAACACAAATTAAACAATTACATCATCTTCGCAAATCAAATTGTCAAAAACATCTCAAAATCCAGCAAAACTGAAACACAATTGTGTATATGAACTAAAAATGAAACGATCTATTATTATTAATTCACCAAAACAAAAACAAACTCAAAATCAATAAAAAATCAAATATTAACCTCACTGATCACCTTTCAGAATCACCGATTCAGCTTGTGAGAACTGAGAAGAGAGCGTTGTCACAAAGAGATGATAGATCAACCGAAAAATCACAGGAAATCGCTTCTAGTTTCGAAATCGCCACACAATCGCCTGATCTGATTTACGTAGAATTTTGGCTTAGGTTTGCATATTTTCTCACACTTATGTTTGATTTATTAGAGAAAAAGGCTACTGTCATCATTCTTTATGTTTTATTGCAGAAAACAGGTTTTGAGACTATTTTACACCAAATGGAGCTAGAATCGGGTCAATCGGATCAGCGACGCTTATCGCCGAAGTCTCTATTACGGTCCGTATTGCCTAATACGGACCAAGTCTAGCACAGACCAGGAGATAGCGTGAGAAGCACTAAAACCCTCAGTGAAAAGGTCCTAATATGGACCGTATCACCTGATACGGACCGTAACCGAAGGCGTCCCTTGGGAAATAACTGCCGACAGCTGTATCCAGATCAATTCCTTAGCCCCTACTCAATCTCCAGACGTCCCTCCACTCCTATATAAGGCCCCTGGGCAGAAGAATAACTTATCTTAGTAATTAGGGTTAGATTTGATAAAGTGAGAAGAGATGAGTGCTTGTAACAATGCCGTTCCGCGGCTAAGTTCCATTTCTTAGGGCTAGGCAGTAAACCTTGTTACTCTTGATGTTTTGATATATATATTTTCGAGTGAGGCTACGGTGCTATGCATAACACCAATTGAGTCCGTACTACGGCTCAAAATTTGACTTTTTAAAATTCTAACGGTCGATCCGAACCGTTCAACATGATTATAAAATGAATATGTACTTGCAAAACCAATTTTACATTTTTTCGAATTTTTTTACTATTTTTTCGAAAATCACTTGATCTGAACATTCTGGACCATCCAAAAACAGTCTATCTAAAAAAATAGTAAAAAAATTCGAAAAAATATAAAATTTGGTTTGCAAGTACATATTCATTTTATAATCATGTTGAACGGTTCGGATCGACCGTTAGGATTTTGAAAAGTCAAATTTTAAGCCGTAGCACGGACCCAATCCATGCTAAGCATAGCACCGTAGCCTCACTCTATATTTTCTATTGATTATGATTTCTTGTTGTTGAATCGAAATGCTTTTGTGATTTACTATCTCTTCATCTAACTCCAATGATCTAGTTTAGTCCATTAGGGTAGTGACAGTGCTTTAATGATAAAAGAAACTATTTTTATGAATTAGCCTCGTTGAGATCTATTAGGTTTATGTGAAGAAAACTTTAGCGGGAAAACTATAAACCATAACAACAAAATGCGAACCAAGTTCCATCACTTGCGTAAGGAAACTCGCAATGATCTGTGTAGTAACTTGTGTATTTAAGAGATCAGTCATTTGCGTAAGAAAACTCGCAGTGTCCTATGTAGAATCTCGATGAAAGATCTGTCATTCTTGTGTAACATTAATCGCAGTGACCTATGTGGTGTCTTTCATAAAACAACAACAGAAAATCAGACGCAACAGGAAAATATTATCAAGGCGGATTGAGTGACAACGGTGTGCCGAAATCCTAGGAATTCTCATCTCTATCTTTGTTTTAATTGCTTTTAATTGCTTCCTAATTTATATTGATCACAACAAAATCTCTCAATTTTCAGATTTCGTCTAGCCTTTCGAAATATTGTGATTCGATCGCTCAAAACTCTGAATCAATATTCCCTGTGAATCGACCTCGAATATACTATTCAATAGGATTGTGCGCTTGCAGTCCGAACCGATAGCATTTCCGAGTTTATAAATATTAAAAAAAACATTGCTCACTTTTGAGTAATCATCGCCTAAAAATCGCCGGAAGCTTCGTAAAAGGAAAAAATGGAGAGAAAGGAATATTTGAATTTCAAAATGGAAGATTCAATATCATTGTTAGTCGCGATCGGTAGTTAGTGGAGACCACCACGTACCGTTATGGAAGTTAATCGTGACGGGATATCCTGCGGGTACGATGCGGGTACTCAAGTGCGGGGATTAGAATGATTATTCTTAAAATAATATAAAAATATATGTTCTTTATTTTTTTAGATTGTATATTAATATGTAGACATGTAACTTATTAGTAACTAATTTATTTTTTATTTTGATAAAAAAATAATTTACAGACTAAAAAAATTCAAAAGGAAGGTGCTATATTGAGAGCACGATTTGATTATTGAGAGCTGAGATAAAAAATTTCCTCTTTATACTCATTATATCCTTATTTAATATCTTCTTCTTTATATTGAATTATGATTGTATATTACACTTTAGGAAAATATTTAATGTGTTCCATACAAAATAATTAATCTTGTTACTTTTTTAGAAATTACAAATTAGGAATGCAATTTTTGCAACTTTCCAACACTATATTCATATCCCTAAATAATTTATTAAATTATACAAAGTTATTTTTAAAATTTAGTATGTAATGGGTCATTAAACTCAAGTGTTATAATGCTTTTCAAATTCCAGTTCTTTATAAAATCTTCGCCCGATATATAAATATAACCAAGTAAATATTATTACAAATTATTACGTATGCTGTCAGAAATCACACGTAAATTTTGAATTATCATCAATTTTCTATCAACATGCACAAAAATAATAAAAGTAAGCATTGAATAATACAAATGGCATATTGCATTTCAATACAAGATAATTTGGTTAGGTTTTTCATTAAAATTTGAAACTTAGGTCGTTAGATATTAAAAATTGTGAAATCTCTTAATATTAAGGAGACTTGCATGTGACATGAGTTATTAATAATTGGAAAGTGTAAATGAAAAATTCTGGATAAAAATATTTTATAGAAACTTTAAAGTGAGTGTATGGGAACCGTTGAAGTTTCAATAAATTTTTATGTGTAATCAACAAAAATGAAATAATATTATGACCACCGAAAGTTGTCTCATAAGAAAATAGATATTATATGTCATCAGTCAGACATTGTTGATCCTTCCTTTTCTATTAAGAGAGAATAAACAATATCTTAACTAAACACTTTAATTTGTCAGACTTATTAGTAAGAGAACTTTTTTTTTCCAAGGTTTGATTCATCTAATATTTTGTTTAATTTTTTTTTCAGTTTTTGTGGGAAAAATGTATTATTTAAAATAAAAATTTATTTCAGTGAAATTATTTGGGACAAATGAATCTAAATTTTCTTTTTTATAAAGATAAAGAATAAACTCAACGTGGAAAGAAACATCTCATTTATAAAAAATATTAAGATGCTTATTATTCTTAAATTTCTGAACTAGAAAAGCATTAATTTCCTACACATCTTATATTAGCAAATATATAAAAGAAACTTAATAAGGGGCAAAACTGGAATAAGAAAAACAATATATCTTCATCGCTCAATATTGTAGATTAAGCTCTCAAAATAGCGCCTCTCAATTCAAAAAAATACAAATACAAATAAAAATTCAAACTTCAAACATGCGTAACATTTTATAATAAACTACGATTTTTTGTCATGACCGCAATTTGAAAAGTTCACAAAGATGTTGTAGTTTTCCAAGGTGAAACCAGAAATTAAAGTCCCATTCTCGAAACAAAATTAAGAAGATGGTCTAAAAGCTAAAAAACTAAGTTGAAGTTTGTAATTCTCGATATTTGTTTTAATTACATATTACATATAATTTTGCATGACTAACAACGACAAATATTTGTACGTAACTTTTTCAATTACAACGATAAACAATACAATTTTTTAAATTAAAATGATAAGTAAAACAAATTAGAGTGCAACGCAAACTTAACTCCTAGTAAAATACAAATTAGGTATCTCCACTTCTAATTTCTTTTACTGGAATCTTTTCGTAATTGAACAGTGCATCTAAAGAGTGTAGATCTTCCAAAATTATCTTATCGGGAAGATGACACTATTGAGGTGGGACCCGGGCCTCTAAAAATGGCATTTTCTTCTTCTGATGAGCTTCAAAAGATTACAAATTCTATGGCAGGGGTAAGCCTTTTTCTTAGAATTTTTTCTTTACTTGTCTGATGTTCTTCGAGTCATTTTTAATTTCTTATAGAACCTTAATTAATATTATTTAGGTTAACCTGTGCCAATACAACAAAATTATCTCTGGTAATTAACCACTAGACCTACTGGTACTGGCCTGCTAAAATCAGGAATGTCTTTCAACACATCAAAATATTACATGGATTCCTGTTATACAAAAAACTTCACCAACAAGGAAGAAACTAACTAAATGCCCCTTACACAACTTCACCACCAACACAAATAGATTACATGAAGAAAATCTCATTTTGACCCCAATTCTAATTGTTTCTAAAAAAATTTCAAATCATCCCTTTTGATCATTTTTCTCTTCTGAAGTAGTGTAACTTTACTTCTGCTGGTAAGGTTGTAGAATATAACAGGTTAAAGGAGCAATCAGAATTTGATAGCAAAGATGTTTGCAAAACAACTACTGTAAATAATAAAGTATAGCATACCACAATTATACTCAACACTAGCATACTTTTTACTTTCTGCAGCATGGACAACAACAGTAAAGCAAAGAAAAAAGGAAAAAGAATTAACTACACCAGCTCCACAAAAACAGTCACATCTTTTGTATATTGTACATATTACTTTGCCTACTATTTAACGGAAACATACACTAGCAATTGTTATGTCAAAAAAAAATTGTGTTTGCAAGTACTACAAAGGAATAACAAGCTACTCGGGGACTGCATGTCACCCCTCTTTTAAACCCAACAAATGAACCAAACACTAAAATTATCCGATGCGAGATTAAATTCTAAATACATCTAAATTAGAACTTTTTTATGATCGATTTCATGCACAACTTATGTTATATATACCTTTTTCCTATATGCTTCTGCGCTACATTACTGATCCTATTTACTTTCTGAATTCTTAAATTCTCTATATACTTCTCCACCTGCCTTGACAATCGTTGCCGAAGCAACGCGAGATCTGCCGCTAGTTAGTGAGTTTTATCTCTGAATAACACTCGTACTAATTAAGTCTGCATTTATGATATATATCGAGTTTTTTTTTCAACTACACGCACTTTTAAATGCTACGAATAGATTAAAGAAATCGGTGCTGAGATATGACCTGAACCGCTGTTTCAGCCGATATTTGCGCAGTGATTAAGCGACGAAAACAGTATAACTCATGGTGCAATGAGTTTCATCATTGTGTCTTACGGGTTTAAAATATAATTGCTCTATTGTTCGTTGCTTCACGGGCCGCATCGAATCCCAAAAGTTGACCATGAGCTCATAAGGTGGGATTACACCGGAGAACCAGATCGAGTGCTCTTTAGCCGTCTGTTCGATCGTTTTATGACCTCAACAACTTGCTTTCTTTTTCAAAAAAAAAATGTTGCTTTGACTGTACACCTAAACATATAGCACTAAGCACTTTGATAAAGAAAAAATTAGTGAGGTTATGGTAATATGCACAGATTAACCAGTGTTAGAGATCTGTATTTCTATTTTTAATGTTTAAAAAATCAATCTAAACTGTTAAACATAATATTTATATCAAAATGTACTTATAAATCAAATTTTATACATATTTGTTTAATTTTTTTTACTATTTTTTTAAACCGGTAAGAAACCGCTGCTCTTGGAGATAGGTCCAGAATTTTTAAATCATGTGATTTTCTATTTTTCTAAAAGAATAGTAAAAAATTCTAAAATATATAAAATTTGGTATGTATGTCATTTCCATATGACAATGATGTTGAACAGTTTAGATTAATTATTTAAACTTTTATAACAAGATACAAGTTCATAACGTATACTGTTATGTAATATGCATATTATCATAGCCTCACTCAATAGATGGATGCATCTAGGGGGGCAAATAGATGGATATTATCAGTCTATATCCGAAAATTAGATACAGATATCCAATATTCGAATATTCATGTGAAGATGAATATAGATACGGTTTTAAGTTTCATTATCCATATCCAAATAGTAGATATTTAATAATATTTAATTAGATAAATATCATGAATTGTGATATTTTTTAATAAATAATAGTATTAACAAACAGATAAATAAAAATAAATACCGATATAATTTTATCACTATTCAATTCGTATCCGATCCGTTTGCATCGCTAGATACATCTGAGATTGTGAAATGGTCTAATAATGGGCCATACATAGACTACCTAATATTGGGTTCACATCAAATCAGGTATTGCTTTTGGAATAAATGGTCTAATAAGGGGTCATACATTGACCAAATGGTTCTTGGAAGAAAATAATTTCGATATGTTAATAGATTTCCTCCTTTATTTTGTTGATTTGTTAACTAATAAAGATATTTCATGTTAGCACCTACGACTGATATAATATGTATTGATTGACGAGTAAAAAGTAGAATCATCTCCAATGATAGTTAATATATATATGTCTCTTTTTTAAAATACAATAATATAATTATGCTTTGCTTGCCAAGTCAAGCGAAAGATTAAAAGTGTTGAATGCTATGATTTGCACTACTCAATCAACTTGCAGCAATGTTGGATTTCAATGATTCAATCCCTACTTCCGAATCTTTTTAAAGTAATTTAAGTTGCAATTGGACAATTGGGATTTGGGGAAATCAAGCTACTTATTTTAAGCGACCATCCTACGAAGAGATATTTTGAAGTTAGCGGTAAGAGTTGCCACTAACAATATTGTTAATTAATAAAAAAAATTATATATACACGTAAAAGAAAACAAAATAAAGGAAAGAAATCAGACTTCCCGCACAGTTGCCCTATAGAACCCCTTCCAACTAGCGGAGATTGCCACAAGCATGATACAAAACTCAATCACAGAGGTTACAGATCTAAATATTTTGTAACCAAAGGAATGTATCAAGAGTTGCATACTTGATTAGTTGATTCACAGGTTGTCTTTTATTGGAGAAGAATCACCTATTCCTCTCCTTCCAGAGTGCTCAGATCCCAGCCGCCCAGATCACACCTCTCATTTCTCTTTCTCGCCGCGTGAGACCGGTGCTTCCCATAGACCAAATTCAAAGAAGATCGATTCCTGGATGTCGGAATGTTGTAATGCATGCAAATCCCTCTCCAGAAACTTACCGCATAGCAGTTCCACATGATGTGAAATCGTGGTTTTTTCAAATTTAAATATATCTATAATCAAATTAAAGTTAAATAAAATTGATAATAGAACGAGAACCAGTTTTTGGCCCAGTGACAAAGGTAATGCTCTCCGTGTGGAAGGTTGCAGGTTTGAAATCCGAAAGAGACAATCTTTTATGGATATTAAAATAATTAGGTGGCTTGCCCTCCAACTTTTAATAAAAAAAAGTTGGTTGTAATAGAGCTTATTTCACAAAAAAAAAAATTGAAGATCACAAAGCCAATTATATACATAGATAATCAAATTAAGTTCGCCAATCTTCTTAATAAACTTAATTTCATAATAATTTACTATACTATCAAATCAAATTAAGTGATCCAAGTGAAAAGTTCGAACTGTCATAGAAAAAAAAAAACAGATTTATACCCACTATAATTCTCTTCGTCTAAAATGATTCTCGGACCTGTTTAAAACCTTAATTAATTTAAATATATTAAGGTCATATTTAGTTGTGACATAAGTCATGGAATAAGTACTTTATTCTGTATTTGTATTTATACTGTCAAACATGAATAAAGTGTGATGGAATAGTATAACATAAAAAATCACTTATGCCGTCATAAATTAACTCACTTATTTAGGTGACATAACTTATACCGCGTCTCTCCTTTTAAATTAGTTTACCTATTTAGATTTAGTCCATGACTTAATTTAATTCACAATCAAATAAAGAATATCTTATATCATCCTAACCTTAATATAAACAACTTATGCAATTATAACTTAATTTAATCCACAACAAAACATGACTAAAATGGAGGAATCCTTAAATTTGATATCCAAAAGCAACCTAAATTATTTCCAGCAAGGAAAGCCCAAATTCACATATCAGGCCATGTAGTTTAACTTGGGCTGGAATTTTCAGCCCGAGGTCACTTGCTCGCTCTTAACGACTTCCATGTTCAATTACAATATTCATAACAATAACACCAATCACCAATATGTAATGTATATGTCTTGCACTCTTGCTCGTTCTTAACGACTTCCATGTTCGATTACAATATTCATAACAATAACACCAAGTCACCAATATGTGATGTATAGGACTTAAAGCTTTTAACGAGCTTAGCCGAGTTCAGTTAGGCAAAGTTTAAACTCAGCTCATATATATTAGAACGAGTCGATATTTATTTTAGTCAAGTCAGCTCGTTCGTGTTGTGAGCCACATATTGATTACGTCTTCTTCTCACAACAAGCTTCGTCCTCTCGTAATAAGCACAAGAAATATAATGAAAGAGTTTACGAATAACTTCAACTTCTTATTGTCACGAGCTGAAAAACAAACCGCGTCAGCCCGAATCGAGATGGATCAAATTGAACTCGTTAATAACGAACTAAATTAAAATCGAACAAGTTAATTATGAACTTTTTTTCGAATTGATTTTGAACGAACCACGAGCCACGAGTTATCTACACGTGATATATTACCAAAAAGCAAGCCAAGAGTGTAGTGACATAGTCAAAATTTGAATCAGAAATGAACAAAATTATTAACAATTAAAATATCATCAAAATATTAAAATACAAATTCGAAAACTACTAAGTTTCATCTAAAATGATATGAGTTTTATTACATAATATTTTTTTCATATAAAAAAGTAATAAACATAGTAATACTAAATTAATTTTCAAGTCTAAATTTGTGAGAGTGAGCGGAGTAACATTGATGAAAGAGGCTAGTAACATGTATTTAAACTATTAAACGGGGCCATTGGGGCCAGGTAGTTGTAATCAAACTATCAATCAATAAAACACATGGCAGCTGCTGCCAGGTTTTCAAAAAAAAAAAAACATTGATGAAAGAGAGCAACGCGCACGTCACAACACTTATATATTAATATTATAGTACTGTGGGGCGTGGTGTATACTGCGCAGTAAGCCTAGCTAATTTGGATGTGCTCCTACATGCTTTACTACATTTAAATCTATACAAATACATCACAACATTCAAATAATATAAAACCAACTAATATTAAATTTTCCCCCCACTGCAGGAATTATTTCATGCATTGTATTAAAATAATTATTCTGATTCCATAAATAAATAGACAAATGAATAATTTATTCAGGGTCACTATATATTGCCCCATACCATATATTAATTAATAACCAACTTTAATTTATCTTATTCTAGCTATTCAATTTAAATTATCCTTTTATCTGGACAGTATCTACCCAATTTTCCACTTATTAATTAACTCGAATTTTCTATTTGTTAACTCAAAAATATATAAATTTTAACATTTAAAGTTATTACAATATATACATAAATATATTTAAAAATGATAAATAAAAATGTTAACAATTATGAATTCTTATTAATTAACAGAAAGATATATTGATAAATAAATAGCTGGATGGACAATAGAGTGAACAGAACAGAGTGGAATATTGTAGGTGTTTCCTCTTTCAGATGGATGGATCATGGATGTTCGATTGTTAAGTAATCTGATCAATAATTGTTTAATATAGGATTTAAAAAAAAAAGTAATTGTTTAATATAGACAAATTGATAAAGATAGATCAAATCGACGGTTCAAGTTTATGGTTGGGTCTCCCTATCAAGACAGTCGGCATGTAAAAAAAAATCCCACACTTTTCTATTTATTCCATAAAGAGATAAGCTCACAGAATGATATAGTGAAGTGAATCCAAAGTAACCGTTAAGAGAGAGAGAGCATTCCCTCTCCGGTCCTTGCAAAACAGGGTATTTCCACCATCTTCCATTTTGCAAGAGATCAAAATATTGTCATTTAGAAATTTTACTGAAGTACTTTATTTTGCAAATTTGTTCTTGTATCATTTTTATTATTACAAATGTAATATTACTGAAGTACTTTATTAACATATACCGACAAAACCCATTTAAATAATCGAAGTGGAGAAGAATAAGTTCGAGAAGAAACTAGGCCGAATTAAAGGTGGTGAGTCAGTACAAACGAACAGAGCATGAGACACGTGGTAACTGCATGTAAACCCACCGCAGCAACCCTTTTTTTCTCTTCGCCTTTCCCGAGCTCCCCCGACCTAACACGCGTCACATTCACCTCTCTTTCGCTGTGTATTTATTCGTACCCTTGTTCTCATCCATTTCCATCTGTGTCTCATCTCATCTCATCTCATAAAGCAAACAAAAGAAAGAGAATAGAGTTGGTTCTTGAATCAAAGAAAGAGCTCTAGGAATGGCGGGAATGGGGAGAACTGCGCTAGCACCATTGCTGGTGTTGAATCTGATTATGTATATTGTTGTTATTGGGTTCGCGAGTTGGTGCTTGAATCATTTCATCAATGGCAATACCAACCGTCCAGGTTTCTTTTTTTTACCGTTTTCTTCATTTTTTCTTTTCTTTGTAATGGACAAGAATCAAAGTTACATGCATGAATGTTTCTAATTAATGTCTAGTATTAATTGTAGTAAGCATGTTCAAAATAATTAATCAAGGACAGTAGTCTAGAATAGAGTTGTCAGAATTACTGTCTTTCTGTTTCTCTTTTTTTTTTTTTTTTTTGTGAAAACTTGGCAGAGACTGCCAAGGTAGTTGTTCCTGTTTCTCAATTATAGCATTTGGGTTTAAATTTAACAAATGCAACATCTGGCTGGTGTGCTCTGAACAAGACTGAAAAATTAATTTTTAACTTTTTTGGTGACAGGTTTTGCCCCAAATGGAGCAACCTTCTACTTCCTTGTCTTTGCACTCCTGGCTGGAGTCGTTGGAGCTGTGTCGAAGCTGGCGGGAATTCACCATGTTCGTGCCTATAGGCAGGACAGTCTTGGCCCCAATGCAGCCGTCTCCTTGGTCGCCTGGGCTATCACTGCCTTAGCATTTGGGTAAAGTTCAAGATATTTATTTGCTGTTGTATATCCATTTTTTCCTTTCTTTTTTCGTTACCGAGTATCATCATGGTATTTTCTATATATCTGAGTATCATCTTGGCATGGCATGAACATAACAATGGAGGCACTAATTTGGATTCATAATGAAACAATTCTAGTTGATAGGTGTTTTGTAAGTTTGTAATGTGCTTCTAATATATATTATTGTAGGCTGGCTGTCAAGGAGATAACACTAAGTGCTGGGAGAGGCTGGAGGCTGCGAGTTCTGGAGGCGTTCATCATAATCCTGACCTTCACACAGCTTCTCTATGTGTTGCTTCTCCATGCTGGGCTTTTCAGCAACAGATTTGGGCCGGCCCATAGAGACCCTGACTATGGCGTTGGTGCTCACGGTGCAGAGCCCAAGGGCACTAGGGTTTAGTTTGGTTTGTGTTAAAACTTGAAAATAATAATGCTGGACGGATGTATGTGACCATGGGTTTCATTTTTAACCTTTGGATGTATCAAATGTTGTTTTGTTAGCTTTTTATCTGTCATGATTGTGTTGTGCATTTGTGGTTGTGCTTGAAAAGGATGTATATTTAGTTTATCTGTCATGATTGTGTTATGCTTTTGTGGTTGTGCTTGAAAAGGATGTATGTTTGACGATGCTCTATTGTATTTGTAGTTATCTGTGAATTGGTACACATTGGTACATTGTTATGAGTTCTTGTGGTAGTTACACTAATTGAATCTAATAATGTGAAATATCGTCTCCCAATATGAAAACAGTGGAGAAAATGAGAACATTGATTTGTGGGCTAACAAGTTGTTACACGGGAGCAGCTTGGTCCGATGGGCTCTAGGACCGTCCGATCTGCTTTAAGATTCGTGCACATGTAAATTAAAGAAGCTGCGGAAGTTCTGGAGTGAATCTTAAAGCAGATTGGACGGTCCTAGAGCCCATGGTCCGATGGGCATCGGACCCAAGCTGCTCCCGTTGTTACACTAATTGAACATTTAGTCATTAACAATAAGAGTGTTAAGAAAATGAGTGAGGAGTTTAATATTTCCAAAGTGTCGCAACAGTGTAGGATACCAAGTTATTTCGAAGACGATACCGAGTCTTATTTTCTAAAAATACCCCTACACTGTTGTGACACTTTAGAAATAATAAAGTCCTTCCTACTCATGATTATTTCGAAGACAGTGCAGGGGTTATTGACGAAGATGAAGTTGCATTGGGGCTTATTTGAGAGAGAACATTGATTTGTGGGCTAACAAGGGAATTACAATACAAAGAAAATTTGGTATCTTTATTTTATGGATGATTGTACTTCGGTTTTTCATTATTTACATGTGGTATTTTGTAATTTATAACTTATTTTGGACCAATTAATCTGAACAATTTGGAACTCAAATTAGTAATGGAAACATCTGATTTTATTCCCTTCCTAAAATTTTCAACCCTTAGTTTACTAATCCAATTGGAATACTAGTTTAAAATAAATTTCAACCTTATTTAGAAATAGTTCGAACTCACCTCATTTATCTATCATTTAAAATTATAACGTTCTATTTTGCATTTGTAATTATTAAATATTTACATTCTTTGAACTCACGTCATCACTCTATCATCTATCTAATTCAGATAAGATTGTCTTATGTCTATTTAATAGGAGATAATTTTGAAATTAGTCATGTCTATTTAATAGGAGTTGACTCTCTAGTGATAGTTTTACAAGAGTGAAAAAGTTCGAGAAATCCGTCTTATTGACGAATATATTTGTACTTGATACAGTAACGATTTCTATTTTATTGTCCATATTTGAATATGTTTGATGATCATACTTCATATTTTTAGATTACATATTAGATATAATTTAACTCGCCCAGAGAAATACAAAATTCATCCTCATTTGGACTAGCTCTACCGTGACTTTTGCACTCCATTCAATCCAACATCTCAACTGATGTACTTTTATTATACTCGTCTCATGTTTCTTAGTTCAATCATCTTTATAAACTATTTTATTGTTTTTTAGTTGCTCAAATAGATCCTTCCATATAGCATCATCATTAATTTAAAATTGACAATTATTAAATTACTTATAACCAGCAATAATGTCATTTTAATATGAGGAGGGTTCAAATGCCTCCATTTTTCATGCCTCCACCATGCTTCCATATTTTAAAACTTTAATAACTCAAAATTTAAAACTTAAAAGTAAAAATAAAACCGTTGGATATGATCTACATCAATTTATCTATACACGTGTAAAAAATTATGATATTTCAATTTTGTTTTGGTTGTCATCAAGAGCTTGTAAAAAACATACTAATGTGGATAATTTCTAGACGTTGATTTTTCAACTTATTGATTCACATAAAAACAAAATCGAAATGTGATAATTTTTTATGAGCACATAGATAAAATGATGTAGATCATATGCAACGGTTTTATTTTGACTTTTAAGTTTTAAATTTTAAGTTATTAAAGTTTTAAAATATGAAGACATAGTGGAGGCATGAAAAATGGAGGCATTTGAACCCTTCTCTTTTAATATTAAACTTTTGAGAATTGAATCGACTGGCGAAAACTATACGATTTCAAAAGTAACCTATGGCTGAATAGATTTAAATTAACATTACTATTAAGTATTATTGAATAAATTAAATCAAAAAGGCCTATTAGCTCAGCTGGTTAGAGCGTCGTGCTAATAACGCGAAGGTCGCAGGTTCGAGACCTGCATGGGCCATTTATTTGTTTTTGCGATTCCTTTGTCTATTTCCTCTTATAATGATGCGGAAAGCTATGCAAAAATTTTATATTGTATGCAGTGAGCTCGTCAAATGGGTCTTTTTATTCCCTTAAGTCTGGAAGTTTTTTTTTTTTTCTGTACAGGAAAAATTCATAATTTGTAAGCTAAGAAATACACATGAAAAATATATACACGCACAAGACATTCCAAATATACACAGGGACAATTCATAATTTATAAGCAAAGAATGTATACAAGAAATATGTATAATTTCTTGATTAAATGTCCAAAACCAAATCAATAACCAAAGGTGTCTTTCTTAATTTTTGTTTTGCAAATATCGAGTTTTAACCTTAAGATTGCTTTCTGCTTAGATTGATGCATTAATACTCGGTGCCTAAATATTATAATCTCGTGTTAAGGGTTCCCAATACATGTAAATATATTTGTGTAATAACTCAACATATATGACAATACTAGGATTAATAATGACAATACATAGTCATAAAGACATTTTATATTAATTACTGCCTGTATGTACAGTAATTGACAACAAATCTCGAAACGAAATTAGAGTGGCTGAAATATATTACTGCAAAATGAAAGTTTTGTACAACAGAGACATGACACTAAAAACACAACCAACTTTTAATAGCAGACGGACTACAAATTCTGGAGAAACTGTTGTTAATACTTACTACCAGATAGCTCACCACTTTCACATTTCCACTATGATTCGGCATTATAAATTAACCTCTTTTTTAAAAATCAAGAGGACAAGCAACGGAAAGGTAATGCTATAAATTATACATACAAATAATGAACAAACGAATGATTTTTGCCGAAACAAATTCTAGCAATGACCATGCCAATATTAAGGAAAGAATAAAAAAATAAAAGAAATAAGGAAATAACTAAAAGAATGACTGTCAATTAGCAAGATGCCTTGTCATGTAAGTAAATCCCCAAAGCTGGATAAGAAAAAGAAAGCATAAAATTAAAATGGGAAACTATAAAATGGGTATATTCTGTAACATTGCCATCTGGCCACATCAGACGGTACATCTTGTAGCAAATGATTGGTCTGTTGTAAAAGGCCAGGTTGGAAAAGGTTTCGGTGTCCAAAATTGCTACCTTTTAAACCAAAAAGATTTAAAGATCTTAATGATAATTTGGAATTACTTTCTTACCTCTACATTCTTTAATTCAAACTCAGTATCATGAGCCAAGCACTCATTACCAAATGTTTCACAGGGACCACTTGTTCCATGCAACCTAAGCAAAAGAAAAAAGCAGAACAAAGAATGAAAAAAATAATCAAACAGACAGACAGATGGATACTTACATAAATCAGACAAACACGGTTTTCACCAGTACTGCTATCTGATATTGACCACTACCACTGTCCTCAACTGGTCAAAACAAATTGGGCACTATGAAAACAAAAATTCAAGAAGAAATGTATGTGGTTGGCACAAAGAAAACTTACAGATCCTCGTCAAGGCACAATGCGAAATTTCCACCTCCACCGAAGGTCAATGCATCATCAAGCACATATAAAAGTACCTGTTTGCACCTATAGAAACCTTAATGTAAGTTTAAAAACAATAAAATTAATCAGAGAAGTATACCTGGTTGTTTTTCAACTGCTAGTAATGACTTGTACAATATTAAGGTAAAACACTAATTCAAAAGCAACTAAAAATGTACACAAAAAGGTGACTTACCAGTTGGTCTAAAAAGCCTTGGTCAGCCATATCTTGTAGTGTAAATAAATGTTTGGCTTGTTCCCTGATACAGATACAACATCAGAAATATTAGTACCAGTAATGCACAAGTTAGGTACATACCAGTTGGCAGTATGCTTTATAATGAAGGAACTCACTTGGTATTTTCTTCTGGGTGTAGGGTTCAAAGGACACTCCAATATGTAAATGATCCAATAGTCAGCATAGCCAAGTAAAACCTAATTATTAAAGAGAAAATTTGAGAATAAAGACAACTAAGAATTGCAAAATCTATTTTCTTGTTACATTTCAGATTGGGTATAGAGTTTGTGTACCACTTAGTATCTCCTCTATGAGTTCATCACCTCCAACAACATCAGCTCCTGTGGTTCTAACAACAAAACAGTAAGGCAAGGTATTGAATATCTGGTATTGACATTTAACAGTGTATGCGACAAAAAATCAAAAGTAGTTGAGTGACACATTGTTTGAGGAATTGCCTCTTAGAGCATCTCATGTGTCACAGTGTCAGCTTAAATTCTACTAGGCAAATCACTGGTCGAGAGAAGTAATTACCTATAGAAATCAGCAATAGTATTCTTACGGGAGTCATAACAGGTGCATCCTTGACAAATCATCCAATGATTCGTCCTTGATCCAACCAAATTGAATTAAGCCTTAATTTTAACCCAAGTTGAATTTTATATAAAATAGCCTTAATCAACCCTTAATCAGGCAATGATTAATCTTTGATCCAACCAAATTGAGTCTCAACTAACAATCAGTTTTGCCATGATGCCTGTGTTGTGTTCAATTAAATTGTCAGGTCTAGAAATTGGAAGCAGAGTCATACCTGTACAACAGAAATATATGCACCAGAGAAATTAAATTCCCATTGCCTATGTACCCCATAGTCCCCCCTTTGCTTAATTAAGAAAAATGCCATGTCAGGTGACGATGGTTAAATTTATAATGGATCTCGGCAGCGAATCTGGTAAGGGCTGATACCTAACCTTTAACATCATTCATCAGTAATCAATACTACACTATATACTACAGAGAACCAACATTTCAATAACTTGTTCCATCATGGTTAAAATTAATAAATGTTTACTCATAAAAGTCTTTTAACTGCTCCAAGAAGCATCAAATTTACTTTTGAATATTATTATTACAAAAACGAGACAACACTGTGTGGGGTATGGAGAAAGGAGATCTAATTGGCATGTTCCCTACCATATCATCCCTAAAACCGCCACCTAAGTGGACTCTTCCAAGTCAGAAACCTACAAGTCAAAGGCACAGCAATTCGACTAAGCATGCTTCGACAATATGGACTCGACAACCCCTTGAGCGATGGGATGGTAGCAGTTGTGCGACTCAGCATATATCCCACGGGCCAGCATCCTGCCTTCGTCAGAGCACTTGGCCAGAGCAGTGTAAAGCGGCCTCAGGTATTTCATCCTCCCAACTTGTTTCAGCGACCTCTCTGCCTCCGCATAGTACTCCTTGCACCCCGCTGAGATCGCCAACTGGAGGAACGCCACCTTCACCTCCCAATCCCTGCTCTCTGATAGCCTGTACCGTGCATCCAGTGCCACTACCTAAAAAGAGAATGATAATAGCATTTTGGTGTGAGAGTGCAGGTAGTAAAAATTTCAATGATTCTTTTACAATTGAAACAAAAAGTTTCCACAACAAAACCCACTACCAGTACCATTACCAATACCAATTATGGCAGGCATATTAGAAAAGGTCAATAACAAATAAAACAAAACGAACAAAAATATGGAACCTGGGAAGGCTCAACATCAGAAGACAAGCTCTCCAAGTAAAGCTCCCACTCCTGGCCATTCCACTGGGCCACCTCGTCCTCTCTCGGCATCTTCCCGGTTTTGAACTCCAAGGCCAGAGTTTTAATCTTGTTGTAGACATCCGAGACCGGTTCCATGGCGTCAGGTGGGATTCCAGTTCCTTCAATCCACAAGCGAAGGTCAATCTGGTTCTCTATTCCCAGCACGTTGGCTTTGAGAAAGTTGATAAATGTTTCAGTGTCGATGGACTGGAATTTGAAGGTTGAGATGTACTTCTTGGTAAACTCATCAAATGCTGGCCTCCCGATCTATAAAAATGTCTCAAATGAGCAATTGTAAGACAGGACAGTGTCACTAAATATGCAATAAATGATAAGTACCTGACGTTCAATGCGCCAGAGGAACTGGAAGCCTTTCTCGTAGGGGATCTCGGAGTAGACGTCGTCAGGGTCGACTCCTTGCATGCAGGGCTTGAGTTTGGTGAACTCCAAGTTGTCCTGAAATCTCTCCACCGTGTGGTTCAGTCCCTTCCATCCGATGCCCATGTTCAGTGCAGCCCTCTCTTCTCCCTGCACCACCTCCACTATCCTCCTCTCTGCATACGTCGTGAATCCCTACCCCACCATGCAGTAGCATATTTAATTAATTAATATCTACGTTGTATTGTGTTGATGATAAATTGAAAATCAAGTATGAACTAACTGATGCAAACCTCATTGAGCCAGAAATCCTCATTGGTCTTGTTGGTAATGAGGTTGCCTGTCCAGCTATGCGCAAGCTCATGGGCCACAACCTGGGCCCCTGCAGCATCCCCTTTGATCACGGTCGGTGTTAGGAACACCATCCTGGGGTTCTCCATGCCACCGTAAGGGAAGCTCATGGGCAGTACCAACAAATCAAACCTCTCCCACTCGTACGACCCAAAGAGCTTCTCCCCGGCCCGGATCATCTCCTCTGTCCCGGCAAACTCCCTGGCGGCCTCATCGACGATGGCAGGCCCGGCATAGACCCTGGTTCTGGGGCCGATGTCACGGTAGACTATCTCGCCAACAGCGAATGCGAATAGGTAAGGGGGGATGGGCTGGTCCATGACAAACTGCTCGACAATACGGCCAGGAGCGCACCAGAGGGAATCGGGGCAGGCGGGACCGGCTTCAGCAGGGAGGGGATCGCGGCGGGAGACGTGGCGAGCGGCCATGACAGCGGAGAGGGAGGTTGGGATGTTCAGGAGGACGGAGAAGCGGATGCGAGCAGCAGGGGTGTCGTGGCAGGGAAAGAGGGAGCGAGCATGGACGGACTGACACTGGGTGTAGGCATAGGGGAGAGAGGAGGCGGCCTGAGAGGGGGAGAGGAAGTGGAGAGCGGAGGAGTTGGTGGTGGAGAAGGACAGGAGGATGGAAGAGGTGAGAGAGGGGAGGGAGAGGGTGAGGCAGGAGCCTAGGACGGCGTCGGGAGGAGAGAGGGAAAAGGGGAGAGGGGAGGAGGAAGAAGGGTCGAGAGCGGAATGAATGGTGAGAGTGCGAGTGTCGAGGGAAAGAGAACCGGAGTGGGGAGCGGAGAGGGTGAGCAGGGCGGAGCCATGGAGGGAGCAGGTGGCGAAATCGAGGAAGAGAGTGAGCGCCACGTGGTTCACCAGCGGTGCCTCCCCGTCAGTGTACGAGTGCGGGTCCACCGGAGCCATGCTCTCGATCGGGAGAAGGTGGATCAATCTTCGATCGGGAGAAAGAGGGTTTTTTAGAAGAGTGTGGCCGATCTGGGGAGCAAAAACAGAATATAGACGAAGGAGAAGACGGAAAAGTATCCTCCCAGGTACCGTAAAAGATTCCCCTCACTTTACGGTTTGAGATTAACTCTCAGCCGCTTTGAGATTCGGGCTAGCGCAGGGGGCAGTATTTGTTGGCTTTGTGATCCTACCAACTTAAAAAGAACGGTCCAGATCTACTAATTCTAAAAGATTCCCTGTTATGGTACCGGGGAGGATCTGAATTCGGAGAAGACTGGGATTGGTTTCAATTCCCGTCACTCTCCAGTTCAACGAAAATTGAGAAGAGGTACATCATTTCCCCTGGGACCCAGTGGCCTGGTGGGCCCTTTGAGCAGTTTCTACAAACTTGATTTCAAATGAACTAGTAACCTATGTTATGTTTAGGTAGCTTTTGTTGAGTTTAATAACTATATGTATTTGTTATTTGTTTCCAAGGTTATAAATGTTTGAGATGCTACAATTTCAATTTGGTATCATGTGTAAATCTAGTTTGTATGTATTGAAAATTTCAATTTGTTATTTCTTTCTAAGTTTTATTTTCTCATGTTCTAAATGGAAAGCGAAATGGTTGTATGTGTTTGAATGCATTTTGGTTGAATTTTGCAGAAATGATGACCATTTATGATTTTGTATTTTACTGTTATAATATCAGTGAAGTTAACCCCTGTGGCATTGAAAACTGTTCATTAAGCACCGGTACAGAAAATGCCTTCCGGGTGGGCGAGGAGCTAAGCTTTTCAGAAAGAGTGACTGAGTTGGCTAGAGGACAATGTACCACTGATGCGTCTTCTAAATGTTGGCGTACCAGTTCTGAGTTTCGGTGCTGGTATCAATTGGAACTAAATGTTGGCGTACCGGCATGTAAAATTGGAAGCAAAATCTATATATTGCTTAAACAAACATGAAAGTTAATATAATAATTAATAGTGATGCATATATCTCACTAACTGAAATGATAATAGTAAGTACTAACTGCCAACAAACAAAATTTCAAACATACATCTCAAATTGAATATTCTCAACAGCATCCAGTTGTTGAATATAGACATCATTCCAACAGCATATGACTTTGACATACAATGCTTTCATAAGAGATAAAAAGTGCATATTTAAGCCAAAATTTAAAACCACCAAAAAGCTGTCCGAGAAATATGGATATTACAATTCGCTGAACAAATCTTCAGGATATTGCACCAGTTCAGAGCCAAAAGATGAGTACATAATTTTCAGTTTCTACAACTACACCCGATTCTCAAAATAATAAATTAGGCAACAAGCAAATCATGACCATAGTGACATCTTATTTTAGATCTAAAAACAAAAATATTCAACATGCAGCAAATTAAAACAGGTGCAACTTGTACCAGTACCAATTTGAAAACATCAGAAATAACATGTAGTCCATAATCCATAAACAGCAAGTTCACTAATTTTAACAAAATATTCCTATCATTATACCAAAAATACCCTTTCTACGACTATACCTAAAAATTAAGTTTTAACCTTAAGATTGCTTTCTGCTTAGGTTGATGCATTATAACTCGGTGCCTAAATATTATAATCTCATGTTAAGGGTTCCCAATACATGTAAATATATTTGTATAATAACTCAACATATATGACAATACCAGGATTAATAATTGACAATATATACGCATAAAGACATTTTATATTAGTTACTGCCAGTATGTACAGTTATTGACAACAAATCTCGAAATGAAATTAGAGTGGCTGAAATATATTACTGCAAAATGAAAGTTTTGTACAACAGAGACATGACACTTTAAACACTACCAACTTTTAATAGCTGACGGACTACAAATTCTGGCAAGAAACTGTTGTTAATACTTACTACCAGATAGCTCACCACTTGCGCATTTTCCACTATGATTCTGCATTATAAATTAACCTCTTTTTTAATATCAAGAGGACAAGCAACGGAAAGGTAATGCTATAAATTATACATACAAATAATGAACAAACGAATGATTTTTGCCGATACACATTCTAGCAATGACCATGCCAATATTAAGGAAAGAATAAAAAAATAAAAGAAATAAGGAAATAACTAAAAGAATGCCCGTCAATTAGTAAGATGCCTTGTCATATAAGTAAATCCCCAAAGCTGGATAAGAAAAAGAAAGCATAAAATTAAAATGGGAAACTATAAAATGGGTTTATTTCTGTAACATTGAAAATCTGGCCACATCAGAAGGTACGTCTTGTAGCAGATCTGGCAGGCATATTAGAGGCTGGTACATCACAAGAGGGAACACATCTGTGTGGGATTTTTTTCTTTTACATTTCTTCTATTGAAAAAATAATGCAAGCAAATGATTGGTCTGTTGTAAATGGCCTGGTTGGAAAAGGTTTAAGAGTCCAAAATTGCTACCTTTTCAAGTAAAAAAGTATTTAAAGATCTTAATGATAATTTTGTATTACTTTCTTACCTCTACATTCTTTAATTCAAACTCAGTATCATGAGCCAAGCACTCATTACCAAATGTTTCACAGGGACCACTTGTTCCATGCAACCTAAGCAAAAGAAAAAAGCAGAACAAAGGAATGAAAAAAATAATCAAACATCAGACAGATGGATACTTACATAAATCAGACAAACACGGTTTTCACCAGTACTGCTATCTGATATTGACCACTACCACTGTCCCCAACTGGTCAAAACAAATTGGGCACTATGAAAACAAAAATTCAAGAAGAAATGTATGTGGTTGGCACAAAGAAAACTTACAGATCCTCGTCAAGGCACAATGCAAAATTTCCACCTCCACCAAAGGCCAATGCATCATTCAAGCACATATAAAAGTACCTGTTTGCACCTACAGAAACCTTAATGTAAGTTTAAAAACAATAAAAATTAATCAGAGAAGCATACCTGGTTGTTTTTCAACTGCTAGTAATGACTTGTACAATATTAAGGTAAAACACTAATTCAAACACAACTACAAAAGTACACAAATAGGTGACTTACCAGTTGGTCTAAAAAGCCTTGGTCGGCCATATCTTGTAGTGTAAATAAATGTTTGGCTTGTTCCCTGATACAGATACAAACATCAGAAATATTAGTACCAGTAATGCACAGGTTAGGTACATACCAGTTGGCAGTATGCTTTATAATGAAGGAACTCACTTGGTATTTTCTTTTGGGTGTAGGCTTCAAAGGACACTCCAACAAACCCCCAAATGTTGCCCCTTTCAAGTCTCCCACAATCTAATACATAGCAAACAAATAAATAAATAAACGAAGCAAATAAATCAGTAAATAAGAAATTCATTTAAACATAAATGATAAAACCATACCAGTAAGCAAGGCCCTGGAAGATCGGCACTTCTTCTAAGGAGAGTACGAAGAGATATCCCATGTTTCCAAGTGCTGTAGATCATTTCAAGTGATTAAAAGTAAATCAGACAAAACTATCATAACCTGATTTAATTTAAAGTAAAGAGTAGATATACCAATATATCATCTGCATAAAAAACCAGCTACAAACAGGTCACCAGTAAACAATTAACAAGTGACAATCCTTATTGATTAGTAAGTACAGGTGGCAGACTTCACCAGTAAACTAAGGCAGTCCAACAATAAGAAATTAAGAACTAATAAAAACATAATTTTATTGGTTTCTCTGAGAGCACTGAGGCAAAGTTCCTGAAATGATAAAAAATATGAAAAAGGACAATATACCTATATAGCAAGACCCAGTGAGACCCCTTAATAGTGCTAGGAAGTGACGATTCAAGGAAGTCAAACAAGTTTAGAGAAATAAATTCTGACTTATCAGATAGGCGCTTTTGGTACTCATCAGAATAAAGTGATTTCAAATTTTTCTCTTGATATCCATTATAGCACTTCAATTTCTCATCATAATCAACAGTCTCTTCAAACTTGCTTCCATATTTGTTTTCATTTTTGTCATCATTTTCGCCATCAGGTAATACAACTTGCTTGTATTCCCATTCTCCACTGTTCCACCTTACGGGAAGAGATTCAGGAGGTAGTGGTTGTAGGGTTTGGCCAAAGGAGGGAGAGTTAGGATTTGCAGTTGCACTGGGGAGGAAAGATAACACATAAGAGGAAAATAATGATTTCTTTGGGGAAGTTAAGTCTTCTGTATAAGGTGTTGCCTGAAAAATTAACATAAAAGATTTTGTTTAATTATTCAAAACACAACTGCCGAAATTAGTTTAGTCATCACTAGTTATTAATGTTCACATGATAGCACTTCACAAATCACAACCCAATTTGAATTGGCTGTTATTACATTGGTTTGGGTTTATTTTGATTTTATATTGTCTCTTGTGGATATAAGTTGATACGTGCACATATGCTGTTGGGCGGGGCTTTCTTATCAGGTTTCACAATTAAAAAGTTATAAAGTTGTACGATTCTGCACTGAAATGCCAATTCTATTGCTGGCAATTGCTGAGAGTTCCCATTTGCACACCGATCACTCAAAAAATGAGCGGAAGTATTTTAGTGTTGGCCGAGCACTTGTTATCGTGAAATATCACAGAGCATACAACTAGAACATCTTTTTTTTTTCCCTTTTTTGTTTGAAAAAAAATGGCTAAGCAACTGCCATCAATTAATAACATACAACAATATTGTAGTGATTTAATGCCATAAAGTAAATCTTACATTGATATATAAATGCTATCAAAATAACAATAACTTTCTATTTTCTAATAAATATATATTTCTACTAATAATGCCGCTCAAAATTCCCATAGAAAAACGAAAGGGCCACATACAAAAATAAGGCCTTATTGATTACTGAACAATCTACATGTCATATAGTGATTCAGTTATAAATCAAATAATATAAATAAATACTAAAAGAAAAACTACGTTTAATTGCATTCTTTAAGATTTAGACCGCACACCACAAAAATATTTAGTTAAGCAGCAATTTGGAATTGTAACAAGTATAAAACAAGAAAATGTTTGCATTTGACAACGGAATTAGTGTTCACAATGGCCAATAACAAACTGTAAGAACGCCTTTGTAGTGCAATATAGATAAATAAATAACGATAGTCATTATTCAACTAGGCAACAATGGACCTGGAAGCTAGAAATCTAATAAAAGCCCACAAAAAGGATCAAACCGTAAATGAAACACTTTATGGTATGTAAGTATTAAAGGGAAACGAATCAGTACATGGTACTCAGATTTAGCCACTGGAGAAGGGGGAGACGGGGAGGACGGGGAGTCTGCGAGGACGCGAGAGAGCTTCTCCGCCAACTTCTCCTTCAAAGAGAGCATAATTGCGCGGCAGTTTAAAACTTTAACCCTAGATCTGCAATGCGAGAGGAGGAAGAAAGAACCATGAGAGGAAAGCCTATTTTATTTTTTTTTCTCTTAATTTTTCATAGTTGGGAATGGACGGTGGTGACCGGGAGAAAGTGAACAAAGCGTGGTAGAGTTGTTGAGATGTAACGGCAAGTCGGCAAGGCAGGAGGGAAAAATCCTATTCTCTCCAGTTTATAACAACTGGACAACCTTTTGGCTATATGTTTCGGGGATCGTACGCTTCTATTGTTCTGTTCCTATGCAAATTGTCAAGGTAGCATTTTGTTTGAACCGGCCACGGAATCGAACATGTAAAGAAGACCACAGATGAAGCGTTTAAAATTTGTTTCCGTTCGAAGAGAAAGAGAAGGTATTCCAAAACTCTTTTCAAATTTCAAGAAAGAAAATGTTTCACAGTTCGCATTTGTTTTCCGTAAACTAACTAATTTTTGCTCCAAATAATACATTTGAAGGTGTCCATTGCATTAAAGAAATGTTTGATTGCAATTTAAAATTAAAGAAAATTAAGTTACTTATTTCAAGTTAAGTTAATTTAAATAATTTTATTTAACTGAAACCTATTATTTAAGTCATAACTTGAAAAATTGATTTAAGGATCTCTCTGATAACGAATTCCACATGCGTAATAAATTAATTTTTCTGAAAAATTAGTTTAATTATTCCATTATAATGATAATTTAGTTCTTATTTCATCTTATGTCACCGTTAACTATTAAGCTGCAATTAAATATGAACAAAAATGTAACTCTCTCTTGTTACTGGAGGTCTAAACTACATCGATGTGATCCAAGGCCATCTCAGGCTCTCAGCTACATCGTAGCTAACTCAAAAGTCTATCCAAAAGTCATTTGAAGAGGGACTTCTATCCGAAGCTTTTCCGCACCAAAATCCATTAAAACAATACTAACAGATGTTAAATTCTCTCCGTTAATTAATAAAAGGAAACCGCTCCCTCTCTCTATTCTAATTGGGAATCAGATTATTCACGAACAGAGCGACAATAGATGAAAATTTCTTCTTTCTCTGGCAAAGTTTATCTCTGGCCGGCTCCCAACCCTGATAGGTATTGACACATCAGCATACTCTGATTAAGTCAAAGTATCTTTGAGACGTAATATAACCTTCATCATTGTTGTCATTCAATACCAGATTGATCTCGAAGAATTCTGACAAGGTTCTATTACCATTGGAATTTTGATTGCAGACAAACGCGTCCATTTTTTGTTGGCGCAGCTCAGAGTCGTTGTTGGTCGACGGTTTCAGGCAGTAATTAGATATAGAGGAGAATAGGTGGGGAATGGAGGAGGAGAGATAGAGAGTGAGACATGAGTGAGATGATCGTGATTTTTTGGGTGAACCAATAAATGGAAATAATTAGTATATAATCTCAAAATTATCTAATTACTATTGAAGGCGACTAGGGGTGTCAATGGTACCTTTTTAGCCGTTTACCCGACCCGTATCGTATTCGATAAGGCGGGTATGGGTAAGATTTTTTTTCGTTAACTTATCGGGTATGGATATGGGTAAGAATTTTTTTTCGTTAACCAAATGAGTATGGGTATGGGTAATGACTGTTTCGTACCCGTTACCCTATAGGGTAATTATAAAATCTAAATTATACAAAGTAGTGGTGTGTTTTTGTTTTTTAGTAGTGTATGTCTTTTGTTATAAGAAATATGTCAAACATATTATTTTTATTTACATGTTTTGTTATTTAGTTAAATAATTGAATTTGTTCGAATAGATATTCGTGTTTCTGAATTTTCTTGATTTATAAAAAATAATTTAGTTGAAATTGATTGCATATTTATTTTTACTTTTATTAGTAATGCAATTACATATATGTGAAATGAATGAATTTTTGATGTTCTATTTGTAAAATATAATAAATTAATTATTATATTAGTATTATCCATTATTCACCCACTACCGTTTCGTTACCCGATAATATTAACGGGTAAGGGTAGGATAGGGTACGGTCAATTTTTAATGGGTAAGGGTAGGGTATGGGTAAGGTCAATTTTAATGGGTATGGGTATGAAAATACTTCCACCCGACCCGTACCGTACCCATTGACACCCCTAAAGGCGACTAATATTGGATGAAGGAAAAGAGGAGAGAACTAGGGCAAAGAAGAAAGAGAATTTGGAAAAGATGATGCTTGATTTATTTCTTTCTTTGTTTAACGGAGAAAAGCTAATCGCTGTTAGCAGTAATTTAATCAATCTTGATAAGATTTGATCCTACGGTTTGAAAAGACTTTGGAAAGGTATCCCCTCCAAATGGCTTCGGATAGGTTCCCAAGCCGAAGTTTATACGCTGGCATTTCAAGGCCTTTAAACAGGCCAACTTTTTCCTGAAATTTCTCCCCTAGAATCCATTTATAAACGGATAAAATTACAATGGGGTCTCATAGGGAAAGCCCATAACTTTTAAAGTGGCCTAATTTCAGCCCAGTTTTATCATACCAGGAGCACATCTATAAATATCAGACTGTTTATCAAGAGTTTAGGCTTTCGCGCTCCCACCGCCGCCGCCGCCGTTGAGCCGAGCTAGCAATCAGCAACAGGGGCGACTGAGGAGAACACCGTCGCGAAATGGTAAATCCTAACGCGTTAAGCTTATTGGAAACCCTAATCTTGTAAGCTAAACCTAGATTTGAAATGGTGTGTAGGGGAAGGGAACAGGAAGCTTTGGTAAGAGGAGGAACAAGACGCACACGCTGTGTGTGAGGTGCGGTAGGAGGAGCTTTCACCTACAAAAGAGCCGTTGTGGGTCATGCGGGTACCCATCTGCCAGAATCCGCAAATGTATGTTCATTATTTTCCCCAATTATTATTTTTGTTTTATGGAAGCATTTTTCGGCACAGATACTCTAGTCTTTGATGCTGATCGTTCTGATTATTAGTGTAGTTAGTCTTATTAGTGTGGCTAGTGTGTTTTCAATATTCCCAGTGGGCAGAGGCTGTGGCAGGATTTTAATCTATGGGGATCAATACGCACATAAAGATTTCTAGAAAATGTAAATATATAGCAATTTTAACCTATGGGGGTCAATATTTTAATCTGTGGGGGTCAAATTCAACTTAACATACATATAGCAATTTTATCTTTAATATTATAATCTATAGGACAAGTTTAAGGGTTTTTAGATTAAATGGGGGTCAATTGGCTCCTATTTAGCAAATGTAAATCTGCCCCAGCCAGTGAGACAAGCTCGTAAATACAATCTCTGAATTTAGTAGAAATATATTTGACACATTTGATTATCTATTAGCATATTTCTTACTGGTCATATGTTTCATGTACTAAAATGTTCACACTGGAGTGGTTCTATATTGGATTTATAATTGTGATTTAGTAATATGACTTCATTATATTTGTAAACTGCTTGATTGTGTTGCATTATATTAGATACACAGTTTATGCTTGTACCTCTAGTTCAAATTTAGGAAAAATAATTAATTTGGTTGTGCTTATTTCTTACGCATAATTCTGAAAAATTCATCAATTAGCGAATGTCTGATATATGAAGATGTTATTACTTCTTAGCAAAAGAAGAATTGAGATAGGTTCCTATAGGGTTCCCCTAATTTAAAATCGGACGTGAGGATTTCCATAACAGTGTTTTCATTTTAACTTATTTGATGCTGTTGATTATAATTCGGACAAATATGCATTGCCTCTAATTGATTATCATTTTATCTGGTTGTGCTATATAGATAACTGGAGTGTGAAGGCCATAAGGAGAAAGACAACTGGTACAGGCAGGATGAGGTACCTGCGCCATCTGCCAAGGAGGTTTAAGAGTGGCTTTAGAGAGGGTACAAACATTATTCTTAATTTTTATTTTTTAATTGAAGTTCTTGATTTATTTTGTGGTGTTCATCTATTTTTGGGGAAGGTTCTTTGAGAAGGTTTGACTGGTTTATTCACCAGCTGTTATAAGAATGTCTGTTGATCTCAAACTTGTTCTACCACTTTTTCTTTTTTGGGTTTCAATTTTGGTTTAGGTCCTTTCAATGTCACTTTCTTGTCAAAGTTACCCAAGACAAAATACAGCTATTTGCAGATAAACTTGTGTTATATCTATGCTTATGAAAATTTTACCTAATTTTTCTTCTTGATTTTATTTATTACAGGAACTGAAGCTGCACCGAGGAAGGCTGCAGCAGCTGCTGCTGCTCCATGAATATGAAATGCATTGTATTACCTTGCGAATGTTTTAAGTTGAGTACTTCTATTTAATGGTCATGTTGACTCTCGATGTGTCTTTTTGTTGGATATGAGGGTAGCAAAAATTTACACCATATTTTGTTCGGTTGTGATGTTTTGTTTTAGTATTTATTGTGTTGCTAACGTACCCTTTAAGCTTAGTTGCTTTTCTATTCTATCTTGCTCTTTTTATATTATCATTTGTGATGTTTTGTTTTACTGGTATTGTTTGGGTGCTAATCAACCTTTTGAGCTTGGTTGTTTTGCTGCTCTATCTTGCTCTTTTATATTATCATTTGTGGTTTATCTGTAGTAGCTTTGTCTGATGGAAAATCTACTCGGCTGTTGTAGTAAAAGATCATTAAATTATTTTCTTTTAAGCAAGATGGATTTCTTTCACATTGACATGCTCACTCTTTTGGGTGTTCAACTGTTTTTAAGTATCAATATCATAATGATCATTTTGAAACTCTGTTCTGTTGTTTGTTTTAAAATGTATTATTTTTGTTGATCAACTGTAGGCATGCAACTCTTAGCTCATTTTTACACTTATGTTGTTTACTATATTATTCTTGTATTCTATATAGATAATCATTCGTTCACACAAGCTGCCGAGAAAAACCAGGGTAAAATATTAAATCTTGATAGAGTGAGGCTACGGTGCTATGCATAGCACGGATTGGGTCCGTGCTACGGCTCAAAATTTGAATTTTTAAAATCTTAACAGTTGATCCGAATCGTTCAACATGATTATAAAATGAATATGTACTTGTAAAATTTGGTTTGCAAGTACATATTTATTTTATAATCATGTTGAACGGTTCGGATCGACTGTTAAGATTTTGAAAAGTCAAATTTTGAGCCGTAACACGGACCCAAATGGTGCTATGTATAGCACCGTAGCCTCACTCATCTTGATATCCAAAAATAGTTCCAAATATTACAGAAAACTGGATACTAGTCACGTGCTATGAAGTTTGTTAAAATTGTTAAACTAATTCATTATTAATGGATATCCTACTTGCATTTTAATCTCTAGTAGTTGTTTAGAACAACCATGGAAGTATGGGTCACACTTAACCAGCACTCAAATAGATAAACCTTGCAACGGGAGGGGGCATGTGATGAGTGTCAAAACATTTAATGTGTATACTGTATACCAATAGCAAGCAAAGGGACTAAGCAAAATGACAAATGAAGAGCCTATACTATTGACTTTCTTTTTGTACTATACATTTTTTATTGTGCTTATTAAATGGAATTTTTCTTCTTGAACGTAGAAGTCTCACTAGTTTTACATCTTTATTTGTGTCAATGAAGACTCCAAATTTATGATATCTTGAGTGCCATTAGTTACTAGTCCATTTTCGGAATTATTGAAAAAATAGTTAGGGATTTCAAAATATTTGTGAATTATCTCAATTTCTGTAAAAAATATCAAACATATTCCCTCTTCTCTAAATCACTAAATACATAAAATTCCCAAACATTTCCTTCAAACACCAGAAAAACCAACAATATTAATTCCAGTCCTGAAAAGTGATATCAATTGTTAAGTCACCTAATAGAACTTAACTTCTTTCTTCTAACACATCGATGTAAGGGTTATTTATTCTGAATATTAAAAATAATGTACATTCTCTTTTTTTAGTAAAAACATGTATATTCTCAAGTTAGCGTTTTTCATTGATTAGAAGTGTTGAATATTGTTTTGTAAAGAAAGATGATTGGTGTTACTTACTACTTAGAAGTAGTTTACAATCAGGAAAACTGGAATGGAAGTTATTGGTAAAGTAAGATAATGAGCCCAAATTAAGCCAATCAAACTCGAGAATATATAATATTTGAAATTCTCATGAAAAAAGACGAGAGAAATTTAAAAAGAAAACGTTGAATAAAGAATGAATGGACATATAGACATGTTGCAATGCTAAAATTTGGCATTAAGGAGTAGGCAAGAAGAAGTGATTGTACAACTTATACTAATACACAAAGATTTGAGGCTAATACATGCAAGAGGAAAACCATGCACACAAAATCATGCCCTCATTTCACTTCAAGGATCTCATCCAATGCGTAGTTGTTTGTTGACACACCTGCATAGTTCACTTTGTTGAACCGTACCACCACCGGATAGCGGGTGTTCGGGTCCTGAAAAGGTGCACGGAACAATCAAGAACTAGTACCAGGTATTAAGGTATTGATCCGTATGTTGCCGGGTACTTCCAACCAAGGTCACTACTGAACTGGTAATAAAGGAACCAACAAGAATTTGGATTAGCTAGTCATGAAGAATGAAGAAGAATATATAGGTACCTGATCAACTGTAACAACTGAACCAATTCCATTGAACCAGTATGATTCCCTCCTAAGAATCTTCACCTGAAATGACAAAAGTAGAAACAATTAAGTAAGAAATTAATTAATTGTCCCGCACACAACAAATAAAGCAAAAGGATCAAGAATTAGGTAGTTAAGAGAAAAAACTCTTAATTAAGCTAATATATGAAATGAGCTAATTTTATTAAAATGGATTAGACACCACATCAATATATTAATAATATTACATGGAATAACCTATCACCAATTAATAATTAGAAAAAATAATCAGGAATTAGTTGCCAATTACTAGGGATTTTAATTATAAGAAATAAGACAATTAGGTTCTAGCCTTAGTTCCTCTCTTGGGACCGATCGGTGGGGGCTTCGCAGCCACAGCCGGCTTGGCATCGGCTGGGGCTTCTGTGGCCGGAGTAGGTGTTGGTTCGGGGGCTTCTGTGGCCGGAGCAGGTGTCGGTGCAGCTGCCTCCTCGGCTCGGACTACAACTTTCCTACTGTTATTTACTCTCTGAAAGCTGATGAAATTTACACGTGGCGAAGATGAGTTGGTGCCCGCCGCCGCCACACATGGCGTGAGCACGAATCTCGACGCAGCCGAGGTCATGTTGGTGGTTGCCATGCAGCTTAATTAAGTATGGGAGTACTTGCACGCGCACTACTGCTCTAGCTCGTCCCTGCGCTGGTGCCTAAGATTTTTTAGTTATGAATCCTATCTTTCTCTCTCCTTTGGATTTAGCTAGCGTCAAGGATAGTAAGGCGTGTGGTGGCCTCAAATTTGATGCGAAAATTATCTGCAGCCAGAGTAAGCGATTCCCGCCAGTGCATTGTTGCCAAGTGGCTCCTTATCCTTTTGATGTGGATAAGCTCATCATGCTAGCTGCTTTAATTGTAGCCGTTTTTATGGAATGATCACATTCAGATCATCATATGCCTGCATGCCACTTATAAGTAGCTAGAATAAAAAGCGGATAAAAACATTATTTAATTAAAAATAGGGGCTAATCCAAAAAAAATAGAAGCATATTTTTACAATGAAATTTGATTGAAATTACATTTTCTTGATCTTTTTGAAAGCAGTCGTAGAAAAGCATAATCAATTTGACTCTTTTAATTTGTTGAATGGCCTAACCTGCCACTCTCTAGCTCACTCGGTGTTGACTGAAAATATATATTAACAAAATTTGAATATTTAACGTTTGTGCAGAGATAAGATTTTGATTCCTGAGGTCAATACACATATAGAGTTATGATATTTTTCAAACCAATTTGAGTTTTGAAATCTTCATACTTGTAAGTTAACTCTGATTTCATGACAATAAAATGGGCATCAGTATGTTTTTATCAAGAAAAAAAAAATTTAAACCATGCAATTAAGAAAATTTTAGTATACTGAATAAAGTTTATCGATGTATTGTTGATTTTATAAAAAAATTTATATAAAGTTTATACAATTTGAATGTAGTTTATGTTCCATCAAAAATCACTAAATATAAATTATTATAAATTTTTGTGTCGTTTAATAAATAATATAAAATATTGCATTAAATTTCATCAGTGTGCATAAAATAAATATAGTGTAGTTCACATTTAAAAGTTATTTTTAAAATATTGTGCACAAAATTCATTAACAATGAATCCTAACTTTTAGTTTATAGGATTGGTATATCCATGCCGAGTTGTAATATTCTAATTTTTTTTCTTGACAAAAATACGGGAGCCCAAATTAATTCATTATATAAAAAAAAAAAAAAATGAGGTGCTGAGCTCCTATAATATTATATCTGAAATACTTTATATTAGTACAGCATTATACACTTTTAAAAAAGAATAGAAGTCAATGAATCTGTTCTCCCAATGTTCATGGGTTCCTGCCTCTCGGTTCAAACAGAAAACTTTTTCCTAAAGCTGCACTTAGGGATGGACTTAATAAGTTATATATCGAGAGTATGAACTGCGGCATTCTTTCGCTAATCATTTTCTTTGTTCAGCTTATTTTCAAAATTAAAAATGGAAAAACAAACTCGTAGCTCGTTCAAGATCGTCTCGAAAAAACTCAGCAATAATTAGTTTGCTCAGTTATGGCTTGACTCGTAAGCAGTTCGTTTGATTCTAGCTAATTAGTTTGTCATTAGCGAGTTCAAACTTGATTCAGCTTGACCCATATGCTGACTCGACTTGTTTTTTAGTCCTTTGCAGGAAGAAGATTATGCTATTTTCCAAAATCTTTTTTTTTTTTTTTTTGCATATTATAACGTCCGTAGGCTGATCTTACATTCCTAAAATCCCTATTAATTACATCATTCCACAACTCTGACAGTACCCTAACCAAAGATTACATTCTACTCCTTTTCAATATCTCTCTTTGTGTTGTTCCGTCATGACATGATAAAATTAACTTGTTGTAAGAAGAAGATGAAATTCTTTTCCGGCCTGTACGTAGTTGTGCATATCTCACAGCACAAAATTGACAAAAATCTTTGATCTATATGGGGCTCATAGTATAAACAAGCTGCTAACGAGTTGTCTTGGCTAAAACCAGGCTCGACTGAACTCATTATGGTACGAGCCGAATTCAAGCTTTTGCTACCTCTGCGTGTCTCGGCTCGTTTTATCAAACATCTTTTGACTTAGTTTCCAACGACAAATCCAAACAGTTGAAACCAATGTACTTCACGGGTTATGCATATTTTTACATGCAAATTTTATAAAATTTTGAATTAATTTAGTATAAATTCAAGCGGTAAAAGAATTAAAGTTCGTAAGTTAATTTTAATGCATTCATTTTTCATTATTTTTTAAGAATTTGACTTTACACTAAATTAAATTGTAAATTTATAAATTTTGCATGCAAATGCATCACTCATAAAGTAATCGACCTCAAGAATTCGTTATTGAAAACTAACCCGACAAATTTTGAAGTTAAACTTAGAGAGCTAAAAGATACCCTAGTTCTACTCTATATATTAACAATGTAATTTGAGTTTCTTGTCTCAGTAAAGTAATTCCTGTAGATGATCAAACAAAACTCTTCCAAAGATTTGACAACTCTAATAACTGAAAACAATTATTTTATGTTTCATCAAAAAGTTGAAAATAATTATTGACAACCATATAAACACGTTGCAGTTGTTAACAACGATTTAACCTGCATTTTTGGGGGTCAAAATATCGTCTTGATAACTAGTAAATAATTATCTTGAATTTTAAATTATTATTTGGTTTATCCTAATATATACTTGTCAGAATCAAAATAAACACTTATCTTTTAATTATTTTTTTATAACATATAAGAGGTGCTTAACAATTAATGCCGACGGATTAACAGTAATATTCCTATGTGTCGTACGTATATACATAATTCATCATCATGGATTATAGAGGCGGAGTCAAACTAAAATAGAGAACAACGTGCATTTCATTGGTTTCGTGCATGTATGCATATATATATATATATATATATATGGGCTATTGTGTTTGCAAAGTAAAATCTCCTCTTTTACTTCGGGTAATATTTTTATTTTTGAAAATTCAAACAACCGATTCAAACCGTTTAAAATTTTCTAAATATTGAAATGTGCTTGCAGACTAAATTTTATATTTTTTGAAATTTTTTTACTATTTATTAAGCCACTTTGAAAATCGCTGATCCACTGTGAACAGTAAAATTTTCTGGACCACCGGATCAGCGATTTTCAAAGTGGCTTAATAAATAGTAAAAAAATTCCAAAAAATGTAAAATTTAGTTTGCAAGCACATTTCAATATTTAGAAAATGTTGAAACGGTTCGAATCGGTTGTTTGAATTTTCAAAAATGAAAATATGGCCTGAAGTAAAGAGGGGATTTTACTTTGCAAAGCACAATAGCCCATCTCTCTCTCTCTCTCTCTCTCTCTCTCTATATATATATATATATATATATATATAGGAGTTGGCTACGGTGCTATGCATAGCATAGAGGGGCTTTCGTGCTACTGCTCAATATTTGAGTTTTCAAAATTCTAACGGTCGATCCGATCCATTCAACATGATCTCCATATGAATATGTACTTGCAAACCAAATTTATATTTTTTAGAATTTTTTTACTATTTTTTTAGATAGGTAGAAAAACACTTGATATGAATGGTTGTTGTGTATTTTAGGTATAGAATATTTCGATACACTTTTAACTTTTAAAATTTATATACCTTCGTACACAATGAATATGTTAGTTTCAAGCGCACAACCTATCGATTGTAGTATTCAGGTGTCAATCCGAAGGGAGGTAGGAAAATACTAATTTTTAATAAAGTAAACTACTTTTAAAACTAAACAATAAAAGTAAAAAGGGGGATTTTTGTGTAATTTCATTTTTAATGAAAATTAAAGGTTTGTAACTAAGTAATTAAAATTCGGATGTGATTCAAGTTGGAGAAGTCTAGGGGTATTCGGTCTATAATTCCTTGCTAATTCTATCTACTCGGTTTGTTTAAATTCATATTTGATATGACGAGGTTTCTAACCTAAGATGTTAAAAATGGTCACTTTCGTGAATTAATAACGTGCCTAAACAGTTCAAATTTCACGATTAAGTCCTTCACCCTAGCTATCTAGACCATGAAGTTCTCAGTAGCCTATCTTATCCTTAGATATCAGTACTTCACGATTAAGTCCTTCGTACCAATATTGAATTCAATTCAAGGGGTCCTAATTAGGGCTTCGACTTCACGATTAAGTCCTTCATCAAACCCTAACCATAATTCCTGTAGTTACAGTTTAGATTTCAAATTGGTCAATTCTAATCCAAATCCTAAAGTATTTGTGATCATAATTTGGTACCATCATATATGATCCTAATCTACTTCAAGTGTATTAGACCTAAGCGGGATACTACAATTCAAGTACTAATCATGCATCATCACAAAGAATAAATGTCAGAAATTACCATCAAATCAAACAATCATAATAAAAACTAAGATTTGAGTAAGATAAAATTAGACAAGTTCATGCTAAAAGACCTAAGCTCATAGAGAGGAAATCTAGCCTCTCATGGGTGCTTTAACATCCAAAAGAAAACACAAGATAAACATGATAAAAAGTGAGAAATATGTAAGAGAAAAGAATACAACCAATCTCCTAGTTCCTGCCCAAGTTCTTCCCTTGTCGCTCAAGCAAAACCTCGACTTCTTCCTTCTCTTTCTTTGAAATTTATCGCAACTTTGATCACAGCC
The DNA here is from genome assembly GCA_025461045.1 of Carex parvula. NCBI lineage: Eukaryota > Viridiplantae > Streptophyta > Magnoliopsida > Poales > Cyperaceae > Carex > Carex parvula. The sequence continues at coordinate 127,650 of JAJGRW010000012.1, read as the reverse complement.
GGAAAGTGGAGCAGAATGACTTCAATTGAGAATGATGAGCAGTGATAAGCAGTGATGCGCGGTGATTCTTTCTCCTGTGGCCTCCTTAGCCTGATATAATGTTTTATGAACTTGGAGATCAAGTCGTTTTATTTTCGGCGCCCACTAACT
>JAJGRW010000012.1:0-122500 GCA_025461045.1 Carex parvula | reverse complement strand
TGGTTGTCTTTCATGTTTTACTTGTTGTCTTTCATCTACAATTGGTTGTATTTTGTCTTTTTCTAGTTGTCTTTCATCTTATACTGGTCGTCTTTCATGTTATGCTAATATTGTTTTTCATCTTGTGCTGGTTGTCTTTTCATCTTGTACTGATTGTCCTTCATCTTCTAATAGTTGTTTTCATATTCGTCTAGTTGTCTTTCCTCTTGTACTAGTTATTTTTCATGTTCTACTAGTGATGAGTCCAAAATGAACTATTACTTTTAAATATTTATAAACCCTAATTTCTATTTACGTTCAGATCACAAAAGCATGATCCTACCATGTAGTATGATTGGAGTGTCGATCCACAGGGATAGTGCATTAGATTTTAAACAATTTTTACTAGTCTAGGTTATCGGGTTTTTGAAAGTTTGAGGTGGTGGTGATAAATTGCAATCAAGGTATTATAGCTAGTAAAGGTTAAACAGTATATAGAGAGCCTCTAGGGTTCAGGTTTCCTGTCTTCCTTAATTATGCAAGTACAAGTTTCGATTCTCTATGTCGCATGAGGCACTGTCACCGTCGCATGCAGCATAAATTGCTCCACAGCTACCCCGCATGCAGTATTGTCACTACCCGCAGAAAGTGCTGGGTATTTGTTTATGCGATTTGAAAGGTCTTATGATCGGCTTTTAGGCTACCAAGACTAAAGTATTTTAGGTACGCAATTATAGTCTTTCCCTATACTACCCCGTAATTGAAATATTCCAGAGACCCTACTTAATCTAAGTGTTTTCTAATGTTATTTAAAATACGATTTACATTATCCTGCCAAAGGAGCCCACTGAGTTCTAACCCGAGTCTTTGAATCGCTGCTAAGCCTTGTTAGCCGAAGTGTTTGTAGTACTTACATGCATTATCTTTCTCACACAAGGATGCAACGACTTAACACCTATTGGTATGTATGCAAGGATACAATAAAAGGAATTTAAAGTGCAAAGGAAAACTCAAACCATAACATAAACAAAACATAAACGTATATTGAAACATAATCAAGAATTCAAGTACAACCCTCACCCTAGAGATGAGAAGTTTAGCTTCTCATGTCCATGCCAAAATAAAAGGAATAAAATAAAAAGAACATAAATACTCAATTGAAGATGGAAGAACCTCTGCCTCCTTAGATGACGTCTTCTTCTCTTGCTTGGCTTCTCATGGCTACCCTTCTCTCTCTAAGTAACTCTCTAACCAAACTTAACAATGAGGATTGCTAGCTATGATTATGGACTTAGACACAATTAAACACGCACACTAAATCCTATTACAAGAGCGGTATTTATAGCATTCTTAAATGAGAGGTGGAGTAGTGGAAGTAGTGGGAGACATGGGTTCCACCCATGATTGGATAGATGAAGCAAAAAATAGCTTGGCTCTTAAGAAAACGCGTCATTCTAAAAGGTCCATCAGGAAATCGCATTCTTCTAGAAGGCTCATCAAAGAAAGCCTATTTTTAGGACAGTCTACGGATCATGCGGCCTCAGAGTATGCTGCATGAGGCATAGAGGAGGCCGCAGGGCTTCCTGACTCAGCGAATTTTCTTGTATTTTTGCCATTTTGCATGTTGTGCACTTCGTGTGAGGTGTTGCATGCTCCATGTAAAACCTATTTTGATGCCTTATTCAGAAATCGCCTAAATACGACACTTTTGCTCTGTTTTTGCTCTAAATACGCAACTTTCTCAAAAACCTCGTAGAAAGACCTAGAAACACGTTTGCGGCAAATAAATCGGGAAAATTGCTACTTTGCATTCGCTTTTCGTCATTATCCGGAAGAAAAGATAGTGATTTTCGCTATATGTTTTGGCTTCATCAACTGGTTGTTTTTCATGTCCTATAGATTGTCTTTCATCTACTACTGGTTGTATTTCATATTCTTTTAATTGTCTTTCATCTTCTACAAGTTGTTTTTTATCTTCTTCTTGTTGTCTTCATCTTCTACTGGTAGTCTTCAATGTTCTACTGGTTGTCTTTCATCTACTACTGGTTGTATTTCATCTTCTACTAGTTGTTTTTCATCGTTTTCTAGTTGTCTTTCATCTTGTACTGGTAGTCCTTCATGTTCTACTAGTTGTATTTCACATTCTGCTGGTTGTCTTTCATGTACTACTTGTTCTATTTCATCTTCTTCTAGTTGTCTTTCATCTTGTACTAGTTCTCTTTCATGTTCTACTGGTTGTCTTTCATCTTCTTCTAGTTGTATTTCATCTTGTACTGGTTGTCTTTCATGTTCTACTAGTTGTTTTTCATCTACAACTGGTTGTATGTCATCTTCCATTAGTCGTCTTTCATGTTCTACTAGTTGTCTTTCACGTTCTACTGTTTGTCTTTTATCTACAATTGAATGTATTTCATCTTCATGTAGTTGTCTTTCATCTTGTACTGGTTGTCTTTCATCTACTACTGGTTGTATTTCATCTTTCTGCAAGTTGTCTTTTCATGTTCTATTCGTTGTCTTTCACGTTCTACTAGTTGTCTTTCATTAACTACTCGTTGTATTTCATCTTCTTATGGTTGTCTTTCATCTTGTAGTGGTTGTCTTTCATATCCTACTGATTGTCTTTCATATACTTTTGGTTGTATTTCATCTTCTTCTAGTTGTATTTCACCTTATTCTAGTTGCCTTTCATCTTCTAATGGTCGTCTTTAATTTTAGTTGTCCTTCATCAGGAATGTTTTTATTTCATGTTCTACTAGTTGTCTTTTTCACATTATATTTGTTGTCTTTCATCTACTACTGGTTGTATTTCATCTTCTTTTGGTAGTCTTTCTTCCTGTCATGGTTGTCTTGTATTTTTTTTTCTAGTTATCTTTCATCTAGTACTAGTAGTATTTCAAGTTCTACTTCTTGTTTTCCATTTTTTTTCAAGTTGTATTTCATGTTCTACTGGTTCTCTTTCATCTTCTTCTATTTGTATTTCTTCTACCTCTAGTTGTTTTTCATCTTTTCTAGTTGTCTTTCATCTTATACGAATTGTCTTTAATGTTCTACTGGTTATCTTTCACGTCTACTGGTTGTCTTTCATCTACTTCTGGTCGTATTCATGTTCTACTTGTTGTTTTCATCTTCTTGTAGTTGTCTTTTATCTTGTACTGGTTATCATTCATGTTCTATTCATTGTCTTTCACGTTCTACATATTGTCTTTCATCTACTACTGGTTGTATTTCATCTTCTTCTAGTTGTCTTTCATCTTGTACTAGTTGTCTTTCTTGTTCTTCTAGTTGTACAAGTTGTTTTTCACATTCTACTGGTTGTCTTTCATCTATGCCTGGTTGTATTCCATTTTCTTCTAGTTGTCTTTGATCTTCTTCTAGTTGTCTTTTATTTTCTACTGGTTGTCTTTCACGTTCTACTGGTTGTCTTTCATCTATTATTGGTTGTATTTCATCTTCTACTAGTTGTTTTTTATTTTCTTCAAGTTGTCTTTCGTCTTGTATTAGTTTCCTTTCACATCCTACTAGTTGTCTTTCCTCAACTACTGGTTGTATTTCATCTTTTTCGAGTTTACTTTCATCTTGTACTTTTCTTTCATGTTCTAATAGTTGTTTGTCATGTTTTGTAGGTTGTCTTTCATCTACTACTTGTTGTATATCATCATCTTCTAGTTGTCTTTCATCTTTTACTAGTTGTCTTTCATGTTCTACAACTTATCTTTCATATTCTTCTAATTGTCTTTCATCGTGTACTGGCTGTCTTTCATGTTCTATTAGTTGTCATTCACGTTCCACTGGTTGTCTTTAATCTAATACAGTTGTATTTCATTTTTCTTTATTTGTCTTTAATCTTGTACATGTAATTCATGTTCTACTGGTTCTCTTTCATCTTGTACTTGTTGCCTTCCGTGTTCTACTAGTTGTCTTTCATGTTGAATGTCTTTTCATCAACTACATGTTGTATTTCATCTTTTTCAAGATTGTCTTTCATATACTTCTGGTTGTATTTCATCTTCTTCTAGTTGTCTTTCATCTTTTACTGGTTGTCTTTCATCTTCTATTGTTTGTCTTTCATTTTCAATTTTATATTTTCTAGTTGTCTTCCATCTTGTACTGGTTGTCTTTCATTATCTACTGATTGTTTTTCATTTCCTTCTAGTTGTCTTTTATGTTCTACTGGTTGTCTTTCAAGTTCTACTTGTTGTCTTTAATCTTCTTCTAGTTGTATTTCTTCTACCTCTAGTTGTTTTTTGTCATCTTCTAGTTGTCTTCATCTTGTATTGGTTGTCTGTCATGTTCCACTAGTAGTCTATCATCTATTACTAGTTGTCTTTCATGTTCTGTTGGTTGTCTTTCGCGTTCTACTGGTTGTGTTTCAGTTCTACTGGTTGTTTTTCATTTTCTTCTCATTGTCTTTCATGTTCTACTGGTTGTCTTTCATCTTCTTCTAGTTGTAAATCTTCTACCTCTAGTTGTTTTGCATCTTCTTCTGTTGTCTTTCTTGCACTGGTTTTCTTTCATGTTGTACTAGTTTGTCTTTCACGTTCTACTGGTTGTCTTTCATCTACAACTGGTTGTATTTCATCTTCAACTAACTGTTTTTCATGTTCTTCAAGTTGTCTTTCATGTTGAATTGGATGTGTTTCACGTTCTACTAGTTGTATTTCATGTTATTCGAGTTGTCTTTTATCTTATACTAGTTGTCTTTCATCTACTACTGGTTGTCTTTCATCTATGCTTGTTGTATTTCGTTTTCTTCTAGTTGTCTTTCATCTTTTACTGGTTGTCTTTCATGTTCTACAAGTTCTCTTTCTTTTTCTTTTAATTAGCTTTCGTGTTCTACTGGTTGTCTTTCATCATCTTCTGATTGTCTTTCATCTGGTAATGGTCATTTTTCATGTTCTATTTGTTGTCTCTCCTCTACTACTGGTTGTATTTCAACTTCTTCTTGTTTTCTTTCATATTTTACTGGTTGTTTTTCATGTCCTACTGGTTCTCTTGTACTGGTTGTCTTTATTATTCTTCAAGTTGTACTAGTTGTCTTTCACGTTCTACTGGTTGTCTTTTCATCTATGCCTGGTTGTATTTCATTTTGTTTTAGTTATTTTTCATCATCTATTAGTTGTCTTTCATGTTCTACTGGTGCCTTTCTCCTATTACTGGTTGTATTTCATCTTCTACTAGTTGTTTTTCATTTTCTTCAAGTTGTATTTCGTCTTGTATTGGTTATCTTTCATATTATGTTGGTTGTCTTTAACGTTCTACTAGTTGTCTTTCCTCAACTACTGGTTGAATTTCATCTTCTTCGAGTTGACTTTCAACTTGTACTGGTTTTCTTTCAGGTTATACTAGTTACAGTCACAGTCGTTAGTTGTCTTTATCTACTCTGGTTTATTTCCTCTTCTAATTGTCTTTCCTTTTTTCTAGTGTTTTTCCATGTTCTACTAGTTATCTTTCATATTTTTCTAGTTGTCCTTCCATTGTGTACTTGCTGTCTTTCATGTCATACTAATGTCTTTCACTTCTACTTGTTGTCTTTCATCTACTACTAGTTGTATTTCATTTCTTTATTTGTCTTTCATCCTTTACAAGTTGTCTTTCATGTTCTACAAGTTATCTTTTCATATTTTTCTAGTTATCTTTCATCGTGTACGGCTGTCTTCATGTCATACTAGTTGTCTTTCATGTTCTACTTGTTGTCTTTCATCTACTACTAGTTGTATTTCATTTCTTTATTTGTCTATACATCTTGTACTTTGTCTTCATGTGTCTACCGGTTCTCTTCTCTTTCCTTCTGGTGTCTTTTATTTTATTATAGTTGTTTTCATCTTGTAATAGTAGTCTTTCAAGTTCTACTGGTTGGTTTCCATTTTCATCGAGTTGTTTTTCAAGTTTTACATTGTTGTCTTTCACTCCTTCTGATTGTCTTTCATATACTACTGGTTGTATTTCATCTTCTTCTAGTTGTATTTCATCTTCTTCTTGTTGTCTTTCATCTTCTACTAGTTGTTTTTCATCTTCTTCTTGTTGTCTTTCATTTTGTATTGGTGTCCTTTCATGTTCTACTGGTTGACTTTGTTGCTGTACTGGTTGTCTTTCGTATCCTACTGATTGTCTTTCATCTACTTCCGGTTGTATTTGATCTTCTTCTTGTTGTTTTTCATCTTCTTCTAATTATCTTCATTATGTACTACTAGTTGTCTTCATGTTCTACAGGTTTTCTTTCATGCTCTACGAGTTGTCTTCACGTTCTACTAGTTGTTTTTACATCTACTTCGGGTTGTATTTCATCTTCTTCTAGTTGTCTTTCATCTTCTAATGGTTGTCTTTCTTGTTCTACTTGTTGTATTTCATCTTCTTCTAGTTGTCTTTCATCTTCTACTAGTTGTTTTTCATCTTCTTCTAGTTGTCTTTTATCATTACTAGTTTTCTTTCTTGTCCTACTAGTCCTCTTTCATCTTCTTCTAGTTGTTTTTCATCTTGTACTAGTTGTCTTTCATATCCTACTGATTGCCTTTCATCTACTTTCTGCTAGTATTTCATCTTCTTCTAGTTGTTTTTCATCTTTAACTAATTGTCTTTCATTTTCTACATATTGTCTTTCATCTTTCATGTTTTATTGGTTGTCTTTCATCTTTTTCTTGTTGTCTTTCATATTGTACTGGGTGTCTTTCATGTTCTACTGGTTGTTTTCCATTTTCTTCTAGTTGCCTTTCATGTTCTACTAGTTGTCTTTCATCTTCTTCTAGTTATATTTCTTCTACCTCTAATTGTCCTTCATCTCCTTCTAGTTGTATTTCATCTTGTACTAATTGTCTTTCATGTTCTAGTGTTTGTATTTCATATTCTTTTGGTTGTCTAGCATTTTCTTCTAGTTGTCTTTCATCACTTACATGTTCTACTTGTTGTTTTTCATTTTCTTCTAATTGTATTTCACGTTCTATTAGTTGTCTTTCATCTAGTACTGGTTGTATTTCATCTTCTTCTTATTGTCTTTCATCTTTTACTGGTTGTCTTTGGCTCTTATCTTCATATTTCTTCTAGTTATCCTTCATCTTGTATTGGTTGTCTTTCATGGTCTATTCTACTGGTTATTTTTCATCTACTACTGGTTGTATTTCATTTTCTTCTAGTTGTCTTTCATCTTTTTTGGGTTGTGTTTGTTCTAATGGTTCCCATTCATCTTCTTATAATAGTCTTTCGTGTTCTACAGGTTGTCTTTAATGTTCTACTGGTGTCTTTCATCTTCTTCTAGTTGTACTGGTCGTCTTTAATGTTCTACTTATTGTCTTTCATCTACTACTGGTTGTAATTATTCTTGTGGTTGCCTTTCATATTGTACTGGTTGTATTACTTGTTTACTGGTTGTCCTTCATCAGCTTCTAATTGTATTTTTTCTTACTCGAGTTGTTTTCATCTTCTTCTAGTTGATTTTTTCTTTCTCTAATTGCCTTTATCTTGTACGTGTTGTCTTTCATCTTTTTCTAGTTATCATTCATATTCTAGTTGTTGTTTTCATATTCTACTAATTTTCTTTCATCTTATACTGGTTGTCTTACATTGCAGTGGTTGTAATTCATATCCTACTGATTGTCTTTCATCTTCTTCTGGTTGTATTTCATATTTGAATAGTTGTCTTTCATCTTCTACTATTTGTTTTTCTTCTTCTTCTAATTGTCTTTCATCATGTAAATGTTTTCCTTCATCTTCTACTAGTTTTCTTACACATTCTACTTGTTGTCATTCATCTACTACTAGTTGTATTTCATCTTCTTCTATTTGCCTTCATACTGTACTGGTTGTCTTTCATGTTCTACTGGTTGTCTTTCATCTTCTTCTTGTTGTCTTTCATCTACTACTGGTTATATTTCATCTTCTACTAGTTGTCTTTTCATGTTCTATTGGTTGTTTTTCACATTCTACTTGTTGTCTTTCATCTACTACTGGTTGTATTTCATCTTCTTCTGATTGTCTTTCATCTTGTACTGGTTGTCGTCTTTCTTGTTCTAATGGTTGTCTTTCATCATCTTCTATTTGTATTTTTTTTTCTCTTGTTATATTCTTCTTTTAACTGTATTTCATCTTCTACTGGTTGTCTTTAATTTTCTTCTAGTGATGGTTTTCTTTCATCATATTGTACTGGTTGTCTTTCATGTTCTACTGGTTGACTTTGCTCTTGTACTGGTTGTCTTTCGTATATTACTGATTGTCTTTCATCTACTTCTAGTTGTATTTCATTTTCTTCTTGTTGTATTTCATCTTCTTCTAGTTGTCTTTCATCATATTCTAGTTGTCTTTCATCTTCTTCTAGTTGTCTTTCATCTTTTATTAGTTGTTTTTCTTGTTCTATTGGTTGTCTTTCACGTTCTACTAGTTGTCTTATTTGGTTGTATGCAATCTTCTAATTACTTTGTTTGACATAATTTGCGAAACATACAATAATTGAATTTGACCATTTCCATGTATGAGTGAGTCTGTAGGATCATGATGATTAAATTGCAAGATTAAATTACCAAAGAAAGGTTCATGAAGATCTTAATTGCAAGACTAAATTGAAGAACTGAAGAAATCAACAAGTCATTACGAAGACATAAATTGTAATAATAAAATAGAAAGTAAAGTAAATTTGAGATTATTGATTTCCGTGGAGCAACTGTTCGGAACAGAACCGGACCGTCCTGAATGGTTGTGATCCGTCGAGCTTCTAGGCTCACCTTGTACATGTGTTAGCCGTGACTTCCCACTTCGTTTGAGCTCACGGACCACGAGTTGTATCATTTCTTTTTGGGTAATAGGAAAGGGGCGCTGACGAGGTTGCTCTACCCAGGAGACATAGGAATTTTACACCAAACTCCGTAATCACCTTGCGTGTCAAATTTCTCTTATTCTCATCTATTACATTTACTTGTCTACAGTTGCTTTGTTGTGGCCTGACTTGTTAGTTTAGAGTGATTACATGAAAAACGTCTAAGGTTGTTAAAAACACCATATTCATACCCATCTAGGTGCCGTAACCGTCTTTCCTTTACTACGGGTAGTATTTCATCTTCTTCGAGACTTTCATCTTGTAGTGGCTGTCTTTCAGGTTCTACTAGTTGTCTGTCACGTTCTGGTGGTGGTCTTTCATCTAGTACTGGTTGTATATCATATTTTTCTAGTTGTCTTTCATCTTTTACTGGTTGTCTTTTTTCATGTTCTACTAGTTATCTTTCATATTCTTCTAGTTGTCTTTTATCGTGTACTGGTTGTTGTCTTTCATGTTCTACTAGTTATCTTTCACGTTCTACTTGTTGTCTTTCATCTACTACTGGTTGTATTTCATCAACTTTTATTTGTCTTTCATGTTATACTTGGTCTATTTCATCTTCTTCTAATTGTAATGTTCTACTGGGTCTCTTTTTGTCTTTTTCTAGTTGTATTTAATACTCTTGTACTAGTTGTCTTTCATGTTCTACTGGGTCTCTTTCATATTCTTCTAGTTGTATTTCGTTTTCCCACTGGTCATGTTTTCTACTGATTGTCTTTCATCTTCTTCTTGTTGTTTTTCATCTTCTTCTAGTTATCTTTCATCATGTACTACTAGTTGTCTTCATGTTCTACTAGTTTTCTTTCATGTTCTACCAGTAGTCCTTCACATTCTACTAGTTGTCTTACATCTGCTTCGGGATGTATTTCATCTTCTTCTAGTTGTCTTTCATCTTATAATTATTTCTTGCTCTACTTGTTGTATTTAATCTTCTACTAGTTGTCTTTAATCTTCTACTAGTTGTTTTTCATATTCTTCTGGTTGTCTTTCATCAATACAAGTTTTCTTTCATGTTCTACTACTTGTCATTCACATTCTACTGGTTGTCTTTCATCTACTTCTGGTTTTATTTCATCTTATCCTAGTTGTCTTTCATATTGTACTGGTTGTCTTTCATGTTCTACTGGTTCTCTTTCATCTACTACTGGTTGTATTTAATCTTCTTCTGATTGTCTTTCAAGTTCTACTGGTTGTGTTCCATTTTCTTTGAGTTATTTTTCATGTTTTACTGGTTGTCTTTCATCTCCTTCTGATTGTCTTTCATCTCCTACTAGTTGTATTTCATCTTCTTCTAGTTGTATTTCATCTTCTTTTTGTTGTCTTTCATCTTCTACTAGTTGTTTTTCATCTTCTCTAGTTGTCTTTCATCTTGTATTGTTGTCTTTCATCTTGTATTGGTTGTCTTTCATGTTCTACTGGTTGACTTTATTGTCGTACTGGTTGTCTTTCGTATCCTATTGATTGTCTTTCATCTACTTCTGGTAGTATTTGATCTTCTTCTTATTGTCTTTCATCATGTACTACTAGTAGTCTTCATGTTCTACTAGTTTTCTTTCATGTTCTGCTAGTTGTATTCACATTCGTTGTATTACATCCACTTCGGTTTGTATTTCATCTACTTCTAGTTGTCTTTCATCTTATAATGGTTGTCTTTCTTGATCTACTTGTTATATTTCATCTTCTTCTAGTTGTCTTTCATCTTCTACTAGTTGTTTTTCATCTTCTTCTAGTTGACTTTCAACAGTATTAGTTTTCTTTCATGTTCTACTACTTGTAATTCACATTCTACTAGTTGTCTTTCGTCTGCAACTGGTTTTTATTTCATCTTCTTCTAGTTGTCTTTCATCTTGTACTGATTGTTTTTCATCTTCTTCTAGTTGTCATTTATATTCTACTAGTTGTGTATCATATTTTCTACTAGTTTTCTTTCTTTTTGTATTGGTTGTCTTTCGTATACAACTGATTGTCTTTCATATACTTCTGGTTGTATTTCATCTTCTTCTAGTTATCTTTAATCTTTTACTAGTTGTCTTTCATCTTCTTCTATTTGGGTTTCATCCTGTGCTGATTGTCTTTCATGTTTTATTTTATTTTTTTTAGTTGTCTTTCATCTTGTACTGGTTGTCTTTCATGTTCTACTGGTTGTTTTTCATTTTCTTCTAGTTGTCTTTCATGTTCTACTGATTGTCTTTCAAGTTCTACTTGTTGTCTTTTATCTTCTTCTAGTTCTACTACCTCTAGTTGTCTTTCGTCTTCTTCTAGTTGTCTTTCATCTTGTATGGGTTGTCTGTCATGTTCTACTAGTTGTCTATCATCTATTACTAGTTGATTTTATCTTCTACTAGTTGTTTTTTATTTTCTTCAAGTTGTCTTTCGTCCTGTGTTCATTGTGTTTCATTTTCTGTTGGTTGTCTTTCACGTTCTACTAGTTGTGTTTCATGTTCTACTGGTTGTTTTTCATCCTGTGTTGGTTGTCTTTCATGTTCTGTTGGTTGTCTTTCACATTCTACTGGTTGTTTTTCATTTTTTTTCTCGTTGTCTTTCATGTTCTACTGGTTGTCTTTCATATTCTTCTAGTTGTAAATCTTCTACCTCTAGTTGTTTTTCATCTTCTTCTCATTGTCTTTCTTGCACTGGTTTTCTTTCATGTTGAACTAGTCTTTCACGTTATACTGGTTGTTTTAATCTACAACTGGTTGTCTTTTGTCCTGTATTGGTTGTCCTTAATGTTCTATTAGTTGTCTTTCACGTTCTACTGGTTGTATTTCATGTGCTACTGGTTGTCTTTCACGTTCTACTGGTTGTCTTTCATCTAGTACTGGTTGTATTTCATTTTTTTCTAGTTGTCTTTCATCTTTTACTGGTTATCTTTCATGTTCTGCTGGTTATCTTTCATATTCTTCTAATTGTTTTTCATTTTGTACTAGTTGTCCTTTCATGTTCAACTAATTGTCTTTCACGTTCTACTGGTTGTCTTTCATCTACAACTTGTTGTATTTCATTTTTTTTTTCTAGTTGTCTTTCATCTTGTACTAGTTGTCTTTTATGTTCTACTGGTTCTTTTCCATATTCTCCCAGTTGTCTTTCGTGTTCTACTGGTTGTCTTTCATTTTCTTATAGTTGTCATTCATGTTCTGGTCGTTTTTCATGCTCTACTTGTTGTCTTTCATCTACTACTGGTTGTATGTCATCTTCTACTGGTTGTCTTTCAATTTCGACGGGTTGTCTTTCACGTTCTACTATTTGTCTTTTATCTAAAGCTAGATGTATTTCATCTTCTTCTAGTTGTCTTTCATGCTCTACTGGTTGTGTTTCATGTTCTACTAGTTGTTTTTCACGTTCTACTGGTTGTCTTTCATCTAATACTAGTCGTATTTCATCTTCTTCAAGTTGTCCATCTTGTACCGGTTGTCTTTCAAGTTCTACTAGTTCTCTTTCATCTTCTACTGGTTGTCTTTCGTTTTCTTCTAGTTGTCTTTCATCTTATACTGGCTGTCTTTCATGTTTTACTTGTTGTCTTTCATCTACTACTGGTTGTATTTCATTTTCTGCTAGTTGTTTTTTCATGTTCTATTCGTTGTCTTTCATGTTCTACGGGTTGTCTTTCATATACTACTCATTGTATTTCATCTTCTTATGGTTGTTTTTTATTTTGTACTGGTTGTCTTTCATTAGCTTCTAATTGTATTTTTTTATTTCTCTAGTTGTATTTCATCTTCTTTTAGTTGTTTTTAATCTTATAGTGGTTGTCCTTCATATCTTACTGATTGTCTTTCATCTATTTTTGGTTGCAATTCCTCTTCTTTTAGTTGTATTTCACCTTTTTCTAGTTGTCTTTCATCTTCTACTAGTTGTCTTTAATTTTCTTCTAGTTGTCCTTCATCAGGAATGCTTTTCTTTCATGTTCTACTAGTTGTCTTTCACATTCTACCGGCTGTCTTTTATCTTCTACTGGTTGTATTTCATCTTCTTATGGAAGTCTTTCTTCCTGCACTGGTTGTCTTGTATATTTTCTAGTTAACTTTCATCTTGTACTAGTTGTATTTCAAGTTCTATTGGTTATTTTTTCATTTTTTTTTCGAGTTGTATTTCATGTTCTACTAGTTCTATTTCATCTTCTTCTAATGTATTTCTTCTACCTCTAGTTGTTTTTCATCTTTTGTAGTTGTCTTTCATCTTGTACTTAATTGTCTTTAATGTTCTACTGGTTATCTTTCATTTACTTCTGGTCGTATTTCATGTTCTACTTGTTGTTTTTCATCTTCTTGTAGTTGTCTTTCATCTTGTACTGGTTGTCTTTCATGTTCTATTCATTCTCTTTCACGTTATACTATTTCATGATAACGGGATCTCTTTCATCTTCTTATAGTTGTCTTTCATCTTGTACTGGTTGTCTTTCACGTTTTACTGGTTGTCTTTCATCTATGTCTGGTTGTATTTCATTTTCCACTAGTTATCTTTGATCTTCTACAAGTTTCTTTCATTTTCTACTAGTTGTCCTTCACGTTCTACTAGTTGTATTTCATCTATTACTGGTTGTATTTTGTCTTTTACTAGTTGTTTTTCATTTTCTTTGAGTTGTCTTTCGTCTTGTATTGGTTGTCTTTCATATTTTATTAGTTGTATTTCACATTCTACTAGTTGTATTTCCTCTACTACTAATTGTATTTCTTCTTCTTCGAGTTTATATTAATCTTGTACTGGTTTTCTTTCAGATTCTACTAGTTGTCTGTCACGTTCTGTTGGTTATCTTTTATCTACTACTGGTATCATCCTCTTCTAGTTATCTTTTATCTTTTACAGGTTGTCTTCAATCTTATGCTAGTTATCTTTCATCGTGTATTGGCTGTCTTTCATGTTCTATTAGTTGTCATTCACGTTCTATTGGTTGTCTTTAATCTACAACTAATTGTATTTCATTTTTCTTTATTTAATCTTTCTTGTCTTTCATTTTCTACAAGTTCTCTTTCATCTTTTTCTAGTTATATTCGTGTTCTACTGGTTGTCTTTTTATGTTTACAGGTTGTCTCTCATATTCTTCAAATTGTATTTTTTTTCCTAGTTGTTATTCATCTTGTACTAGTTCTCTTTCAGGTTCTACTGGTGCTCTTTTGTCTTCTTCTGGTTGTCTTTCAAATTATACGGTTTGTTTTTCATGTGCTCCTAGTTTTTTTTTACATATAAATCTAGCTGTCCTTCATCTTGTACTTGTTATCTTTCATGTTTCTACTGATTATTTTTTCGTTCTCTTCTCGTGTCTTTCATGTTCTACTGGTTGTATCTTCTTCTAGTTATATTTCTTCTACCTCTAGTTATTTTTCATCTTCTTCTCGTTGTCTTTCATCTTGTACTAGTTGTCTTCTACCTCTAGTTGTTTTTCATCTTCTTCACATTGTCTTTCATGTTTTACTAGTTGTCTTTCATGTTGTACTAGTTGTCTTTCATCTACAACTAGTTGAATTTCATCTTCAACTAACTGTTTTTCATTATCTTCTAGTTGTTTTGTATTATGTTCTACTAGTTGTATTTCATGTTCTTCGAGTTGTCTTTAATATTGTACTTCTTGTCTTTCATGTTCTATTAGCCGTCTTTTACGTTATACTGGTTGTATTTCATTTTCTTCAAGTTTTCTTTCATCTTTCACTAGTTGTCATTCATGTTCTACTAGTTCTCTTTCATTTTCTTCTAATTGGCTTTCGTGTTCTACTAGTTATCTGTCATCATCTTCTAGTTGTCTTTCATCTTGTACTAGTTGTATTTCATGTTCTACTTATTGTCTTTCATCTACTATTGGTTGTATTTCATCTTCTTCTAGTTTTTCTTTCATGTTTTACTAGTTGTCTTCATGTCCTACTGGTTCTCTTTCATATTTTTCTAGTTGTCTTTCATCTTGTATTGGTTGTCTTTCATCTTGTGCTAGTTGTCTTTCATATCCTACTGATTGTCTTTCATCTACTTCTACTAGTATTTCATTCTAGTTCTTTTTCATCTTTAACTAGTTGTCTTTCATTTTCCACATATTGTCTTTCACGTTATACCGGTTGTCTTTCATCTATTAATGGTTGTCTTTCATATTTTACTGGTTGTCTTTTATCTTATTCTTGTTGTCTTTCATCTTGTACTAATTGTCTTTCATGTTCTACTGGTTGTTTTCCATTTTTTTCTAGTTGTCTTTTTTGTTCTACTAGTTGTCTTTCATCTTTTTCTACCTCTAATTGTTTTTCATCTTCTTCTAGTTATATTTCATCTTGTACTAATTGTCTTTCATGTTCTAGTATTTGTATTTCAGATTCTTCTGGTTGTCTTGCATTTTCTTCTAGTTGTCTTTTCATCACTTTCATGTTCTACTTGTTGTTTTTTTATTTTCTTCTAATTGTATTTCATGTTCTACTGGTTGTCTTTCATCTTCTTCTAGATGTATTTCTTCTATCTCTAGTTGTTTTCATCTTCCTCAGTTTGTATTTCTTCTACCTCTAGTTGTTTTTCATCTTCTTTTAATTGTCTTTTCATCTTGTATTGGTTGTCTTTCATGTTCTATTAGTTGTGTTTCACGTTCTACTGATTGTCTTTCATCTAATACTGGTTGTATTTCATCTTCTTCTTCTTCTTGTCTTTCATCTTTTACAGGTTGTCTTTCGGCTCTATTGGTTGTCTTCATATTTCTTCTAGTTGTCTTTCATCTTGTATAGGTTCTCTTTCATATTCTATTATACTGGTTATTTTTCATCTAATACTGGTTGTATTTCATCTTCTTCTAGTTGACTTTTATCTTGTTTGGGTTGTGTTTAATGTTCTAATGGTTCCCATTATCTTCTTATAGTAGTCTTTCGTGTTCTACTTGTTGTCTTTAATATTCTGCTGGTGTCTTTCATCTTCTTCTAGTTGTACTTGTCGTCTTTAATGTTCTACTTATTGTCTTTCATCTAGTACTAGTTGTAATTATTCTTGTGGTTGCCTTTTCGTATTGTACTGGTTGTATTACTTGTTTACTAGTTGTCCTTCATCAGCTTCTAATTGTATTTTTTCTTACTCAAGTTGTTTTCATCTTCTTCTAGTTGTATTTTTTCTTTCTCTAGTTGCCTTTATCTTGTACAGGTTGTCTTTCATCTTTTTCTAGTTATCATTCATATTCTAGTAGTTGTTTTCATATTCTACTAATTGTCTTTCATCTTGTACTGGTTGTCTTTCATTGCAGTGGTTGTAATTCATATCCCACTGATTGTCTTTCATCTTCTTCTGCTTGTATTTCATATTCTAATTGTTGTATTTGTTTTTCTTCTTCTTCTAATTGTCTTTCATCATGTAAATGTTTTATTTCATCTTCTACTACTTTTCTTACACATTCTACTGGTTGTCATTCATCTACTACTAGTTGTATTTCATCTTCTTCTATTTGCTTTCATCTGTACTGGTTGTCTTTCATCTTCTACTGGTTATCTTTCATCTTCTTCTTGTTATCTTTCATCTACTACTGGTTATATTTCATCTTCTATTAGTTGTCTTTTCATGTTCTATTGGTTGCCTTTCACGTTCTACTTGTTGTCTTTCATCTACTACTGGTTGTATTTCATCTTCTTCTGATTGTCTTTCATCTTGTACTGGTTGTCTTTCTTGTTCTAATGGTTGTCTTTCATCATCTTCTAATTGTATTTTTTTCTCTCTTGTTGTATATATTCTTCTAGTTGTATTTGATCTTGTACTTGTTGTCTTTAATTTTCTTCTAGTGATGGTTTCTTTCATGTTCTAGTAGTTGTCTTTCACATTCTACTGGTTGTCTTTCATCTACTACTGGTTGTATTTCATCTTTTTCTGGTTGTTTTTCTTCCTATACTGGTTTTCTTGTATTTTTTTTCTAGTTGTCTTTCATTTTGTACAAGTTATTTTTTCAAGTTCTACTGGTTGTTTTCCATTTTTTTCGAGTTGTATTTCATGTTCTACTGGTTCTCTTTTATCTTCTTCTAGTTGTTTTTCAACTTCTTCTAGTTGTTTTTCATCTACTACTGGTTGTATTCATCTTATACTAGTTGTATTCATGTTCTACTAGTTGTCTTTCACGTTATACATGTTGTCTTTCATATTCTACTGGTTGTCTTTCATCTACTACTGGTTGAATTTTATCTATTTTTGGTGGTCTTTCATCTTGTACTGGTTGGCTTTGTTTTTCTACTGGTTGTCTTTCATCATCTTCAAGTTGTATTTTTTCTTCCTCTAGTTGTATTTCATCTTCTTCTAGTTATTTTTCGTCTATTACTGGTTGTATTTCATTTTCTTTTTGTTGTCTTTTATCATGTACTGGTTGTCTTTCTTTTCTACTGGTTGTCTTTCATCTATTTCTAGTTGTTTATGATCTTTACTGATTGTCTTTCATGTTCCACTGGTTATTTTTATTTTTTTGTATTAGTTGTTTTTCATCTTCTTGTAGTTATCCATCATCTATTACTGGTTGTATTTCATCTTATTTTAGTTGCCATTCATTTTCTACTAATTGTTTTAGTCTTTTACTAGTTTTTTTCATCTTGTACTGGTTATATTTCATCTTCTTCTAGTTGGCTTTCATCTACTACTAGTTGTCTTTCATCTTCTTCTATTTGTCTATCATCTTGTACTTGTTGTCTTTCATGTTCTATTGGTTGTTTTTATTTTTTTCTACTGGTTGTTTTTCATCTTATACTAGTTGTGTTTCATCTTCTTATAGTTATCCATCATCTATTACTGGTTGTATTTCATCTTTTTCTAGTTGTCATTCATATTCTACTAGTTGTTTTCATCTTCTACTAGTTTTTTTTTCATCTTATACTGGTGGTTTTTCATCTTCAAATAGTTGTTTTACATTTTCTTCTAGTTGTCTTTCATGTACTACTGGTTCTGTTTCTTCTTCTTCTAGTTGTCTTTCATTTATTACTGTTTCTATTTCATCTACTTCTAGTTGTCTTTCACGTTCTTCTGGTTGTCATTCATCTATAACTGGTTGTATTTCATCTTGTTCTAGGTTTCTTTCATCTTGTACTTGTTGTATTTCATATTCTACATGTTATAAGCATGGGGGTGTGATGAAGCCAAAACATATAGCGAAAATCCACTATCTTTTCTTCCGAAGAATAGCAAAAAGCGTATGCAAACTAACCATTTTTTCGATTTATTTGCCACAAACGTGTTTTAAAGTCTTTTTGGCAGGTTTTTGAGAAAGTTGTGTATTTAAGCCAAAAACAAAACAAAAGGGTCATATTTAGACGATTTCTGGAGATAACACCAAAGCAGGGCATCACATGGAGCATGCAACACCTCACACGAAGTGCACAACATGCGAAATGATGAAAATATATAAAAAATTCGCTAAGTCAGGAAGTTGTCGGCCTCCTCTATGCCGCATGATCCGTGGACTGTTTCCTTTAGATTAGATCATCCACTATTGATGCTATTTTCGACAGAATTATTCTGAAATGACGCGATTGCTTCAGTGGCAAGCTTTTATAGCTATTTCTGGCTTCATCTATCCAAACTTGGAGTGCACTTCAAGTTCCACTACTCCACCTCTCATATTAGGAATGCTATAAATACCCCTCTTGTAATAGGATTTAGTGTGCGTGTTTAATTGTGTGAAGTCTATAGAATCGAGATTAACGATTCTCATTGCTAGGTTAGGTTAGAGAGTACTTAGAGAGAGAAGGGTAGCCATCGGAAGTCAAGCAGGAGAAGAAGGCGTCATCTAAGGAGGCAGAGGTTCATCCATCTTCAATTGGGTTGTAATTATGTTCTCTTTATTTTATTCCTTTTATTTTGCCATGGCCATGAGAAGCTAAACTTCTCATCTCTAGGGTGAGGGTTGTATTCGAATTCTTTAATTATGTTTTAATATATATTTATGTTTCGTTTATGTTGATTTAGGTTTTCTTTATTATTTAAATTATTTTTTATTAAGTTCGTGCATACATAGTTCTATCTACTATATGCCAATGACCCTCCACATACCAATAGGTGTTTAGTCATTGCATCCCAGATTTGAGTGGGATAATGCATATAAGTACTATAGGCACTTTAGCTAACGAGGACTGGCAGCGGTTCAAAGACTAGGGTTAGAACCCAGTGAGCTCCCTTAGCAAGATAGCGGAAAATTGTACATTTAGATTATATTAGGAAATACTTAGATTAGGTAGGGTCTTTGGGTAACCCAAAAGCCGATTGCAAGATCGGAAAACTTTTCAAATCGCATAAGCAAAAACCAGCAAGCCCTATAAGTAGTGACAGTACCGCATGCGGGGTAGTTGTGGGACAATCCAGGCCGCATGCGATAGTGACATTGCCGCATGCGACATAGAGAGATGTCAAAAATATATTTTGCATAATTAAGAAGGAGAGAACCTGACCTAGAGGCTCTCTATTTACTATTTAATTCTAACCTTAGCACAATTAGCGTCACCGCATCAAACTTTTAAAAACCCCGATAACCTAGACCAGTAAAAAGTGTTTAAAATCTAATACACTATCCCTGTGGATCGACACCTCAATTATACTACACGGTAGGCTCATGCACTTGTGATCTGAACGTAAGTAGAAATTAGGGTTTATAAATCTTTAAAAGTGGCAGTACCATTTAGGTCCATCAAGTTTTTTAGCGCCATTGCCGGGGATAGAGTAAGAATCCTCCTTTTGAGAAATTCTTACACTGTCATTAGGTGTCTAACATAATAACTAGGACTAGGTCAAAAACTTTTTATTGTATCTTACTTTCTGCACTTTTATTTTCATCATATTTTATTTGCATAAAAACACCAAAAAAATATCAATTAGGACAAGTTTAAATTTTTGCATTTTTTTTTTAGCATTTGCATATTTCATTTTCCTGTACCTACGAGAAAGGTACCATAATATTTTCTTCTTATAGATTGTCACACCAGCACGAGCTCCCAAGCCCCATACCACTAACGATTCCAATAAGAAGCACGTTAACTTACCTTCTCCTAAACCAAAGGCGAAGATCACTCGCCAAACCAAGGAAGGCGCAACTGTAGACGAGCTAGCTTTATCAACATGAGTAACTCTAGCGTTCCTTTAGCCACCGTCAATCCACATCATAACGCGTCACAAACTGCTAGGACGGTAAATCAACCTTCCAATGCAGGTCTGGTAGTAGGAGCTAAAACTTCACGGTCACAAACGGACTTTGCCCTTCTACAAGATTTGAAGGATCAAAGTAGCGTCATAATGCCCAAGATAGAGGCGAACAATTTCGACATTAAGAACTCTTACATCAACTTGGTGACTAGGAGTGTTTTTGAAGAAAGATCAGATAAGAACCCTCAGATCCACCTCAACAAGTTCAAGAATGCTTGCAACGCGATCAAGGTGAATGGAGTCACACCTGATGACCTCCGACTTTGCCTATTCTCATTCTCCTTAGGAGAACGACCGTAATCATGGCTCGAGTCATTAGAGGCTGGTTCAATCACAAATTGGGCTCAAATGACAAAGGCCTTCCTCGCTAAGTACTTCCCACCTGCCAAGACTGCGCAGTATCGAAACTGTATCACTTCCTTCGAGCAGAAGAATGGAGAAACTCTAAGCGACGCATGGGACCGCTTCAAGAACCTCGAGAGGGAGTGTCATCACCATGGACTGGAGAAGTGGCTCACGCTTCAATCTTTTTACGACGGACTACAAGCCTATGCAAGCGATAGACTCAACCACTAGAGGATCTTTCATGAACCTGAATACCGAAGGCGAGAAAACCATCACAGACTTATGCCAAAGTAAAAACTACTCGACATCAGGATAAAGTGTGAAGAGTACCACAGCTGGCAAACTTGAGGTTAGTAACAACACTGCCATCGACGCTATGCTCGATGCCCTATGCAAGCTTACCAACGACCTTTTCAAATAAAAATGCGTTATAGCAAGCGTGGCACTGTGTCAATCATGTGGAGATGTTCACAACCTAGAAGACACATGCCCACTTCTCGCGGAGGTAGAAGTAGAGCAAGTCAACATGGTGAACAATTCCTACAAGCCTAATAACCAAAATGCTAACGCATACAACCAATGTTTGAGGAATCAAGTGAACTACCCCTATAAGAACGATCAAGGAGCTGCAAATCCGCAAGGATATCAACCTAACTACCAGCAAGGTCGTCTATAGGGATGGCAATGGGCCGAGTCCACAGGTATTTAACTAAGCCATGCCTGGCTTGTCTGTTAAAAACTGATGGCCCACTTGCCTGGCCCAATCTGATGGGCTTGAAAATCTATGCCTGGCCTGCCCATGGGCCTTTTCCCCAAGCCCATGCCTGCCTGTCCTTGCCTGCCCATACCTGCTAGCCCATCCATATTCAACAACATCAAATAGATAGCACACAAGACAAAAAAAAATTCATATTGTGATATTTTTAATGGAAGAACAAATAATTCATAGTTTAACAACAAAAAACATTGTGATTTTGCTACTGGAACAACAAAATAATTGATAGTTTAATAGCAAACAACAAACAACTTCTAAACAACATCATCTTACATCAAAATAATAAATAGATTACACAACAAACATCTAAACAGCAAATTAACAAGGCACGACTAACTTGCACAAACAAAGCATACAAATTTGATCATTGATATGAATAAACAAAGCATAAGTGCATGACTTGAGTGCCATTTTAGTGTGATTTTGCTACTGGAAGCATAATTTCATGATGGCATTTATAGTGTGACTTATATAATTTCAGAATGGCATTACGGTATGACTTCAATCAGGTTTCGTATAGGTTTCGACATCATTAGTAATAACAAAGCACTGAACCACTATTCTAATTCTACTACATACTGACCTGCATAATTAATTCAATTATGTTGTTTACTATGAACTCTATGATTCCATCATAAAAATTTACTGAATCATTCTAGTGTCAAACTAAATACAAGACACAAGACAAAAAAAAGGATAAAATAAATGATGTTACCTTCTAAAGCTAGAATCATTCCAAGCCGTGCAAAGGAATCGAACAATCCATTCTTTAAATGCCATATCTCCCTGAGATTGTACCAGTTCCCAAGAATTGTCCTATACCTGCTGTACCGACCATGCACATTTGAAAATAGGTCGACCAAGTAAGGAAGAGACCTTGAACCAGATATGGACCGTACCAGTTTCCAGATATTCCTGATTAAGAAAAAGCATAGTACCTAAACATTAGCAAAACAGTACTTACGATAAAAAAAATTGGACCACAATTTTGTGCAAATCAACATGCACAGATCACCAAAGGTGGGTTTAAACAGTTCAAAATCATCGATTCCACAACTCAAATTTCAACGACTTCAAGCAATAAAAACCTCATTATCAAATAATTCACCACAATTGAGCATATGAGCAAAAATTAGAGAACAAAAATATAATTTTGTCAAAGAAAAATAGTACTTACTACCGCTAATCGATCAGATTGTGTTGCAAATAGGCGCAATTGATAGAACTTTGTCAAATTTATACTGTCGAAGATGGAGTCGCATCTTTCACCGTAGCACCCTTAGTTGCCGAGGCTTCAAAAGCAACAAAAAATCACCAAGTAAAAAGTACAAAAGAAAGCAGTGTTAAGTACTTAAGTTAGGGCATATATAGGAGAGGGAGGAAACTAACCTCTAACCTGATGGAAGAGCCGAGAGCGAGGCAGATTGGTACGAGGAAGAGTGATCATTCAAAAGAGAGCGATGTTTCTTTTAATATTTATAAACTCGAAATGCTATCGGTTCGGACTGCAAGCGCACAATCCTATCGAGTATATTCGAGGTCGATCCACAGGAATATTGATTCAGAGTTTTGAGCGATCGAATCACAATCTTTTGAAAGGCTAGACGAAATCTGAAAATTGAGAGTTGTTGTTGTGATCAATGTAAATTAGGAAGCAATTAAAAGTAATTAAAATAAAGATAGAGATGAGAATTCCTAGAGTTTCGGCACACCATTGCTACTCAATCCGCTTTGATAATATATTTCTGTCGGGTCTGATTTCCTGTTGTTGTTTTATGAAAGACACCACATAGGTCACTGCGAGTTATGTTACACAAGAATGACAGATCTTTTATTGAGATTCTACATAGGACATTGCGAGTTACCTTACGCAAATGACTGATCTCTAAAATACACAAGTTACTACACAAATCACTGCAATTTTCCTTACGCAAATGATGGAACTTGGTTCGCGTTTTGTTGTTATGGTTTATGGTTTTCCCGCTAAGATTTTCTTCACATAAACCTAATAGATCTCAACGAGGCTAATTCATACAAATAGTTTCTCTTACCATTAAAGCAATGTCACTATCCTAACAGATTAAACTATATCATCGAAGTTAGATGAAGAGATAGTAAATCACAAAAGTATTTCGATTAAACAACAAGAAATCATAAATATATATATCAAGACATCAAGAATAACAAGGTTTACAGCCTAGCCCTAAGAAAAGGAACTTAGCCGCAGAACAGCATCGTTACAATCACTCATCTCTTCTCTCTTTAATCAAATCTAACCCTAATTACAAAGATAACTTCTTCTTCTGCCCAGGGGCTTTATATAGGAGTGGAGGGTCGTCTGGTGGTTGAGTAGGGGCTAAGGAACTGATCTGGATACAGCTGTCAGCAGTTAATTCCCAAGAGGTGCCTTCGGTTACGGTCCGTATCAGGTGATACGGTCCGTATTAAGACCTTGTCGCTGAGGGTTTTAATGCGTATCACACTATCTCCTGGTCTGTATTAGGCTTGGTCTGTATTAGGCAATACGGACCGTAATAGAGACTTTGTCGATAAGCGTCGCTGATCCGAGTGACCCAATTCCTGCTCCATTTGGTGTGAAATAGTCCCAAAACCTGATTTATGTAATAAAACATAAAGAAGGGTGACAGTAGCCTTTTTCTCTAATAATTTAAACATAAGTGTGAGAAAATATGCAAAACCTAAGCCAAAACCCTACGTAAATCATCATTATTTTGACTCTGATCAAAGAACGAAGCAAGTCGGCTATGAAGGTAGACTGGTGCATTATGGTAGGCGTGGAAAGAGAGGGAGAAGAGCGATGAAGAGAGAGATAAGACGGGGGTTTTCGGTAAGGCAGATTGGCGAAAAGAGAGGGAGAAAGAGAAGTGAAATAGCGGCTGAATCGGTAGCGAAATGGAAACAAGAAAAACCGTAGCGAATTTGAATTTAGTATAGACCCAACATGCAACCTGTAGGCTTCAGCTAAAGCCCATGCCTGACACGGCCCGTCTCTAAGCCCAGCCTTACTTGGCCCATCACAGCTTTGGGCCGACCTGGTAAAGGGCGGACCAGGCAGGTATGACCAGGCCGTCGGTCTAACTGGGCTTTTCTGCCATCGCTAGTCGTCCACAACAACCATACCAGCAGAGGCAATTCGAGCAACAACCTCCTCGCAAGCCATACATCGAGTATGTTATAGACAAGTTGTTTGAAAGGCAAGGAAGAACAATAGACGAGATCAACACCAATGTCAATACAATAGGTGAACGAACAAAGACCCTAGAAAATCAAGTAGCTCAACTAGCTCATGATTTTTCAAGTTTTTCACGAGGTAGAGACAAGCTTCCTGGGCAACCAGAGGTCAACCCACGAGAATCAACTCGATGCATTACAACCAATAATGATCAATGCTACGATGTGCACCCTCCAACCGAAGGAGCACTCTTCCCACATCCATCCAGCTAAGCAAGGAAAGGTCTAGCTGACGACCTAAAACAAGCGCTGCGTGGGAGGCAACCCACGGTTCTTTTTATGCACTTTTATTTTTAGTTTAGAGTCATGGGTAACTTACCAAACCAGAACTGACAAGTAGATGATCAGAATTGTGACAAAGGAAGAAACTAAGGACAAGAAGAACCATTTTTCTATTCAGTATACTGCCCGTATGGTATTATTCCATACTGCATGCGGGGTATGCTCGAATTTCGTACGGTACCTAACCAGACTGATTGAAGAAAAAGGTAGAAAATAGGGTTTATGTTGAGACCGCATGCGACATACCTTACGCGCGTACGGCATGGGTAGAACTATGTTAGGAAATAGAATTAGGAAAATTTTCGGCCAAGTTTTCTTACCGCACGGGATGCCGTGTGCGGCACGCCAGAAGCCGTAAAAAGGCAATTTTTGGGTGTTTCTCTATTTTCAGACTGCAGAAAATTTAGTTTTGGCTTTTTGAAAATAGAGAGGAGATCATGGGTTACCCCACTATCTCCATTCCAGCCAACTCTTTCCTTATTTGCTGCTCCTCTATAAGAAGAGCACCATAACCCTTATTCCTTCCTTATAACCTTTTCTGATTTTTAAGTCCATTCTTCCTCCTTAGCAGCTTTTTTTTTTAGCCAAGAAATTCTTCTAAGTCCAGGCTGCACGGCACCTCCGAGGCTACACGCCTAAGCCACAGGGCAGACAAAGAAGGTGATCCATGGCCGAATCAACTCAAACTGAAGATCAATCTCGACCATCAACACCGCCATACAATAGCAGGCTGACTGAGATGTTGTTTCCTTTTGAAGTACATCGTGCACGCCTTCAAATTTTGCAGGGCACCGTGAAGGTTTCTAAAGGGCCTAATTGACATACAAGGTATGCACTTTCAATCAAGAAGTTGGAGATCTTCGACGAGGTTTCAATCAACTTGTGGGAATTGACATACAAGATGAGGCATGCACCAACTTACGCTCATGCCACCTTGGAGTTTCTAGCAATCCTACAAGAGGAAGACGGAAAGATAAGCTTCAACCTCAACAACAAGCGCTACACCCTCACCACAGTCGGTATCAATGAAGCATTAAGTCTACCTTACGGCCGTGGTGAGGGTGTAGCGCGTGTTGTTGAGGTTGAAACTTATCCTTTCGCCTTCCTCTTATAGGGTTGCTAGAAACTCCAAGGTGGCATGTGCATAGGTTGGTGCATGCCTCAGCTTGTATGTCAATATTCACAGCTTGTTTGTAGACAAGTTTAAAGTCGTTCATGTGTGTAAGTATATCTATTTACTAATAGTTCCTGGTGGAATCAAGAACTAATGAATTTAAAATAAATAAATGTCAGTAAAGTAAATATATAGAGTTAGAGAAAGTGACACATGAGTTGATAATGAAGTTCAGCCAACTGAAGGACCTACGTCTTCAGGCAACGCAATTAAAACTAGGCGAGACAACACACTAACGGCCTAAAAACAGATAAGTGAGCACTACAGGCTAAAGCAAAGAAGTAAGCACACATAGCTCAGAAGCAAGCATAACATCTTGGAGTAGGCGAGCAACAAAAGGCTCTAAGTCCATACAATCACTAACTTTCACTCTAATCTCACACTGATCAATTTAGGTGAAGTATATTTGTGGTTGCTGGAAAGGTAATTGAAATTTAGACGCAAGCAACAGTGGACTAGGCTAACCCTCTCAAAGAATTTCAAAGAGCAAGATTTGTGAGGGTATTCTCTATCTTACTTAGACAGACGACATAGCCTACTATTTATAATGGGATTCAAAAGGTTTGCCAACGGCTCTATGTAGATCACAAGATCTACAGAATAAAGGATTAGCCTATTTTGCTTGTGCCTAGTTTTCAGTATTGACCGGCCTGGTTAATTTGAATTTTGAATTGGACTTTCAGCCACGCAACGACTAGACTCAGACGGTCACAACCTCAGATCTACTTTACCACACTTTTGGATATAAATTAAAAATGATAAAACAAAATGGTAAAGAATGATCTTCATAATCTTAATGATCTTGATCTCTATGATTTCCCATAATCTTCATGAGTCAGCATCTCATCAAAATCCAACATTCCAAGTTGCTCATATGAATCATCATCATATCATCATATATCAAATCATTCTTATAGTTCGAGTAGATCATGTATCCAATTATTTTGTACAACTTGTCATGATATATATCTTTGACTTGCTTTGACTTTCGGACGTAACAGCTAAATCTACATACATTTCAAATAAGAAAAGTGTAAAATTCAATGTTTATATGTTTTGCAAATTAGTCAAACTACATAGAAGATTACTTACAACAACAAGAGACTCGTGCGGCCCACACTTTGGTCTGTTTTCAGCTCTAAATTCATATTTTCTGCTATTTAAATTGAACTACGGGAAAATTAGTACAAATCTAGAGGTAAAATGCTATTCAAATATATATAATTGAGCCTTATTATTATGAAATTTTTTCTTCACAGTTAACTTTTGGCTTTTACATATATAAAGATATTAACAAAAATATATTGACTTCACGTAAAGATCAATAAAAATAAAATGAAAATGTAAATAACTGAAAAACAATATTATGAAGTCAAATCAACTCAAACAATAATATCTTTCTCTGCACCGTTGTGGAACGGGAATCGAGTTTAATAAAGTGGTAGAATTACTCGAAAAACATACAGGTCAACTTATTGCATGGCAAAAGAAGTCCAATTTCACTGGAAATAGTTTTCCCGCAAGATGTGAGTGTTCCAAACGACTTCTTAGAAACCTCTTTAATTCACTTCCCGATGCAATTAAACAATGTTTGCACCTTGAAATAGCAGAATTATATGTGTGGACCGTATTAATATTAAAGAACTCCGTGCATTATATGCCGACATTTTTATTAATATCCAAAGTTTAATACAAATTATTAATTATATTCAGAATCGGACCAATTATCGATATATACCCAAGCCGGCCATTTTCTGGCCGGCTATGTACCCTCCCTAAGCCGGCCATTTTATGGCCGGCTATGTACCTTTTTTTTTTTTTTTTTTACCCGCATTTTAGAGAAAGACACTATAAAGATCAAAGTATTGAAATTTAACACTGAAAATTGAAATTTTTTTATTTAAATTATTTGTTATATTACTTCTTTTGATATATAATTAGCATATTTATACTAAAATATGCTATATTAATTGAAATTATATTGAATAACACTATATTATGTTAAATTACGCTAAAATTACATTACATTACTTTATAATACGCTATATTAATTGAAATACGCTACATTGTGGTACTATTTTTTATGTTGTGCTACTATTTTAATGTTGTTATATTTTCTGTTTAGCATTATCATGATAATTTATTTTGATATGTAAAATATAAAAATAGTACCATAAAAGCACACATACACAAGAACCGAAATATAGGATAATCCAAATATACCAAATATAAATAGTATATCAAATATAAATAGTACAAAACTAGTAAAAATACAACTAAAACGGAGAGGGGGAATATCGCTGAGGCGGTACTCCGGCGTTCGCCCGGCGCCAGCGCGGCCAGGCTCCGTCTCTCTCGGGCTCATCTGGGGCATCGGCAGACCTCAGTATCTGCTCGGCAGTATCCCATCTGGCATCGCCCGTGGAGACTGTCGGTACTGGCGGAGGTGTAGCGAAGATAGATGCGGCAAACCCAGTCCCAAAGGCAGGCTGAGTATGAGACCCGCTACCACTAGCCTCTCCATCATGCGGCATCTCTGTGCCATATCGGGGCCATGTCGGTGCCGACATGATCTCCTCGAACTCGTGGAGACTGCACGAGAGGGACTCGTACTCAGAAGTATCGGTCTCCGCAGGTGGTGGCTGTGGTGGCATCTCTGCTGGACCCTGCAATCATACACATAAATTATTAAATTTGATCTGAATGAAGAAATTTATTAAAACCTGACAGATACTGAAGTATGACATACATAAGGCTGCACCGGACGTCCATGCTCGTCGTACCATGCCGTCTACCCAATGTCGGACAATACCCAACGATGGTAGTCCCACTCTGGATGTGAATCGGGAGAAGATGGCATATCATCCATCAGAACCGGGCTCGGATCGGGCTCCTGCGGATCTATCTCACGCCAGTTGATGTTCTCTCTGGCGTCTCGCAGCATACCGATGATCTTTCCACCGTGCCCGGCATCCTCAACCACATTCGCATTCTTCTTGAGGGTGCGGTACCCAAGCCGTCTCCAGTTCTTCTTTTCCAGCATGCGGATCCCATGCCCGCACTCCTTGATCGCGGCCAAAAGCTGAAAAAAATTTAGCATGTCAGATCAAACCTTGATGTATTACTAAGTTAGATCAAACCTTGTGGTTTTAGGTGCTTTACCTGGCGAGCCCATCCACGACCGTTGGGATGGTAACCATCATCCGTTTTGATCCTGTCGCGGAGATGGGCACCGTAATCACACTGCAGATAGACACTCGCCATGCAGACCTGCGTGTACCATACATCGTACCTCAACTGGGGATCCCCCTGGATCTGCTGAAGCACATCTGGCTCGTGATAGAAGTCTGCATACTGAGGATCCAAGGCCGTCGTGTAGTATGCATCGTAATGGGTGCTCCAGTCCTTATCCAGTCGAGCTCGGTGGGTAACGCTGTAAAGAAGACGTTAGTTGCAATAAAAAACTATCAAGTAATATGATTTATTTAATAAATACAATAGACTACGACTTACCGGTGCAGGTCTCTGTGCGTGTAACTCGGCAAAGATGGGTCTATGGGAATCAACGCCGCTCGACCAAACTGGCGGAGCACCCGATCTGGATAGTGGTGCTCCACTATCCAGAAATGTATGAGTGGACCTCGATAGAACCACATCTCCCGCTCCTGCTCGTCAGTCACACTGCCCGGCAAGAGGAACTCCTCGTACAACTGATCGTACGGCGTCCACTCAACAAGAGGCTCAGGCAAACTCTGAAGCTCTGACCGGACTGGCCTGATCCCAACAGTAGCACCGTGGGTCCGATCCTGGTAGTGGTGGAAACCGTACCACTTCTTGGCGTATGCCGGGCAGCGAAACACATCTGGCTCTCTCCAATTCGGCGACTCATTGGGGATAGGACGGCCCACCGGTAGCCGTGACCACGACCAGTGCTAAAGCAGGAGTACCGGCCCGTACATCTGCTTCGCCGTCAGCTTCATTTTCAAGAACATTACACGTCAGTGTATTTTGATGGATTGATTGATTAAATAATTTACACTAAAATAAGAGTTGGTGACTTACCTCACTACTACGACACAGGTGGTAGTACAGATACGCCAGGACAGCTCCACCCCAGTTGTACGACGTCGGCCGCTCAATCTCCATCAGCAACGGGAGATACATCATCGGCATCTGATCACCGCTGGAATCAGGAAACATGACAGAACCAAAAAGGTCCATCACGTAGCCCCGTGTATATCTGCAATACAAAACATATAAAAATTCTAATAGAATCATCGTATTATAAATTAATTAGTAGATATTAATAAAAATTTACCTCTGAATCTCCAGCTCGGTGGAATCTACCGAGAGACCCGCGATGAAGTGCTGCCGTAACCTCGTCATCCGCAAATGGAACTTCGACCTCCCATGGTCCCCAATGATATAGGAAGGATAAGCTCCCAACAACTCCTCGACATAACCTGCGAAGGTGGTGCTGTCAGAGATGCCACCGACGGGTGTGCCACGGATAGACAAACCCCAGAGAGCACTCACATCCTGGAGAGTCACTGTCATCTCTTCGAATGGCATGTGAAACGTGTGCGTCTCGGGACGCCATCGCTCCACCAGTCCAGCGATGAGAGATGCATTGATGATGCTCTTCTCTGTCCGCACGATGTCCACAACCTGGTAGAGACCCAAGTTGATGAGGTACAGCTCCATCACCTCGTAGTACCTCATGTGAACGCACCTCAACTTCACATCTAGAAGATCCGTGTCATGCGTTGAAAAATGTAATCCGCATGGTGACAACATAATAAAATTTAAATCCAACAAAATTTAATGAAAATATAAGAAAATGAACGTACCTCACGATAAGCCAGTGAGACTCGGTGCTCACTGTGGGGAATCCACAGGAGATGACTGATGTGCTCCGTGCTGCTAGTACTGATCGGCTCGTCCACTACTGGACGCTGGGTAGGCCGTGCTCTAGGCATCCTGATATCTAAAATAACCTAAATTCGGTGAAATTACGCTTGATCAGCATAATTATGGTAAAAAAGGCCAAAATACCCTAAATATTAGTCATCTGTGCTAATTACACTAAATTATGCTTAATCAGCCTAATTATGGTAAAAAAGACCAAAATACCCTAAAAATTGGTCATCTGTGCTAATTACACTAAATTACGCTTAATCAGTCTAATTATGGTAAAAAAGACCAAAATACCTTAAAAATTGGTCAAACGTGCTAATTTCGGTAAAATTACGCTTAATCAGTCTAATTATGGTAAAAAAGACCAAAATACCCTAAAAATTGGTCAAACGTGCTAATTTCGGTAAAATTACGCTTAATCAGCATAATTATGGTAAAAAATACCAAAATACCCTAAAAATTGGTCAAACGTGCTAATTTCGGTAAAATTACGTTTAATAAGCATAACTATGGTAAAAAAGGCTAAAATACTCTAAATATTGGTCATCTGTGCTAATTACACTAAATTGCGCTTAATTAGCCTAATTATGGTAAAAAAGACCAAAATACCCTAAATATCGGTCAAAAGTGCTAATTTCGGTAAAATTACGCTTAATCAGCATAATTATGGTAAAAAAGGCCAAAATACCCTAAATATTGGTCAATTATGCTAATTAAACTAAATATTGGTGAACTTAGCTAATTACACTAAATTACAACAACATAATCTAAATTATAACACCTAAAACCTAAATCCTAAACCCTAAAATAAATAAATTAAAAATTAAATTAGATAAAAAAAAATTTACCTTAAAGAAGAGAGAATTCGGTTGAAGATGGGAAAATTGTGAGAGGAGAGAGAGAAAAAGGGGTATATAAAGGGTGAAATGCGGGTAAAAAAAAAAAAGATGTACATAGCCGGCCATAAAATGGCAGGCTTAGGGAGGGTACATAGCCGGCCAGAAAATGGCCGACTTGGGTATATATCGATAATTGGTCCGATTCTGGGTATAATTAATAATTTGTATTAAACTTTGGATATTAATAAAAATGTCGGCATTATATGTGTTGACCGAATTCATCCGAATTACGATTTTACAATCTGAAAATTAATACGTTAATGCATAGAATGCGGATTCGAAATAGCATGGAACTTCTAGACTTCATTTTTTTGTCCGTTTCTATTGGGCCTCAATTCTGTTATTACCAAGCCCATGAAAGAAAGCATCTACCAGAAAAAAGAATTATACAACAACGGTAATGAATATAGAAACATAAATGTTCATGTCATTTTTTTTTTTCAAATCTAAGCAATTTACAAGTTAACCTACACAACAGAAAAACATCATTCAAAAGTTCAACTAAACAAAATAGTATGCATTAAAAATGGAATATGTACAAAAACATATAAACCTACAATTTTTCTTTCCCTTTCCATCTTTCTTTTACCCTATCATCTTTTCTTTTTCATCTTTTTATCATCAGAACTCCAATTGCATGGCAAAAATGAAATCCAACCCAGAGGAACCAATGCAGCAAAAAATTGTACTAAAATCCCAAGAGGCAAGTTCAAGTAATTAGAAGACGATACACCTATTAAAGAACATAATCCTACCCCAAGAAAACCACTTACTATTGATGCTAAACACATACCCGAAGCAAAAAAAGCAAGCAACGACCCCTCGCACCCCTTCGGGCATAGACTTGAAAAGAGAACAGTAAAAGGTAGAATCTTGAACTGCGCTATTGCCTCAGCCAGTGCAGACAAGCTTAGAACATAGATTTTGTTTGAAATACCGAGGGCGATGTTAATTTGTTTCACTAGTAACAAGTCCGATAAAAGGGCAAAAGCATACATTACTTGAAGTCCAGCTACCAATGTCCTTAACGGGATTCGTTTTAGGAAGCGGTTGTACAGCAAGGTAGCAGATATCACAAATAGTTGGCCTACAACTTTAGATAAACCAATAATTGAAGGATCAAGGTTTAGTATTTGGGTCTGATAGCAGAACATCGATCCAGATAGAAGCGGTACAAATGCAACTGAACCAATTATCCAACAAAGCGGGTAGAATATCGACCTTTCACCCAGCGCTTGTACAAAGTTGGAAATTTGGCTTCGTAAATTATCCCGAAGAGGTATTTTACCAAGAGGTTTCCTTTCTAATGTTCTCTCTTTACTGCTTAGTGAAAGAGAGAGCTGGTGTGCGAGAAAGATAGAGAAGGTAAGAAACAAGAGCTTCGGGTCGCGGGTGTATAACAGGATGAATCCTCCCGATAAGTTGCCTAGTAATGAGCCAGCTGATAGAGCAATAAAAGCATAGGATTGTAATTGACCAGTTTCTGTAGTTCGGCTGTATTCAGTGATGAGAGCATCAGTTGCTACTTCAGTAACTGATGCGCCAACATTGCTTAATAATATGCATACCATCTGAGTCGGAAATGCGTTGGATGTTGCGGGGATCAAGGCAAGTGTAGCCCAAGAAACAAGTTGGAGACCAACTGCGCATACATGATAAGAAGTTAGTAAAGTTGCTTTGTTCGAAACAGGAAAAGGGGGGATTAATTTTATAGTGAGGCTGTGGTAATATGCATATTACAGAATGATCCGTGCTATGGATCAATATCTCCATTTTCAAAGTTTATAAAGTCGATCTGAACCATTAAATATGATATCCATATGAAATTTTCTTGGATACCAAATTTTACATTTTTTTAGAATTATTTTACTATATTTTTAGATTGGTACAAAATCACTTGATCTAAAAATTATGGACCATCCAAATGCAATGATTTTCTACCTACCTAAAAAAATAGTAAAAAAAATTCTAAAAATAGTAAAATTCGACCTCAATTACATTTTCACATAGAAATCATATTTAAAAGTTCAGATTTTTGAACTTCGAAAATAGAGATATGAATGCATAGCATGAGTAGATACGTAATATGCATATTACCATAGCCTCACTCTTAATTTATCTCGAGTTTTATCAACAACTTAATTTTGGGTGTTCAAAAGAATCCATCTGTTGTTCTTGTTCTTGTTCTTGTTCTTGTTCAAATTATTAACAATTGCTCTAAACTATAGTTGAATTCGCATATTATACACTATATTATCTTCACTTTCATGTAGTCATATACACCTATATATGTCACCACAGTGACCACATGGACGGGACCACACAGGACTTGTTTTTTACAATACAAATAATTTCATAATTTGACTCTGGTGTACCAAGACAAACAATCTTTTTTTTATGAGATATGCATAATTTGACACATGTCACACATCCAATGACACAAAAAAAGAATCAATTGTAAAAGAGGAAACAAATAGAACTAACCTCCAATGGAGATATAAGGCAACCGATGAGCATCCCCAATATAAACAGCATCTGAGATGACACCAAATAGCGGCTTACCGACCATCGGTAGATTGCCGATGTTCTGTACCAGTTGCAGAGTACCCGGGCTCAGCCCGATGCCCTGCGCCAGGTGGAAGTTCAACCCGAGCCATGGAAAGACCCTGAAACCCTGAACCCAGTATCCCAGTCCACATAGGGTCCACATTCCCAACGCCGGTTTGAGACGAACCTCTTTTGCTGGTTTGGAGACATAGTTTGTGTTGGTTGTCTGCCCTGTGCTTTTACCCAGGGCTTTGTGTGTGAGAGTGGTTCTTCTTTTTGGGGCTGGAATGGAGTTTGAGATTGGTAAGTGTAAAGATATGGGTTTGGTTTTGGGTTTGTAGGTGAGAAGGTGGGGGTTTGGAAAGGGTTTAGAGAGAGTGGTGGTAAACATTGGTGCGAGAGGTGGTGGGGGGGGAGACGAAGACTGGGAAGCAATAAAGAAACAGAGAGGTAAGAGAAAGATGCCAAGAAGAGGAGAGACGAATCGAGAAGTGTGGAGGTAAACTGGGACCTTGAATGTAAATCACCAGTTGGTTTATTGCAATGAGAGAAGTGTGTTTGCTTCTTAAAATAATTTTATTTTGTTATCGCTTCTGCAAAGGAGAGTTCTAGAAGACGCAAAGTTTATTAATAGACCCTTCTAATTTTATGCTGAGAAAAAACTAGCCATTCCAAACAATAAAATTTATAATGATATCGTATGTATCTTAATTCGGTAATTATTCCCGCATTCTCCTGCAACTATTTGCAGATTATACCTTTAACTTACCCTGAGAAATTATAGCAATATTTTGTTCAAAAGATAATTCAGAAGAGTAATTTACTAATTTCTAACAAACTTAACTTAAAGGGTTATTTTGTAAATGTGCCTTCTTGTACGAGGATTCAAGCGTGATTGGTAGAAATGAGGATACAGGATTCTCTATGACATAGTCTTCTGTTGTATCTGGTAAATATCAAGTCATAAACATTAGCAATTGAAGTGATTTTTGATAAATTATATATATTTTCCATACACACAATCGTTATTATAATTAATAAAGGTATGCCTTCGCATCATATCCAAAACTAACAAAATCGTGAAATTAATTAAAGTGTTAAGATAAATATGATTCGGTTGGCATTCCATTTTAAAACCGTAGTTTCCAAGACACTACCAAACATCGTAAGAGCTTATCAAACGTAATTATCCACAATTTTAGTTTCTTTTACACATTTATAACCGAACCATACTTTATCACATGCGTTAGCATTCATAGATTGGTGCTACGTACACTGCTAGATCTTATTAAACGTGATTATCCAAATTTTAGTTGCTTCTACACATGTATAACCGAACGATGCTTTAGCATTGATAGATTAATTAGTGTTATATATGCGTAATACTTAGGTTTTAAATAGCACGCTATAGCGTTTTCGGACTATAAAAGCTATGGCGCTATGTTATACCGCGCTATAGAGGCGCAATATGACAATAGCGTCGTTTTTTTAACCATTTCGCTATGATGTGATAAATGTTATTTAAATCTTTGGTAATACGACGTACAAGATTACTCTTATAAGAGGAGGGCTCAAATACTCATTGCTTTTGAGCTCCAATTATATCTTGCATCCTTATCTTTGGTTTTAAAGTTCAAACAGACGATCCAAATTGTTCAACATGATATCCATATTAAAATGTCCTTACAAACCAAATTTTATATTTATTGGAAATTTTTTGCTATTTTTTTATATAGATACAAAATTATTGTTTTTTCATGGTCCAAATTTTCTGAAAAACAGTGATTTTGTACCTATCTGAAAAATAGTAAAAAATTTCACAAAATATAAAATTTGATTTCCAAGCACATTTTAATATAGAAATCATGTTCAACAGTTCGAATCGTCTGTATGGATTTTGAAAATGAAAATAAATATGTGAAGTATTATTGGGACACAAAATCAATAAGGCATTTGAGCTCTCCTCTTATAATTAGATAAATGAATATTCCATATTTTTATCTCTCGTCCAAAAACCAAAAAAACCATGAAAACATTTCGTATAAGTTGGTTTAGAAAAAAATAAGATAAGCATGATTTTAGTTGGTATTTTATTTGAAACTGCAGCTTTGAAATTACGAATTCACATCACCTCAAGTTACCTGACTCAAGCAAATTACGATCGGACGGTCCATTTAATATGGCACGAATCTCAAAACAGACCCCTACCGTCTCAATAGACACCGGATTGAATTTGGCCCAGATAGAA
The DNA here is from genome assembly GCA_025461045.1 of Carex parvula. Taxonomy (NCBI): domain Eukaryota; kingdom Viridiplantae; phylum Streptophyta; class Magnoliopsida; order Poales; family Cyperaceae; genus Carex; species Carex parvula. Next base: position 86,170 of record JAJGRW010000012.1, on the reverse strand, counting down.
TTAATCTGAGCCGGCCAGCTGTAATTTGCTTGAGTCAGATACCTGGGAGGATATCTGTCCTTGAAATCACTACCGAGCATCTTGAGAGCTTTAATATGTTCTGTCCTATGAGAGTGGGTTCATTTGAAAAGCATATTTCTAATGAAAAATTAAAAATAGACATTCAAAGTCTATGATTTATCTTAAAGTACTCTAAATTCATCTTGCTACAATTTGCATTATGCATTTTTAGCGAGTTAATTAATAAATAATTTACATAGAATTCTGGTATATTAGTTATTAAGTGATTCTTCCTTTATCTCTCGTCTAAAACCAACACAAAGGCATCTAAGTTGATTTCGAACAAAGTTATCAATTTGTTACAATTTGCAATGAAACAACTTTAGTGAATTAATTTATTAATTTACGCAAAGTCGCCCGTTTTAACGTTATCTTTTTTTCTTTTTTTTTTTAGAAAATCAGAGATCGAGTTTTCATCTTTGAGATAAAGATTTTATGGGCCCATTTTGGTTTTAACGGAAATGATTTCCGTATGATATACAGAGACACAGAGAGATTATGTTTGAGCCGTATCTTCCAACTGCGAGTCTTTTTTATTGCCTCTTCATCAATATTTTTTTAAATTTTGTTTTCTTCTTGAAATTGTAAGAGAGTGTGATAGAGTGCTATTGTGAGTTCTAATTTCTTGTACTTTTAAGACTCTTTTGATATAGTGAATTTGTGCCGTGTGCTTCCGTGATTTTCTTCCGAAAAAACTTTTACATAAAATCTTGTGTCTTCTCTTATTTTTTGTACTTGCTTGTTACTGTTTTGGTTATCTTGTGAGATTCCTCTATTTCTTCATTTATTTGTGATTTGGTGTATGCATACAAGGCGTCTGAAGAAATTACTCTTAGAAGTATTTGTGTGGTACAACCTTGTTATTTTACCTCATTTACCCAACACTACACAGTCATCTAATTGATTATAAGATAAAAAAAAAAAGAAGCAACTGATTATTAAGATTCGCTTTAACGTTATTATTAATTAGAAAAAAATTCTAGTGAACCTATAGAAATTTTTAAAATAGTCAATTTTCTTGTTAATTATCTTAATATCCAATATCTTCATAGCAATTAATTTAACAATATTTCTTTTATTTTCTTTTATTCATTAAATTTGTTTTTAGACAAATATACTCCTCCCTTGCAAATATCCATTTAATTCTACAACTACTTTTCAAGGAAATTGAAAAAAATTGCTAGCTACTAATTTTCTCTGTAAAAAAAGACAATAGTCACCTTGCAAAGGATTTGACAATAGGAGATCCAATGGTATGCAAATATTCACATGTTTATTTTAAATTCTTATTCTGGGTATAATTTTATTCGTAAAAGTATTGTTTTTTTATTTAAATTTTCATAGAGACTGCAAAGTCACAAGTAGAGTTCAAACTCTTAATCTTTGGTAGCCACAGTTCTAAAATATATTTTTTTCTAACTAACTGTGCTACCGTTCTATCTCTACTTAAAATTATTGTTAATCAGAGCTACTAAAGTATCTAAATTACTTCGAGACAAACCTTTTATTTTCGCGAATTATATGAATGTTTCATTGCACTGGTCCGTTGGAATCGTACGAGACAAATCCAATATCAAGCAACGTAAGAGAAAGCAACTTCCGACCTGTTTTGATTAAAAAATGTTGATTAAATCCTAGCCGTGAATTTCCTTCTAATCAAGTAACCCGTTGCCCAGTTTCATAAAATAAAAATTAATAGCTAGCAATTATCTTCAACTTTTTTTAAAAGCTAGACTTAAATTCAATCATGTTGCTAAATTAAATCGACATCTTCATTTGAATGAAAGAGATCTATTTGTTTAAAAAACAAATTTAATAATAGAAGGATATAAAAAAAAATGTTAAATTTCTATGGATCCTGAGAATAGTGGATATTAAGATGTTTTCATAGGAAAATTCAGGTGCTCATATGAACTATTATTTTTTTCTTCTATCAAAGATCTGTTATATCAAGCCACTAATCATTAATTATACTTATATAAAATTTATTCAAACTACTAAAATTTACTAAATAAGCATAATTAAACAAACACAATTTAATAATATAAGAAAAAAAAACAATTTAAACAAGCACAAAGACTAAAATTAATTAAACAAACACAACTTAACAATACAAGAAATTAATTAAATTAGCAACACTTAATTTTGAGAATCTGTATATATAATTATATTAATTTAAATAAGTGTTTAGTATCAATACACTTAATATAATTTGACTTTAGCATTACATAATCTACAAAAAATTTAATTGTAAAAAGAAATAAAAAAATCAAATTCCTAACAACTTTCCTATGTATTTGCCGAACACCTTAGAAATCACAAATTGATATCCCATTTCCATATCTAAGAATTTCCATTCCCACAAAAATTCCCGTTGCCGAACAGGCATGAAGGTTTCCTTATTAATTATGCGTTTCTTCTTTTTTCTCTCGTCTAAAACCAACAAAAGCAAAATAAAATCTCATCTAAGTTGATATCGAAGAAAACTAAAATGGACATGATTTTAATTATAATTTGAAATAAAATCGTCAATTTTAACATTTTAACAAAAATCTTGGAGTTTTATTTAATCCTGGTTATCCAAAATCTTGATATATTTCTTCCACATTAAATGTATAACCAAACAATACATTATATTACGGGAGTTGGTAAATGAAACTCCATGATTTGCTTAAGAAAAAAATAATTAAATTCCATTGGTTACAATTTTGAATATTTAAGAATGTTTACTGAGTTGATTTAATAAATTAATGAAATTGCAAACTTTATAATTATAATCAAATGATAAGATGAAGTTGGATTCGGTTGGTAATCCTAGACCATCTAATATGAACATTCTATTAGATATCTTTTAATAATTTTTAATAAGGCCATCATGAATTTTAAAAATTCTAAACCATCTAATATAAACGAATTTTTCTATATCGAAAGTAACAGTAAATATCCTTAACGAAGTAAAACCTTTTATACCAAATTTTAATATGTCAATCAAATTGAGTTGCTCAGATTGATTGATTAAAAATCGAAAATTAAAATTTATAGTAGCATCGATGGATTGATGCTGTGTATGATACTCTTATAAATAAGTGAATGTTTTTCTTATAAAAACCAACAAATTATGTTTCTAAACATTTCCGTCTGAGTTGGTTTAGATAAGGCTATGATAAGCATTCTTTTAGTTGTTATACATTGGATTATCGTAATTTTCAAAGCACTACAGAATATTTTGAAAGCTTTATTAAGTGAGGTCAAGAAACTAGAAAATTAAAATTAAATTTTTTTAGTAAAGAGTAATTTTATTTTATAATGACTTAGCTCTCTTTTTCCTTCATTAAAATCCGCCTCTGGTTTGAATGGGCCTCCGTTAGTGCTAACTCAAGAATAGTACTAACCCGGTATCCGGAGTGCTATTTCATGTTTGAGCATGCCACATGAAATGCTCTCTCTTGGGTTAGTGATAAGGCTCAATTATATATACTTTCAGTTAGAATTTTACCTCTAAAACTGTATCAAATTTATTGTATTTTAGCTTAGTTTAGTATATAATGCACAAAAAAATAAAGTTACTGCATTTATCTTGTTTAAATTGCAGAAATCAAGTAAATGAAGCAAAATACAGGTTGGTGCGGGCCATACGAATTATGTGCGGGCCGCACAGAAATAAAATGAAGCTGCACAAGAAATTCGGAATTAAAATTGAGAAATCTCCAATTTTTTCAGAGAGCTCTGCGGCATTTACAAGCATTTTTTGCGGGCTGCACAAACTAAAAACTCCATTTTGTGCGGGTTGCTCTGGACGTACGTCTGACCGCACAGATACACAGTTGCCGATACACAGTTAGTATTTTGACAATATTTTGGTCATACGAACTCCGATTTGGGGGAATCAAAGCTTGACAAAACCAGGGCAAAAATATATACAACTTTTATGAAGGAAACAAATCCAAATTCAGAATGTAGACTTTTGTGCAGCCGCTCCAATGGCAGCACCAACCTAGATTTGGACAGATTTTATTGCCAAATTGACGCAATCTTCGCCCGAGTCACTTCTAGATCTTGTTTGCTTGCTTCCAAAGTCACAAAAAGTTCTATATATTGGCAGTGAAGCAGCAGGAGAAGCTATCTATTATTCATCTTTCATTTACTTTTAATTGAGCTTTTATTATAGAAAATTCTCTACATCTCTTCTACCTTATCTGAGTGAATCAAGGCGATTGGAGCAAGAATTGAAGATTGCTCGAGCAGAACATCATGAAGACGAGGGCAGCGAGTAAGGAGATTGGTGTACTATATTTTCTTTCTTGTTTTTCTTAGTTTTATCATTTTTTCTCTTGTATTTCTTATGGATGTTAGCACACCCATAAGATGCTAGATTTCCTCTATAAGGCTTAGGCTTTAACCATGAACTTGTGCTAAAATCTACTTTACTTGGATGGTTTTCTCTATGATAATTATTTGCTTGCATGTTTGTTCTTGTTGATATTATTATTCATGTGATTTGTGTTGCTTGTTAATTAGTGTCTCACTTAGATTTAATCAACTTGAGTAGATTTGGATCAAGAATTGATGGTACCAAATTATGTACATAAATAACTTAAAATTAGAAATGACCAAATCTAATTCTTAGTCCGGAACCACAAGGAACAAAAGTTAAATTGAGGTGAAGGACTTAATCGTGAATTTTAATTGCGACATCTAGAATTGAACCAAATATTGGTATGAATGATTCAATCGTGATGTATCGGTATTTAGGGATAAACTAGGCTAACTTATGCTTATGATCCAGATAGCTAGGGTGAAGAACTTAATCGTCAAACCTGAATTGTTTAGGCATGTTATTAATTCATGAAAGGACCTTTAATGGTATTTAAGGCTTAGAAACTCTATCATTGCAAACATAAATTTAGAAACCAATTAAGTGTGAATTTAAACCAAGTGATTGTATGTCAATAGCCCCCTATACTTCTCTCTATTTGAATCACAAAGCTCATTTTATTTGTTTGTTTAAATTGCTTTGTTTTAGTTAAACTCTTATTCGGATATTGAACCCAACCAAACTAATTTGCAACAAACCCCTCATTTACTTTATTTGCACTTCTTTAAAATTAATTAATTTAGTAAAAAGTAATATTTTCCGTCATCTTTGGATCAATACCTAAATTACTACAAGGATATATTATATGCTTGCAACCGATCTATCATTGTGTATCAAGATTTTATAAATTTAAAAGTGAAAAAGTATATCCAATAGATCAAAAATCCAATACCTAAAATACACAGCAATTAGCCGCTATTTACTAACCCAACAAAATATTGAGTTGGCAATTGAAAGAAAAACTCGGATTAGTAGTTACTCTCACTGACTCTGTGTCTCTGTGTTTCATCCAAACACATTTATTTAGTCTCTTCTGCACATGTATAACCGAACAACGCTTTATCATACTGGAGTGAGTTCAATTTAAAAAGTTCAGCACTAATGATGAAAATTTAACAATAGATAGAGTGTATATAATATTTTCTGAAAACATAAAATAAATTTAATTTATTGCAATTTCCATTTTAGTTTTTTTATTGAGTGATTTAATTAATTACATAGAATATGAGTATTATAATTAAAGTACTGTTGCTATTCTTCTCTTATTTAAAACCAACATAAATAAATATTCTACAAGTGCTATCAAACTGCGTTTACATTAATTTCAGCACATTTAATAATGTTTAATTTATTTATATCTCAATTCAATATTATAAGATACACCGATTATTGTGCAATTTATATTTTGCTAGGATGCATTCGTTGCATATTACGTATAGCTATTTATGTTTTTCATCAATTTGGACTCCATTTCAATAAATAATATCACTAAAACATACAAAAATTGTCAATAATAATAAATACTCGCAAAAAAAAACTTTCTGGTGCTTATTCCAAAGGGCACGTCATTTTTTTAGCAAGCGTACAAAATGTTGTGTGCACATCATGATGTTTAATCAAAGTTGACCTCAATTTAATTTATAAAATCGTTTTTTTCTTATCAAAATCAAAATTATTCCTTATGATTGGAAGTAACCCATCAATTTTTTGGTGGACATTGATGTTTAAATCAACTTAGGTCGAATTTGAAGTTATGAAATCAGACAAAAAGACATTTCTCTGGATATCATCAAATGCTTTTAGAAGTATTTTTTACTAATTGTTAGCGATGCAATTAACATTTTAAAATCGAAGAAATTGTGCCGAAATGCACTTTTATTACGGGGCATGTATATATTAAATTGATATTTTAACTTAATCAAGAACTCATTTCATGTAAAAAAAGTTACCAAATTGATAATGAGTTTTCAAATATCATCCTATTTTTCGGGACTAATTTATTTGTGTTAGTTCTCAACGAAGCATCAATTTTTTTTATACAAATATATGGTGCTGGAATGCATGCAGATATTGTGTTTAAATCAATTCATGCATCTACCGGAGTTATAAATCACCATTAGACAATCATTCATTCATTCTAAAAAAAATTATGAAAGACTTGCAGTTAAATGTACTTGTGCTAATTGTAATAGAAACCCCAGCTTTTGTATGAACTTATTCTGTTAAAATGAATTCACAATATATTATATTATGTGTATTGTAATTAATTCGGACTTCATTTGTGTGTACCCCTTTGATACATCCTTTTTGGGAGTCTTTAGAGCTCCTTAGTAAAGACTATTCGGCAAGAGTCATAAAATTAAATTTTAAGCTGCACTAAGGAGAGTCTATTTGATAATAAAGTTGAAGACTCACTTTCTTAAGCTGAGAAAAATGCTTAAGCCATGTAGAATCAAAATTTAAAATCTTGGACAAACTTAAAGAAAGTGGATAAAATGAGGACTAAGAAAATAATTTTAAACTTTGTAAAGGAACATTTGTTTGGCAAGCTTAAGACTTCTTGGAGTGTTAAGGAGCTCTAAAGAGGCTTAATCTACCCCCACCGAACACCCACACCCAAATTTTTAAGCTCTCATTCTACATAACTTAAACATTTTGATCTCCTTAAGAAAGTGAAACATTTACTTTCTTAAATTTTGTTGCCAAACACCTCTTTAGTAGAGCTTAAAATTTAATCCTACTAAACTTGCCGAGCAGGAGGGGTACTAATAGATAATTCAGATTCCATAAATTAACTCAAATTTTGAGTTAGATTCGAGTCGTCCGATCTGTTTTTATTCTTCTCTTATTTAAAACCAACATAAATAAATACTCTACAAGTGCTATCAAACTGCGTTTACATTAATTTCAGCACATTTAGTAATGTTTAATTTATTTATTTCTCAATTCAATATACAAAGATACACCGATCATTGTGCAATTTATATTTTGCTAGGATGCATTCGTTGCATATTACGTATAGATATTTATGTTTTTCATCAATTTGGACTCCATTTCAATTAATAATATCACTAAAACATACAATAATTGTCAATAATAATAAATACTCGCAAAAAAAAACTTTCTGGTGCTAATTCCAAAGGACACGTCATTTTTTTAGCAAGCGTACAAAATGTGGTGTGCACATCATGATGTTTAATCAAAGTAGACCTCAATTTAATTTATAAAATCGACAAAAATCAAAATTATTCCTTATGATTGGAAGTAACCCATCAATTTTTTGGTGGACATTGATGTTTAAATCAACTTAGGTCTAATTTGAAGTTATGAAATCAGACCAAAAGACATTTATTCTCTGGATATCATCAAATGCTTTTAGAAGTATTTTTTACTAATTGTTAGTGATGCAATTAACATTTTAAAATCGAAGAAATTGTGCCGAAATGCACTTTTATTATGGCACGTGAATGGTCACGCCACGTGAGTCACGCCGTGCCTAAACGTGCCGTGATCATACGTGACTCGCGTGACTCACGTGACCATTTAATCATAATTTAAGTTAGTTTATTCAAGATTCACCATTAATCAATATCTAATGGTCCTAATTACACGTGACTCGCGTGACTACGTGTCTTGCCGTACCATGGCTAAATTTTTCACGTGCTATGCCTGCCGTGCCAAAGTTTCAAAAGATAGGCACGGCACGTGAATGGTCACGGCACGGGACAAGCGAGTCAAGACACGTAACTGACACGCGTGCCGTGTCGTTCCGTGACGGAGCCAGCTCCGTCGTGCCATTTTTCCCACTCTATGTGTATCTATTAATGTTTGTAATAAATTCGGACTTCATTTGTGTGTACCTCTTTGGTACATCTTTTTTTAGGACTCTTTAGGGCTCCTTAGTAAAGACTGTTCGACAAGAGTCATAAAATTAAATTTTAAGCTGCACTAAGGAGAGTCTGTTTGATAATAAAGTTGAAGACTCACTTTCTTAAACTGGAAAAAAATGCTTAAGTCATGTAGAATCAAAGCTTAAAATCCTGGACAAACTTAAGAAAAGTGGATAAAATGAGGACTAAGAAAATGATTTTAAACTTGGAAGCGACTAATTGTACCCAAGCTTCTGTACCCAGTTTTTGCTCAAAAAAACTATCATTTGACTTGCGCGAATACTGTAAAACTCTATAATCAATACTGTATCGTCAACAACAAATGATGTATAATACGTACTTCAAAAATCTAACAAGCAGCAACCCTTGGAAGTGGTCCCAAGTTAGTTGCAAACAGTTAGCAACTTGCAAAATACCTATACTTCCGGCTGTACTTGAAAAACTGACAGCTTCTAGAAGATTTGAAAAACAAACCACTTCTCAAACTTGTAGTTATTTACAAATAACATCTAAAATTGTACAAAATTAGCATCAAAATTAAATTTTTCTTTTATCGAAATTAAAAAATTAAAATTTTTTTTTTATTTTTTTCGTAATTTTTTTATTTTTTTTGTAATTTTTTTCTTCAATTATAAATATTTTTGTATGGATATATATCATGTAAAATAAGACTTAAATACTGTAAAATTAGCAGATGCAAATTATAAAAGTAACATATGTGAACTACAAGACTTCAATACTATAAAATTAGCAGATGTAACCTATAAAACTAACAAATGTGAACTGCAAAACTTCAATTCTGAACAATTAGCAGATGCAAGACTATAAAACTAACAGATGTGAACTGCAAAACTTCAATACTGTAAAATGGACACCTGAAACTATCAAATTGACATATACAAACTATAAATTGGAGTTACATTTCTGAGAGAATAAAATTACAAATTAAAATTACATCATAAACTTAAAAGTTAATAAAATTACCTGTGTGAAATTTATAGGGATTTCAGTGATCAAATTGTAGACAAAGCGCAACACAAAAATTGCACAATCCATTGATTTTTCTCCCTGCATTGGGCACCTCTCATGAATAATACCAATATCTTTCCAAGATGGTTTAGCTGAAAGAAAAAAAGATATCAACAAATTTCACACAAACTTCAAGTCATAATCATGTAAATTAACTGATACATCGTATAAAACTATTGCATAAAACCTATAAATTAACTGAAACTTTTTAAATAAAACTAACATGTACAAACTATAAAACTTTAATACTGTAAAATTCGCAGATGTAAACTGTAAAACTAACATAAGCAAACTATAAAAATTACATGTGTAAAAGTTAGAGGCATCACGGTGATCAGGTTGTAGACAAAGCACAAAATAGAAATTGCACAGTCCATTGATCATTCTTCCTGCTTTGGGCACACATCTTTAATAATACCAACGTCTTTCAAGCATGTTTAGCTGAAAGAAAAAAATAATATCTACAAATTAATAAAAACTTCAAGTCCTAATTTTGTAAATCATTAGCAGAATCTTGAAAAAATAGTTGAACAACTATTGCATGAAACTATTGAATGGAACCTGTAAAATAACTGATATATCCTATAAAACTATTGCATGAAACCTGAAAAACTATTGAATGAAACCTGTAAAATAACTGATACATCATATAAAACTTTTGCATAAAATCTGTAAAATAACTGATACATCATATACAATTATTGCATTAAACCTGTAAAATAACTGATATATCCTATAAAACTATTGGCATGAAACCTGAAAAACTATTAAATAAAACTTGTAAAATAACTGATACATCCTATAAAACTATTGCATAAAACCTGTAAAATAACTGACCTATCATATAAAACTGTTAAGTAGATCATGTAATAGTTTAATGCATTTCAAATCATAATCTTGTAAATCATTGGCAAAATTCTGTAAAACAATGTATAGAAGACTTTAAATCAGCAAAATTTACATGTCGAATAATATAAATAAAAACAGACATTCAAATAATACGAGATATGTGAAAACAATTGCATATATCATGTAAACTATTGCATATATCCTGTAAAACTGTTAAACAGATACTGTAAAATAAAGAAAAGAAAAACAATGCATAGATCATGTAAACTATTGCATATATCCTGTAAAAATGTTAAATAGATCATGTAAAATAATCTACAGAACCTTTAAACCTGATTGATAGATCATATAAAATACTGTATAGATCATGTAAACATATTAGATAAATCATGAAGATTAAATCAGAAAAATAAAAAATTTACAAAACCAAACTAGATCGACAGCTGATTTGTTAGATCAGATTAGATCAGACTCTAAATATTACCAGATCGGATCAGGATCTGCCAGAAGCAGCGGATCGGTAGCGAAATAACACTACTACAAAGATTGCATTGGCGGAGAGAAGCTTGCATCGGCGGATTAGTCAATCTGACCGTGCTCACATCAATCTGCCCCCTTCAAGCTGCTGAACTGCTGCCACAAACATTGCATCAATTATTTTTTTTGTATCATTAGTGATACCTTTCGATCCACTGATCTTAGCAAGTGCTTTTTTAATCTGCCGATGATATGAATTCGCCTCACTCGTTGAATCGTTCAAAAATTCAAAAGAGTCAAAGGTCAAAGCGTGCTCTCCGTTGCCATTGGTCTAGAAACATTAAATTCAATGAATAACGCGGAGAGAAGCGCAAGTGATGCCTCGCTGCCACGTGGCAGGGCTTGGGCTGTAGATCGAGACGACTAAGGCGGCAGCGGAAACAAGTACGAGTAGAGACCGCATTGGCGTCCCATGGCGATGGACGAGGTGGTGGTCGGAGTTGGAGCGGTGCTCAAATTTGTTTATATTTTGCTGAGAACAGAGGAGAAAGAAAGAAATGGGAAATTCAATAAACAGAAATCGCGTTAAAGAAGAAAGTTTTAAATAAGGATGGTCGGAGTGGGGACCACGCGGACAGTTAAAATCCGCTTGAAAGCGCGTCGGGACAGCAATTACTCTTAATGACAGTTTAAACCTGATCCAATTAGCATTGGGTAAAAAGTGGGACAAAGTTTTGGGTAAGAAAACATTTTCTCTTTAAACTTTGTCAAAGAACATTTGTTTGGCAAGCTTAAAACACCTTAGAGTGCTAAGGAGCTCTAAAGAGACTTAATCTACCCCACCGAACACCCACATCCAAATTTTTTAAGCTCTCATTCTACATAACTTAAGCATTTTGGTCTCCTTAAGAAAGTGAAACATTTACTTTCTTAAATTTTGTTGCCGAACACCTCTTTAGTGGAACTTAATATTTAATCCTACTAAGCTTGCTAAGCAGGAGGGGTATAATTCAGATCCCATAAATTAACTCAAATTTTAAGTTAGATTCGAGTCGTCCGATCTGTTTTAGCACGAATATTAAAGTGGTATAGTGCATCAACCTCGGGCAGAATTGGGTCGGATTCCTACTTTAGTGGATCCAAACCCGCTATTGGGCAGGCTTTAGCTCAAAGCCATGTCCAGTCCAATAAAATGGAATAAAGGATCCAAACTCTGATTTGCTCCGTCCATTTGGAGCCCAGTAGAAAGCCCAACAAGGAAAAAGCTCAAACTCTATATATGGGCCTCGGCTTCTTTTCTGCATATACACAAGGATGAATATTATTAAAACTGTTTTAATTCGGCTAAAATGACAGCATCTCATTTAAATTTGGCTAAAATCATCCCCAATTCAAGCTTGAACTCCACACACAAATGCAGTAGGAGGATAAACAAATGATAAACAACAATTTTCATTTTCACAGAACCAATAAGAATTTAAAAAACGCTTCGGATAGCACTACTGTCACTCGATATGCAACAGGAGGATGCATGAAGTTCTCTGTTCTCTGTTCCTTTTCAATTTTTTTTTTTTTTTCAGGAGAATAGCAAATGAGATCTGCCACAGCGACCTTCTGGTAATTGTGAAGAGTGACTGAATACCTCTATCTTGAAACAGCATTTATTACACAAATAATCCGTCAACTATTTCACTGTTTTGCACTAATTAAAAACACCGGGGATTCTTTGATCTGATTAGATTCCAAATTTGGGCTACTTTGGATCTGATTAGATTTGGTCAAATTAGAAATTCGGCCCAAACATCTCTCATCTCTGTATTTGCACATGTCTTTTCAACGACAATTAACTGGCATATATCTTACAGAATGGTTAGCTTTACACCAATGCTTCCAACACTTTACATTGTCTGATCAAATAGAAGATAAATTGATCTGGAGATGGTCTCATGATGACCATTTTACAGTTCATTCCTTTTATAAATGGTTAGAATATGGAGGCATCCCTAATCTGGAATTCACTACTATTTGGAAAGCACATATCCCTTTAAAAGTTAAAATCTTTTTATGGTTAGTAAGAAGGGATAAGATTCTTACTAAAAGTAATTTAGCTATTAAGGGGTGGCCTGGTGATACTTCTTGTGTATTTTGTGCACATGAAGAAACTGTAGACCATTTATTTGTTAATTGCTCTTACATTAGACCAATCTGGAATTGGATAGCCACTTATAATAATTTTTCATTCAATTGTGAATCTTTAGCTGATTTATGGATGCTTGATGCTGTTATTCCTTTAAAAGATAGATTGTTAGTAGAATTACTGAGGGCCACTGTTCTTTGGATCATTTGGTTAGAAAGGAATAGAGTTTGTTTTAATAGTTCTCAACCTCTCTCTGTTAAGGCAATAGGCTCTAAGATAATTTCTTTATCAACTTTCTGGTGTAAGTCTCACTCTGACAATTCTTTGCTTAAACTGAATTTAATGATTCCCTTTGATGTTAAGGACCTCCCAGATTTACTTCTGGCAGAGGAAATCAGCAGGCCAGATACAAACCAAGTCGTGGATCTATTGCTGTCTCTCAACAGGGAAGGTTCAGAGGAAATATGTACTCAGGCTTTTGGAGTTGGAAGCCTCCCAAATCAAATGTCTGGCACAGAATCGAGTGAGACAGAAGATATTAATTGGGATGAATTAGATATTACTGTGTAGCATTTTGGTTCTCTCTTAACTGTTCTTTTACTGCTGTCAGAACAGATGTATCTTTCTTTGTTGCATGTTTTACTCTATTAGACCTTGGATATTTTAGTATGTAGGGATTTAGGTTAGTGGTTCTAGAGTTCATATAGTATCTGATGTAAATAACTCTTTTGTCTGATGTTGGTACCTATTTTGGGTACCAATCAGATTCTTATGGTTTCAATATGAAATCGGTGGATAATTCCACTATTCTTCAAAAAATATACACATCTACGACTATGCTCTTGAATATGACATATATGACAAAAAAGACATCAAGAAATCCTTTTTATTTTTAATACACTCAACCTGTCAAATATGACGAAAACTGAGAGAAAAAATACAAATGCATAAAATCTTTACACTCACAAAACGGCATGCATGTTTAATTTGCCCAGAAAAAAAATCAGAGAAAAAGAAAAAAAAAAAAAAAAAGCATTTCTGCTTTCAAGTTTTCAATTCAGCACTCTTGATAAACACTGTATACACAGAAGTTAAAAAAAAAAAAGGGATAATATATAACACAATTACATTTAAGGTTGAGGTACAACTGCAGAACCAACATATCGACCTGATGGTCTAACTTCAATTCCTTCGTGATACGCCGGGCCGTCATGGTGCGTCGCATCCATCCCGTCAATCTCGTGGTTTGCCGGCACTCTCAACAAATCAAAATATTGCAACACGAGGAATAACGGGGCCATTGTGATAGTGACCCAACCGATGTTCACCAATATCGCCACGATGTGTGCTCCAAAAAGCTTCCCGCCTCCGCCCATGAATAGCCCGTGAGGTCTACTGCCGGGCCTCTCCCCGAATACCTCGTTTACAAACTGTTTCTTGGCGAACAGAGATGTGAAGATCATTCCCCATGCACCACATCCTCCGTGTAATTGTGCTGCCTCGAGCGGGTCGTCAAATTCAAACTTCTCTGATAACATGTTTAGCCCAATAAGCACAAAGGCGGAGATAACACCGCATATTATAGCGGCCCACGGCTCTACCACAGAGCAACCACCTGTGATTGCAGCAAAACCACCAAGCACACCATTGCACACATCAGCAAGCCCCCATGTATTGGTCAGATATTTCTTTGCTACAAGCGTTGTCAGACCAGCAGCACTGCCGGCAAGAGTTGTTGTGACAGCTGTTCGGCCGATGGCAGACCACTGCCCATAGAAGGATCCGGAAGCGCCATATGTTTTGTTTATGATGAGGAAAGAACCAGGGTTGAAACCGTACCACCCGAACCAGAGCACGAATGTGCCCAGTACCAAAAGGGCGGTGTTGTGGCCCCTTGGTTTCTCAGTATTGGGACCGAATCGCCCGATGCGGGGCCCCTCTATTAATGCACCCCAAAAGCCTGCGATGCCACCGACCATGTGGACAACACCTGAGCCGGCAAAGTCAATGACACCGGAATCGAATAGAAGGGCATCGCCTGGGCCGCGGGCCGGATTGGCCCAGCCATTGGGCGACCAATACCTGACATCCAAGCAAATAAAAAATATTAAATAAATAATTAATCATGTCATATGTAAATTAAACCAGCTGGACTACTACCGTTAACATAAATAATTGCTTATGTAAAACTTTGCATCATATTTAGTAGTCTTGTGGGACACTTAGTGTTAAATTTATTATAGAAAACAGATAAAATGATCAGATAATTAACTGTACAAAAACTTTTACCAGTGTGACAGGACAGGGTACACGAAGCCCGTGAGGAAGAAGGAATAGATGAGATAAGCAGTGAAGCGGGTTCGCTCAGCGATAGAACCAGATGTGATTCCAGCTGCCGCAATAGCGAAGGCCCACTGGTAAAGAAAGTTGGAGTAGTCGAAACTGGCACTGGCTGAAGGGATATCCTTCAATGCGAAGAAATGTTTACCGATATACCCGTTCGAAGGCTGACCAAATGCGAATGCAAACCCGAAAAGATAATATGAAATCGCACCAGCTGCAGCGTCCATAACATTTGTCAACATAATGTTGACAGCATTCTTCTTTCGCACAGCGCCGGCGCAGAGCATGGCAAAGCCACACTGCATGATGAAAACAAGATAGGCTGAGAAAAGGAGATATGTGTTGTTGATTGCATAGTTGGAATCTGTGAACTTGTTGCAGATGTAGTTTGCGGCATCGGTGGAGTTGTTGAGAAGCGGCGTCAAATCGTCGGAGCAAGACATGGTTAGTGATTTCTCCCGGTGGTAATGATTGGGGAGAGAATTAGAGAATGTGTTATTGATAGAAGGTGTGAATGGATCTTTGAACTGGAAGTAGTTGGGGTTTTATAGGTTACTTCATTGAATTTTTCACCCTTCCATCCTTGACTTTTCTTTGTTTTTTTTTGTTTTTCTAAAACCAATTCAAATGGGTTGATTTATATGTGGTATCTATGACTTTGATTGGTCAACAGATCATGACAAAAAAGTGCCATATATGGGTCATTGGTAGTTATGATGAACTTGTGATCAGATATGTCCAGGCATAATATTATAAGAACTTAATTTGAGAAAAATAATATTTGAAGAGTTCTTTGAGGTTGAGTACAAGAGAGAATATATATCGTACTCATGAAGAACAGTTGATTAATTAATAAATTGAGGTGAAAACGCGCCGCAGAGAAAATCTGTGGCTCTTTGACAGGTTTACCACCTAAGAAATGTGCTACAATAGTAAAAAGAAAAAAAAAGGTGGACAAAATAACAAGAGAGATAATACTGATAGCTCAGTTTGTGGATCTTCAAAGACCAAACGAAGAGCGTACAAACACCGGTAGACGAAGTTTATAACCAATGGGCGATAATTCAGCAACACTGAGATGAACCTCTTATCCTTGATAGATAGGGGTGTCAATGGTACCTTTTTAGCCGTTTACCTGACCAGTATCGTATTCGATAAGGCGGGTATGGGTAAGTTTTTTTTTCCCGTTAGCTTATTGAATATGAGTATGGGTAATGACTATGTCATATCCGTTACCCTATAGGATAATTATAAAATCTAAATATATATTCAATTCAATTTCCAACCCACCTAAATATGTATTAAAATATGTACGTGTTTTTGAATTTTCTTCCTTTATAAAAAACCATTTAGTTGTAATTGATTGCACATTCATTTTTATTTTTTATTAGAAATGTAATTACATATGTGTGAAATGAATGAGTTTTTTATATTTAATTAATAAAATATAATAAAACTAATTATTATATTAGTAATATCCGTTATTCATCCGCTACTGTTTCGTTACCCGATAATATTAACGGGTAAGGGTAGGGTATGGTAAGGTCAATTTTTAATGGGTATGGGTAGGATATGGGTAAAGTCAATTTTAATGGGTATGGGTATGAAAATGCCTCCACCCGACCCGTACCGTACCCATTGACACCTCTATTAATAGAGATAATAAAATTGTAACGTGTTTTGTAATTAGAACACAAACAATTCAGAATCCGTAAATCGAAAATAAAATAGCAAACGTAATTTAAAACTTACAATTTTGGAGTGACGATATCGTTAAACGGAAGCGTAAATACTGATTATCAATGATTTTCCTCAGATGTGATGATGGAGACCTTAGACGTTTTTATTTTACTTCTCTATTTATTTTTATGAACGAAGTTTTTCAGGATGTGATGTGTCCAAATAAGAGAAGAAGTCTTTTAATAACTCTGAGGCAATTTTTGGAACTAATACATTTTATAAATAGCAATCTGAATTTTTCTATCACTCATGTCTTTTCATTAATTTCTGTAAATAAAATTAGCACATAATAATAACATAGGCTACATAATTAAATAAAACTAACAATTAAGACTTAAGTTTTTGTAGCTCTGTTTTCTTTAGCTCTTATTTTATTTTTCATCTTACTTTCACCTTAAGCTCTAACTGTTTTGAGCACTTTCAATTTTTGTGTTCATTTAAGACCGAAAACCTTTTAACAATCAAGACAAAAATAAGGGATAGACCCTTATTCTTCCTTAAAAAAAAAGAACGCTATACAATTTCATAATAGAATGACCCTTGTTTTTAAAGCGTAGAAATAAAATTTTTACTTGTTATATTAATTAAAGAGAATGCATAAAATATTTGTCTGGAGAGAGAATCTTTAAATATTTTTCTGGGTTTTAATTATCTCTTTATGCATATTCTTTTTAATATTGTATTACAATTTTTTTTTCTTGTTGTTGAATACAGATTTAAGGATACTTGGTTCTCCTTAAGAATAAGGAATATTAGAGGCTGCATTTCTTGCCGAGTTTTAGCATTTAAAAAAAAAAAAAATATCAAAACACCTATGTTTATGGGAAATTTGATATCTACCCGGGCCACTTTGACATTCTGCGGCTCCAAAGACTGGAGTGCGCACAATGCCCCTCCGGCCCCAACTTTTTCCTTTTTTTTTGTCTACAGTAAAATTCTTAGATGGCTCAACTTTTGCGTGACCGATACGTACGATGTCTATTTGGAGATAGCGGAGGGCCAGTATTATATGTGCCTCGAGATCGTGCACAATGTATTTTAACGGTTGCGATTTCTCAAACTTTGAGATATCTTAGAGGATGCGAATTCCAAGAGGTGTTTCCACGTGGTTTAATTCCAAATACGTTGTGTAGGTTAGCGTAAAAATACTTTGAGATATTTTTATTTTTATTTTCCTGTATGATTCGAGATTCGTACTAATGCTGTGGACCCCACCCACGTGGCCCATTCTGTTTTTGTTAGACCAAAAAAGGAAAAGGTTGGGGCCGCAGGATATTGTGCGGACCTCAATCTTTAGGACTGCACAATGTCCTGCGGTCTGAGTAAATTTTGAATTCTGATTAAATTAGGTTGTTTTGGTTTATTTTTTTTTAGTGAATATAGTAGAAATAAAAATTTCGGCATTTCCCGCTTAAGCTGGGAAGGTAACAAATATGCCCTAGTCAGCGTAAAACCTTTTGCGAATTTTAAATTAAAACTTTTACAGTCTAATTATATGAACCGTTCAATTCTAATCGTATGAAATCTACAAATTATGACCCATGCTGTATCAATAACTTTTTATAGCAACATATTATAAATCATATATAATATCGAAAGAATGAGGCTACGGTACTAATTATATTGATCCGTACTATGAATTCGTATTTTAATTTTATTTTTAAAATTAAAATTTTATATTTTTTTAAATTATTTTACTATTTTTAAATAGATATCAAGATTCTAAACCATCTTTTGGATGTGAAAATATGTCATAGAAAAATAATTCTTCTCATTTCTTCTTTCTTTCTTTCCTTCTTCCTTTATTTCATTCCAATTTGTTTTATCTAGAAGTCCGTAGGCATAATTGACTTCTTACCCCTACATAACTTTGCAACCTTATCTGTAACCCGAAAAAAAAAAAAGTTTGGAACAAATCAATGGACACTTTGGTACCGTCCAAAGCCGACATTTTTATTAATATCCCAAGTTAATTACAAAATAATAAATATGATCAGAATTTGTTGGTTTTTCAAAAAATATCCAAACCAGCAAGATTCTGACCAGTTTCTACACTCAGAAGCCGGTCAAAATCTAGCCGGTTTCTTTTTTTTTTTTTTTTTAGAGACACTATGAAGAGGAAGATAAGAAAATTCGAATTTTTTATTTAAGTATTTGTTAGATTACTTCTTTTGATGTATAATTACCATATTTATACTAAAATACGCTAAATTACTTGAAATTATGTTGAATTACACTATATTACATTAAATTACGCTAAATTATATTAAATTACGCTAAAATACAGTAAATTACTTATGAATATGGATGATATATTTTTACTGAGAAGGCAAAAAACGACGACGAAACTTCAAACGGCCGTACAACCGCGCTCGAGTGTCCGATTTCAGCAAATGACCACTTTTAGAAAAGCTTGGAAAATACGCATGCGTCAGTGCTAGCTATGTCGGGTCAAAATTCATAATTGCCAAAAAAAAAAGAGAAGAGCCTCAAAACTTGAGTTCAAATTTCCGATTAAGATTTTCATTTCTATTCAATCTAAGTAGCTCAGTAAATTAGTCATATAATGAACTTGTAGAATACCAATTTTTACTAATTTTGGAATTTTTTTACTATTTTTATGATTTATGAAAGATGGCACAAAATCGGCCTAATTTAGCGTAACTAGACAAAGGACGGATATTGATGACAATTATTTTAAATTTTAAAAATTAAAAAATCAAATTGATGATTAGGTTACTTTTTTTAATTCATAGATGATACCGAACTAATAATTCGGCACTCATTGAGGACATCTACGATAATTCGATTTCAAAAATTTCCGTAAGTTATAGTGTGTTTTCGCCACCGATTTTTTCATAAATACGTGTTTTCGCTACAGAATTATTGATTCGATCTTACTAGTTTTTGTGAAAACCAACATGCTTTCTCTTATTCTTTCTGTTCTCCCTTCCATCTGACTTTATTAAGGATAAATGAGTGAGACCGAACCAATAATCTTGTCTGATAATTATAACCTCACTTTTTTCATACTTATTCAAGAAATTAATAGGAACAAATACACCCTAGTCACCATAAAACCTTTCGCAACTTTTTAAATTTTTTATTTTACAATCTAATTATATGAACCGTTCAATTCTAACCGTATGAAATTTACAAATTATGACCCATGCTGTATCATAACTTTTTATAGCAACATAACTAGTTATCAATGCATTATGATGTATAAAAAAAATAATGGATGAACAGTTTGACTTCCCAATATTCTAATAATAATTGAAACATACTGACTTGGAATTAAATATTAATTGATATCAACTGCATTGTCCTCTTTCCAGTTGTTCCGTGTTAATTACTTGAATTGAAGCAAGAACTTAATTGGATATATGGATCTTCTGAATGGAACATAATCCAATAAAAGTGTCAAATGGTATATGTTCTCTAGGGAATAAGAATATGTTCAAAAATAGACATTTCTTTAGAATCTCTTAAGAGAATCATTGGAGAGCGAGATGTGTGAACCATACAAATCATATTTATTCATAAGTACAATTTGTGAACCATACAATCTGTCATGTTTGATGCTACTACTTAAATTTGGAGAACTAATTAAATTGCTTCACTCTATTTACACATCTTGTTTGACAGCCTAAGTTATAGATTAAATTTATCTATCTAGACAAATAAAATATTAAAAATGAATCTATGTTTATGACAGTAGGCCTTATAGACGAAATAAATATGGAGTAAATTAATCCACCTAAAGAGACCGAATAACTTCACCTCTTATTCCATTTTATTTTTTATTTTACTTCTTATTTAACAGCTTAAATATGAATAATGTATTTACTGTATCTTTTACTCAACAATTAAACATGACCTTCACAAATAAAAACTTAAAAGAGGTTTGGTCTTTATAAGAACATAAATTGAAAAGTTTGATTTTTTTTTCTAAAATAATGTGAAATTGAGTTTAGGATGGATTTGAAAATTTTACTCAGCTGGTAACTAAATAATCTGATGATAATTTTTGTGGAAGTTTTTGAATAAGAAAAATGGATGTGTAGCTTATCAATTTCTATTTAATATTTCGAATCCGCAATCTCCTACTCAAAGAGTGTTGTTTTTTCCACTAGACTAAATGATAGTTCTTAATTTTTTAGAACTTTATTCTCCTTTTTTGTCATATTACATCCGAAGTATCTAATTCCACCTCAATAAATTTTAAAATTTGTTTAATATTTCTTTACAAATTTAGTTTAAAATTTCTCTTTAAGCTCGGTAATCTAATTATTGCTCTTAAAATAGCGTAGTCCATATTTATAATATAGGATTTCAATCTGGTCTGAACTCTGATGAACTTCTCGAACGTTCAAAAGTTGAATTTCTAATTAACGAAGAGGAGGGTTCAAATGTCTCCATTTTGTGTGCCTCCATCATGCCTTCATTTTTTAAATACTTTAATAACTCAAAATTTAAAACTCAAAAGTCAAAATAAAACCGTTAGATATGATCTACATAATTATGATATTTCAACTTTGTTTTGGTTGTCATCAAGAACTTGTAAAAATGTACTAATGTGGATAATTTCCAGACGTTGATTTTTAATTTATTGATTCACATAAAACCAAAACCAAAATGTGATAATTTTTTATGAGCACATAGAGAAAATAATATATATCACATCTAACGGTTTTATTTTGACATTTATGATTTAAATTTTGAGTTATTAACGTTTTAAAAATAGAAACACGGTGGAAGCACAAAAAATAGAGGCATTTAAACCCTCCTCATTAAGAATCGTCTCCTACCAAATTAGTTTAAATTTAAATAAACTCGATAATATGATGGTTGTTTAAAAAAAATATTGGACTTAATAAAGAGCACCTGAGTGGTTGCATACACGACATATATACAAACAATAGCTACTATTAATTGGTGCTTACACCACAATTTTAATTTATACGTGAGTTCACTGGTTATAAAAAAAAGATTCTAACTAGCTTATTGATTATAAATGATATTACGCTCAGGGGCGGATCCAGGATTTTTGTCAGGAGGGGCAAAAAAATATCGAATCGGGTTTAAATATCTAATCGGGTTTAAATCCATTAACTAATTGGATACTCGACAAAAAATAAGCTTTAGCTTATACTTTCCAATGCTTTGACTTGTAATTTCTGATGCTCTGACTTATAATTCTAATTACCAATAAAAATTCAACAGATTTATTTCAATTTCAACCCTAAATTTAACTCGAATTACAAATTAAACGTCCAGAGGGGGGCAAAAAAAAATTCCAGGGGGGGCAGAGTCGATCGAAACCGATAAATCTCCACTAAAACTCAAAATCCAGGGGGGCAGCTGCCCCCCCTGGAATACACTGGGTTCGCCCCTGATTACGCTCTTACCAGCCGGTACAGTTCACCATTTTCAGCTTCTTAAAGCAAGGATATTTGTTGTTCTAAAACAAAAAAATAAATAAAACAGAATATAATATTTTATGTGAATTTTACAGAGTAGGGTTAAAATGCCTCGTATCTCACATCATTATCTCTGTTTGCAAGGCTCAAACAACTAATTTGAACCGTTCAACACGATTTCGATATTAAAATGTACTTGGAAATCAAATTTTATTTATTTTTTTAGAATTTTTTACTAATATTTTGGATAGATACAAAATCACTTTTTTTTTATGATCCAAAATCTTCTGATTTTGTACCTATCTAAAATAATAGTAAATAATTTTCAAAAAATATAAATTTTAATCCCCAAAACACATTTTAATATGAAGATCATAAAATAGTGTTTGTACTTTGAATATATAGATAAGAATGCGAGGTATGAGTGGGGTACGAAAACAATGGAGCATTTTAACCCTACTCATTGTATGAGTAAAGCTAGGGCGTGTTGTAATCACCAAGAGAGTTTGGTGAGTACAACTAAAAAAATCCATTTGAAACCAATTTATTTCATAAGTGATGTGTGTACATGCAAATTGAAAGTTTCGAATTCATTTAGTACAATAAAAAGGAACTTTTTATAAGTTATTTTATGCATTCATTTTTTTTTATTTTTTGTACTGCTTGATTTTGTACAAAATGAATTGAAAGTTTTCAAAATTTTGCATGTACGTATAACACTCGTGAAGTAAATTGATTTCAACAATTTGAATTCGTTATTTACAACTAATTCGATATATTTTTAAAATTATACTTACCAAACCCTCTTAGTGAGTACAGTACATACTAACTTTGCTCACAAAGGCAACACAGACTAACTTTGCTCATTATATATATTATGCATCTCCTTTGTACTTTTGCAACCATCCGTTGTACGGAGCGACTAGCCGCAAATGAAGGAATTAACATCCTCTCCGGTACCGTAATAGGGAATCTTTTACAAGTATTGGATCTGGACCGTTCTTTTTAACTTGGCACGAATCTCAAAGCCCAATAATACTGCCCCTGCATTAGTCCGAATCTCAAAGCGACTGAGAGTTAATCTCAAACCATAAACTGAAGGGAATCTTTTACAGTAATGGAGAGGATACTTGTTCACTAATGAAGGGGGGGGGGGGGGGGGGGGGGGGGGGGGGGGGGGGCCGCATGTAAGGCATGTATTATATAATCTTCACCGGTGATGGACTGATGGTGTAAACCATTGTGCATTATATTATTTGTGTGATCAAGATTAATTCCATTTTGTTTTATATATGTTAGATCAAGATTCAAAGAACTTCATAATTTAAACTGGGTTTTGATGTGGTGTTGTTTGTTTAATAAATATAAAAATTAATAGTAAATTAGGACCAGTAACCCTATTTCAACATTTGTAACCTCAATCCAGTATGCAGATTTTGTTCACACATTTATTGTCTATATGTTTGGTTATTAAATATACAATTTGAATATTTATTTACTTAAGATTTGTATTAATTTGATTCTATTAAAAATATGTATAATACTTTTAAACTAGTTTTTTTTTATTTGGGACATACATTATTTAAGTGTATATTATATTTTTACATATTCTTATTGACATATGAATTATGAATATTTTATGATGATATTATATTATATACACGTAGAATTACATGAGGAATGTAATATACGTGACAAAATACTCCACTGTTTTATTTCAGAACCTGGTTTGATGAAGTGCAACAACTATGGTATGGAAATACCATAAAAAAATTATCATTATATTATTTGTACCGCATTAGACTCCTATTGGATAGCTATCAAATCACCAAAATCGCCGCATATATAAAACAAAAGAAGAAAAAAAAATTTGGTTTATGGGGTACATAAATAGATTGGTAAAACGACATTTTAGAGACTTTCTCAGATATAGAATTTTCTTCGAAGCAAAGCTGACTTTATAAAGTTATGACATAAGCTGAAGTAGTTTTGACTTATAATAATCCTCCAATTTACATCCACAATCGTTTCTTTAATATACAAAATTGAGAAAAATGAAGTTATTAAAACAGCAGACTGTGACATATATATTATCAATATTGATTTGTCCGTATATACAGAAAATTTAGTGGGAATACTACGTATACCCTTCAAAAACCACGGAATTATATACTTTTTTTCCCTAATATTTATAGTATCATATTTAACCTTTTAAATTTTAAAAACTAAAAAATTTATCCAATCTATTAACTTTTCTAATTTACACAAGCATATAAATATCATTGTATGTCATAAGTAGAGAAATGAACCATTTGTCCTCAGAATTCAATCAGTTAGAAGGCATAATATTTTTCTTACACATACTGCATATTTTTATTTTTAATAAATAATAAAATGGATACTTTATAAATTAAAAATGAGTTTTAATAAAAAAAAGTCAACTAAGTAGAGACCATATGTCTTTGCCACTAGACCAAATACTAGTTCTTTAATTATTTTTTTTTGAGTAAATATTGGAGAATAAATATGATGCATGTTTTATATTTAGAAAGATAAAATATGATATTGTAATTTTTAGAGAAAAAGATACGTATTCAACGTTTTTAATAGGTATACATGAAATTCCCCCAGAATTTTATATAGGATGCATTCAATCCACAATAGGACATATCCACACCATACATTGATTGTTTTATATACAAAAATGTTAACTCAATCACCCATGAAAATTCAATCTGACTTGTAAGATTAGGCAATATCTTTACTATTCAGAGATATAGTCATATAGATGATTGTATACTATTGTTTTTCATAAGGGCAACATCAAAATTGTCACCATTATTTATTTCTAAATTCATATAGTTAATGACAGATGAGCATTAAATAATAAAACAAATCAAATGGAGGTACCTTTTCACGCTACTCATATTTTCCACAAACTTTTTCATGACCATCAATATTTCTATTTTGACTTTATCCGATCCACATTTTGCTTTTTCTAAAAATATTTTTTAATAATCACCTTTTGTATTCAGGTTAATTAGTTTCATATTTAAAATAATCACTTCCTACATTTAGAATTATAACTTCATATGTCTAAATTATATTGATAACAACAATTTATTTATTATATACAACATCTTTGAAAGTTTCTTGTGACAGGTGCTTTTCTCTTTTGTGCATCTAAAGGATCGTTGACATGCATGAAAGAAGATTCAGAATATTTCATGAATCATGTCATCATTTACTTATTTTATTTATCTTTAAGAGAGTCCTTTTTCTTGAAGCAATTACCTTCTTTGCACAAATATGTTGACATGAAGTTGTTAGCATCATTTTCACAAAAGTCCAAAATCTCTTTTGTAGAAAATGATTGGGAAGAAAAAAGAAAAAACTGGTGAACAGGTCAGACACTGTGCCTACAGCATTAATTCCAAGTTTTTACATTAAGAGAATCTTTAACTAAAACAACATCTTCAATATTAATTTGAATTTTGAAGATCCGTCAACTCACAATAAAATAGTCAGATACCAAACACAGTAATAAATTATGTAATGACGTACATTCATGTATATAACTGACTTAGTAAGAATATCACATTTTGTTCCTTATGGCAATATAGAGGAATGGATTAGGGTTTGGAGAAGAAAACACATCCGTCATGTAATGACCATCAACGAAATGCAAGGTACGCGAAAGAGGCATCAGACTCGACGTTCCACTTCTAATAGGATAGGAATAGAAGAAGTATGTAACTTTCATCAAAAATTATATTTCATTCCAATTTTGACTAGCTCACTAAGTAACAAATGCAATGCAGAGGCCAGCAAATGCAGCAGAAAATGAGCGAGCTATCACAGAGACATCTGGGTCACAAGGGTCATGGCGAAGCTACAAACCGTTTAGATGATTCTGCTATGTATGTAGAGGCAATGAGAGAGATTTGCCATGGGAGGAGAGGCAGTTGGTGTGCAAGGAGAGCCATCTGGTAGTCAACCAAGGAGGTCAACAGGGGCATATGGTAGCTAAGCAGAGGCATCTGGAAGCCAAGCAGGGGCATCTTATAGGCCATCTTCTGGAAATGGTCGGTGGTTCGGAATTAATTTTAGGCGTAGTGGGTGATTTAAATTAAGTTGTATTTGCAATTTGTGTGAACTTTATCTGTATGGTTCGAACTACTTTATGTGAACTTCATTGTTTTTTCCATATTCAAAAATTAAGTATGAGATTTTTAATAGATGAACTTCCAAAATACATTAAGATTCAGTTACAATGTTACATCTAGCCTACAACAGAAACATTAAATTGATGAAATTAAATCTCCGGTACACAATGGTAAAATCCTAATTCATCAAACTAGTAATCCTACTCCTTAGTAGGCGGCTCTGGATTAGTGATAGCAGACGAAGTGCTAGCCTTACCAGTAAAGTACACGGAACAAACTCATCTTCCGATATTGGAGGCTCTGGATCAACCTTTTTTTTTTTTCAAACCGTAGCCATAGGGGTTTTTCACAAAGTCATCGTCTGAAATTTCAAATCGAATAGGCCGTCTAAAAAATTTCTCCATCAGACATACTTGACAGTTCTTTTTATCACTAAAACATACTTGACAGTTATTTTTTTGTCCCTCATTTCTACCTCGACCACTAATTGACCCTCATCTCGCTATGCCACGATTGGACGACCTACGTCAGTTGATTCTGTTCATCCTTTTCGGCCCCGGAAAATTACCTCAAATTTCGCCCTTTTAGCCGATTTCGCCACCGAAAAATCGCCATTCTCTTTCTCTCTTTCTCTTCTGGTAAGTTTGAGTGAGTTGTGAGTGGGAGGAGAGAGAAACGGGATATTTATAGGGTAAATAGAAAAAAAAAACATCATGACCGGCCATTTTTTGGCCTGCCCTAATTAAAATTCCAACTAGCTATTATTTGGCCGGTTTGGGCATTTTTAAAAATACCTAGAAAATCTGAGTACATTTGATAATTTTTATTTAATGTTGGATATTAATAAAACTGTCGGTTATGGAGCCCATTTTATAAATTTATCTATCTGCCTCATAAAATTATTCAAGCAGTATGTAAAGGCGGCAGAGCTAAGATTTTACCATATGGACAGGGAACATTTTCAATTCTTTAGCTTTAATAATTTTATATTTCTGTCGACATCTTATATATAAAAACCTAGTTTATCCATAATATTGTAATATTAAATTTATTTCATTGATTTTGGTTGAAATTAAAAGTTATCTCAATATCTAAATTAACAATCTGTTATCTTCATCAAAAGCAATGCACCTTTCATCTCAATTAAAAAATTAAAATTGATTTTTTTCTACTAGTTGATCTTGGAATTAATTTGCTCTCTATACAAAGGTACTTATGATTATATTCAATTATAATTTTCCAAATTATCTTATATGTTCAAACGACCGGACCTCTAGCAAGTTTTTAAATAGCATCAATTACAAATAAGTAATCAGGTATTGAATCAAAATATGATTTTTTTTTTTTTTCTATTTTCAGTAAGAAATGGACGTGAAGCATTCAAAACAACGGTTTATAAGAAATTCATAAGAAAATTTGTGAAAGAGAGACCTTCAGTAATTCATAAAAAATTAATGTAAATAAATGGACGTGAAGCATTCAAAACAGGAATGAAATATATTCCAATTAAAAAATTGATTTAAAAAAACTTATTACGGTATAGTTGGCTAACAACGGTTTAAGATTTTAATTTTATTTGATAGGAGGGACCATAAATTTATTAAAATATTTCTAAATTTTAAGAAATCTAACGTGAATTTATAAATTTATCGAACCCCTATTTTCCCTTCCCCATACTTCTTGGGTATGTTTGGATGCACTAAGAATAGTGCTATTCTTAGAATAGCATTGCTATTCGAATAGCTTGAGCAACCAAACGTACTACTTGCTATTCGGAACAAGAAGAATAGCCTTGTTCCACTATTCTAACAAAAAGTTAGAATAGTGATTGGAGCTTTCAATATTAATACAAACCTAACATTTAAAATAATATTATATTATATTTAACATTTAAATTAATATTATATTGTATTATATTTAATATAATATAATATTATATTTAATACTAATCTAATATTTAAAATAATATTTTATTACATTTAATAATTAAATTAATATTATATTGTATTATATTTAATCTAATATTATATTAAATTTAATCTAATATTTTATTTAATACTAATCTAACATTTAAAATAATATTATATTACATTTAACATTTAAATTAATATTATATTGTATTATATTTAATCTAATATTATATTTAATACTAATCTAACATTTAAAATAATATTATATTACATTTAACATTTAAATTAATATTATATTGTATTATATTTAATATAATATTATATTATATTTAATCTAATATTTTATTTAATACTAATCTAATATTTAAAATAATATTATATTACATTTAACATTAAATTAATATTATATTGTATTATATTTAATATATATTTTATTTAATACTAATCTAATATTTAAAATAATATTATATTACATTTAACATTTAAATTAATATTATATTGTATTATATTTAATCTAATATTATATTTACTACTAATCTAATATTTAAAATAATATTATATTACATTTAACATTTAAATTAATATTATATTTATTATATTTAATCTAATATTTTATTTAATACCAATCTAATATTTAAAATAATATTATATTACATTTAATAATTAAATTAATATTATATTGTATTATATTTGAACTAATATTATATTATATTTAATCTAATATTTTATTTAATAATTAAATTAATATTATATTACGTATTAGATAAAAAGATTTTTATATTACGTATTGATAAAAAGATTTAATCTAACACATAAATTATTACTTTATTCATTCCCTCCAAACTCTATTTCTAATATGCAATCCAAACAACTTTTTCACTATTCCGAATAGCTTGAGTTAGCACTGTTCTTAAACAGTAGCTGTTCTTATTTACTATTCTAAACAGTAGCTATTCTAGCTATTCTAGCTATTCTAGAGTGCATCCAAACGTAGCCCTTAGGAATAACTTATTCTAATAAGACAAAAAGTTTGAATTCACTATTCTAACTATTTTAACCCAACCAAACACTGAATAGCCTATTCTCAATTCAACCAAACATGATTTTTTAAAAAAAATTTGTTTGGATTAAGCCACTATGAAATGATTTTTTTATTATTGTCCTTTCAAATTTTTAATATTTACAAATTACTATTAATCCTTTGGATAAAATAAAATTATATAATATTTATTTATCAAGCATTAATTTTAATTTTCTGGTTCCGCTTCTGTTCCTGAATTCATAATTTTCTGGTTCCCGTTTCTGTTCCTGAATTCATAATTCATAATTTTACATAGAAATAGATTGAGTTGTAATACGGAAGCTCAATGCTCAATTATTCAAATCCAAATTAGTTGCGGTATCGTTGTTAGCTGCGAATGAGGAATATATATTTGGTTATAAAGAAACAAGGTTATATGCCAAGTCTATATGATTGTTTTCTGAAAAATGTTATACAATAATTCTAGGACTAAAATATGTGTAAAAATACTATCACGCACCGAATAACTATTGATGATACGAATTGAGACTCGAATTATTATGCAGCACAATTTTTCAATCCCTTTTTAAAATCTCCAATTTCTTTTTTCTCAGACCTCTTGTAGCTATTTGCTCAAATACTTTAGCATCAAATAAAGTGATATAACTTCTTTTCTATATGTAAATGAAAGGCTGAAGATCTCTATTTTTAAAAAATATATCTAGCAGGTGTTATATCAGAAATTATAACATGCCTTTGGAAGAGCGCCTAGAGAGTAAACAGGCGATCCTTGAGGCGATTACCAGAAGACAACAAGAGACAAGAGAGAAGATAGAGACTTGCCGGCGAGCCACGTATGCAGAGGTTGTCACAAACCAACACAAACCCATTAACGAAATTACACCTGCTCCCTTGCAGCACAAAATCCACGTCCCAACTACTCCACCCAATCGTACCCACCTCCCCTTTGCTACGCAATGCATTAATGGAAGCAGCAGCAACCACATTAACTCTCCAATACAAAAGTCTGAAACCGACAGTCTCCACAATGGTGAAGACGGATGGACACTGGTTACAAGGAAGAAACGCATTCATTTGCCCAGAGGTAACACCTTAGACTCAAGCAGTCAGCTAAAACGGGAGCACGCATGGCTGATCCAGCAGAGGAGATGTTTTAAATGTTTCCTTAAGGGACATCAAAAACATCAATGTACAAGGGAAATTAAATGCCATCGATGCAACAAATCTGGCCATATCTCCAAGCACTGCGTTGCTCCAGTCGAAAGGAAATTTCATAACACACAAGAGATGGAATCTTCCAGTTCAGCGAAAGGAAAAGCCAAGCTACATGATTCACCAAAGGAGCAGATTCTGGATAGTACTACACCCAAACCTAGAGATATGAACAACTCACACAGTTTTCTCCAGAATCACCACCTAAGACTTCTGAGACAAGGAAGATGCCTTAAGTGTTTACTCAAAGGGCACAAGAAAAATCAATGCCAGAGACTGGTTAAATGTCTGATTTGTAATCAAGAGGGTCATATAGCAAGGCAGTGCATATCTACCATCAATGCAGAACCGGCCAAGCAAACTCAGAGCCTTGCAAATAGTATAAATTCTCAACAGGGATTCCAAAGATACCACACACCTCCAACAGAACCACAAGTGGTTAACCACCAAAGGGATCAAATGGAAAACATAGACAGCTGGGAAACCATGGATCTCATGGACCCTGATGAGTTTGAGGCGGGTAGGCGAGCATCTATTCGTGCCTTCTTACCACCGAGAGGCCCACTTAGGCGGGTAAACTCCTTCTTGGCAAGATCAGCCATGGTACTGGCTGGCCCTCACCAAATCACACGCTATTTGGCACACCGACTCGCGGTTAAGCTCGCGAATTATTTCAACATGCAATCGAGAGACTTCTATGTCACTAGGGTGCATCAGAGCTACGGGGACTTCATCGTCAGGTTCCCCAATATTGCCCTTCGAGACCATGCGGTTGCCGTGTGTGCTTTCACTATCGGTCCAAACGTGCAGCTGCAGTTGGTAGAATGGTCCCCGGAAATAGGCGGGGTATTTGACCCGGTCACCCACAAAGCAAGACTACGTTTGTATGGACTTCCTCTTCACAACTGGAACATCCATGACCTAGATATTGTAGTGTCTGGGTTCGGCCATCTTCTGCGGGTTGAACTGTTTTTCAGAAATGGCAATCATCATGAGCTCCGGGTGCTAGTTGCGTGCTTCCACCCGATCAACATTCCACACACTGTCGATTTGTCTGAAGAACCCTACTCAACCGTGGTAAATGTGGTCCTCGAGGGGTGGATGCATGACGGTACCGCAGACATCCCCCGGGACGTGGGTAACATAAACGACGATGAGGACCCGTTCAGTGGACAACCACAGGGCACACGCAGACACCAGGTCATGGCGCAAAGGCCGCCACGGCAACCCCGGATCATCACCACATCCTCAACCACTGAGCAATCTCAGAACTTCAGCCAGGCTGGAGGAAGGTCGGCAGCACACCAAGCACCAATGGAGACGACACTGGAGGCCACACAGAGCGCACCAAATGGAGGCAACGACCGAATGAGACAGAGTCAAACTGGGGAGATGAGACAAACTGAGGAGCAAAAGGAGGTTTCGACCTTTCTAATTCAGGAGAGCACCATGATATTCTGTCTCTCTTTCAAACGGCTAACTTTGCAGGACCACTCCAATACAGCTGGCGACATTAATTGCCCTCCACAGGAAGACACAGGGCTGCAGCTTTCCACAGAACGGAACAGTGCTTTGGTTCCGGCACAATAGAAGAAATGGTTACTTGGCCCAAAGGGCGACTCGGCCCAAATAGCCCCGGTAGGCTTTCTGCCATCTGGACCGAACACCAAAGAAGCACACATGGTTCCGGTAGGCTTTCTGTCTTCTGGGCCGCAAATCCAATTGGGCCGAGTCGGACCGACCATTCGGGAGTTGGAGTCACAGCAGGACCCACCAGTAACTATGGAGATCGAATCCACGCAGGACCCGCAACATAACTTTGAGATAGAATCGCAGCAAGGCCCAGAAAAGATTTCAGAAGAGGATAATGGTCCGCCACCAGGATTTGAAGGCCCGCCGGCCTATGCCCACCAATACCGTCGCAGCCCGAGATTGATGGAAACATGGAGGTAAATATATTTCCATTCTTCACAGGGCTCAGCAACTGAGAGATAGCACAAACACAGACGGCACATTGATAGCACCAACTAAGAAAAAAGCAAGGACAGACATGAAGCCGAAGGTACAGCTTGCTTATCTCCACAGTGCGGATCCGCTAACATCACACCAGGCAGAGGCGATCGTTGCCAACGCTGGTATCGTTTTAGAAGAAAAATTGCTGGACAGCATCTCTACAATGGTGGCCATACAAACCGCATCGGTGGCCGCGGGAGTCGGGGAGGCCTAGGGAAAGGGACGACCCGGGTTGATCAGTGCTATCCTCGTCAAGGGATAAGTGCTATGTATCTTGTCTTAGGAAGTTAATTTCTTTTTAATGTTTAAGCAAACTTTCATTTGGGAAAAGGGGCAGGGTAGTATGGGTAGCAGCAAGGAAGGAGTAATTGCAATTGTAATGGGATTAAGAGGTGTATTTTGTTTCTTCATCAATGGAAGTTCTGAAGTTAATGTGTCTCAATGAATTACACAAAATTCAAGTTTATAACATGGAATGTGAGGGGAATTAATGAAAAGGAAAAGAGATTGGCAATCCAACAAACATTTCGTGTACACAAACCGGATTTCATTTGTCTCCAGGAAACCAAGATGGCTACAATAGATGCTCAGATTAAGAATGAGGTCTGCGGCAGAGGATTTGATGAATTTCAGACAATTAATACTAGGGGAACAAGAGGAGGGGTGCTTCTTGCATGGTCTCACTCAAAATTTCAGCAGCTTGAATTGATGCAGGGGGATTTCTGCCTCACACTAAGGTTCAAAAATACTCAAGATGACAGCGAATTCATTGTTACTGGAGTCTATGGGCCATGTACAAGTCAAGGCAGACGTCAATTTTTTGAAGAACTGAGGCAGGCGAAACCAACGGACGACACGCCGTGGTTACTTTGCGGAGACTTTAACTTTACCATTCATACAGAGGATAGGACGGACAATACAAATGATTGGAGACAAAACAAATTTTGCAAGGTTAGTTCAACAACTTGGCTTAATAAACCTGCCACTTCATGGCCGCCGGTTTACATGGTCAAACGAGCGTGCAAACCCCCACTTGGCACGGCTAGACCGTTTCCTTGTATCAGATGAATGGTGTGTGAAATTCACAAACGGGGAACAAACGGCACTGCCCAATACATCTTCGGACCATTGTCCGGTTATGTATTCCGCGAAGACAGCCTTTGCAAAAACGAGGCTATTTCGATTTGAAAATTTTTGGCTAAAGTCGCCGCAGTTTGTGCACATGATAAGAGAAGAATGGGACTCAAAGCCAACAGCAACAGATCCCATAAGCCTCCACGCCAAACTGTGTGAGTTGCAAAGGAAGATTAGGGACTGGACAAATAGAGAAAAATGCCTCATTCGACAGCAGCTCAAAACCTGTACCGATTACATTAGTTGGAGAGATAAGATGACTGAGACACGTCCTATAACACCTCTGGAGAAATTTATCACCAGTGTGCTCAAAAGGAGAATAACTGAACTGTCTAAATTGGAAGAGGAGAAGTGGAAGCAAAGAGCAAAGGTTAAATGGGAAGTAGAAGGAGATCGTAACACGAGACTTTTCCATGCCACGGCTTCATTTGCAAAGAGAAGAGGCACAGTAGCAGCTATCGAATTCAATGGTCAGCAATACAATGATCAACGAAGCAAAGCTGCCGCTTTCTTTACTCACTTCTGTGAACTAATGGGAAAAAAATCAGCACCGTTGCCGACAGTGAACCGGGCCAGCTTATACCCGAACAGCCACCACTTGCAGGACGTTGCACGACCTATCACAATTGAGGAGATAATGGAAGCGGTTACACGGTGGCCGAATGGTAAAAGCCCGTGACCGGACGGATACACGGGTGAATTTTACAAAATTTTTATACAAAGCTTAATACCTGATCTGTTGGCAACTCTCAATTCGGTATTGCAATTTCAAATCCCACTCCGCCCTCTAAGCACATCACACATAATCCTGATCGCCAAAAAAGATGCACCCTTGACACCAAATGACTTCAGGCCTATAAGTCTCTTACATGGGATTCAAAAAATCTTTTCGAAAATCATGGCTAACAGGATTAAGGACAAGATGCCTGAATTAATAGACGACAAACAGACATGATTCGTCAAAGGACGGCAGATCACTGAGGGCTTTATGTATGCGCAACAAATTCTACATCACTCTCGCAAAGCTAAAATACCGATTGCGGTGTTTAAGGCGGATATTAAAAAGGCATTTGATACCTTAAATTGGGATTTTTTGCTTCAAATTCTCCTCCACCTTGGATTTCCTTCAGAGTTTGTAAAGATAGTGCAAATGGGAGTATTGCAAGGGACCTCGCAAGTGCTAATAAATGGATTACTGGGAAAGAAGATAACTCTCAAACGTGGGGTGCGGCAGGGAGACCCACTCTCTCCGCTTCTTTTTATCATCGGGATGGATTTCCTTGGGAGATGGATGGACAAGCTCACCGCAAACGGGGCAATCAGACTACCGTACAGAGAAATGAAGCCATGCCTCTTCTATGCCGATGATGCACTGATTTTCATCAAGGCCGAAATGCAACAACTCCAAGCAGTAAAGGTATTGATCTTGGCTTTTGAAACAATATCGGGTCTGTCTATAAATTTTCAGAAATAAGAAATTTTGTATTATGAAGTACCAAATGACCAGAGACATCAATTGACGGCCGTCTTAGGATGTAAAGAGGGAACTTTCCCGTTTATATACCTCGGGCTGCCGTTATCAAATCAGAAATTGCCAAAAAGAGCCTACATGCCCTTAATAGAAAGGATGAATAAGCGACTAGCAGGATGGACGGCCAAGCATCTAACAATTGCGGGAAGAATAGTTCTTTTAAATGCGGTACTATCCTCTCTCCCCACTTACTTCATGACTGTCTTCAAATTGCCACAATGGATAATAAGCGATATCGACAAGATAAGAAGAAGGTTTCTTTGGCATGGGGTCACTCAGGAGCGCCGCAAGATCAGCCTTGCAAAATGGGAACTCGTGTGCAAGCCAAAGGCTGATGGGGGTTTGGGAGTGCCGGCTCTCGGTACTTTCAATCGGGCATTACTGCTGAAGTGGCATTGGTACTGGGCTAACTCGGAAAAGAAATTGTGGAAGCCAATATACCGGATCACTACCTCCACAGAGACATCGGCCTTGGGAATGTCGCTCAACGACAGGGATCTGCAGCATTTTTTCAAAGCATCTATCAAGTTCACACCTGGAAACGGCGAAAGTATACGGTTTTGGGATAATAATTGGGGGCCGGGCATCTTCAAATATTTATTTCCAATTCTATATACTTATGCATTGGACATTAACATCACACTGTTTGAGGCAAAGCAAACCCAGTCACTCCGACCTCTGCTGAGACATGGACTTTCAATACAAGCACAGGAAGAATTGCATGAAGCCACACAGGTTCTAACACGATACAACTTACATGAGGCAGCTCAAGATGAAATACATTGGAATTGGGACAACACAGGAAAATTTACAGTAAGAAGTGCGTATCAGGCAATGATCCGCGGACCTTCAGTCGGATCACAACTCACCAAAATTTGGCAGCTCAAAGTTCCCCCGCGAATGAAGGTCTTTGGCTGGTTAATGAGATCCAATAAAATACTTACGCTCGATAATCTAATCCGGCGAGGTTGGAATATGGCCAATCGATGTGTTCTATGTAAAAGGGCTGAGGAAACAGTAAATCATATGTTCAATGAGTGCACATTTGCAAAGGCCTTTTACACAGAGGTGGCGATCGTCACACACCAAACCAATATCATTGGTAGGGCACTACTCAACCACACGACCATTAGCACAGAGACATGTTACAGTAAGAAATTCAGAGCAATTTGGCTCGTTGCGCAATTTGTATTATGGCGAGAACGGGGGGCACGCATTTTTAGAGATTCCAGCAAGGAGGCCCGGGAACTGGCACAGGAAGTGAAGGAACAACTGTGGTATACAGAGTTGAAGGACTTTAGATAGCACGGCACAGGACATCAATTTATTTTACTTTCATTCTCATTTACATTTTCTTTTATCTTGTGTTTCATTCGGTTTTAGCATTTACTTTTCAAATTTCAACAGAGCTCAACTGATTGAGCTCATTCTCTTTAGATTTTAATGGTAGTTACCATACTGTTGTAACAGAACCGTGATTTTAATATAAATGGGGGCTAGACCCGCATTTTTATCAAAAAAAAATATATCTAGCAGGTGCTGGATTTTGAACATTAGATCCTCTATAAAAAATATATTATCTTGATCTATTGTGCTAGAAATAATTCTTGTAGACTACGTTTGGATGGGAGCTAAACTATCTAGAATAGTAAAATTTGAGAATAGTAAATGAGAATAGAGAAAAATAGTGATTTTCATATTAGTGTGAAAATTGTGTTATTCGGATTAGTAAAAATGTTGTTTGGATTGTACATGTGGAATAGTGAATAGCTGTAACCAATAAATAATAATGTTAACAATGTGCTAATTAAGAAGAAAGATAGGTAAGTTATATCTCAAATGAATTGTCACGACATGGAGATAGTGGAAGTTGTGTCAAATTTGTCATTTCGGGACTGTGTTGGCGGAAATCCGAAAAGAAAGCATTTTGTTTTTCTCCCTTCACACTTCCGAATAGTAGCTATTTCAATATTTACAAGGAATAGAGAATAACAACTATTCTAGCTATTCCGAATAGCAAAAATGTTGTTTGATACACATTGCTATTATGAATAGCTACTATTTTAAAATAACCTATATTCTTGTGTCATCCAAACATAGCCATACAGTATGTACGGGAATATATATTAGTTATTACTATTTTGCTAAATGAAGATTCTCAACATAGATAATATATATATATATTAAAACATCTTTGGTAATTTGCACAATTGAAAATATGGAATTTTTGCAGCATTCTTACTCGCACAATCTCTGATCAATCAATCAGAGAGACAAAATAAAAAGATTCAATTGAAAACGAAAGCAATTTTACTAGTAATTGCAACTCAGCTCACGAACGATACAAAATCTCAAAAGAGAAATTTCCCAATTCTATAATGTTTTTTGATAAATTGAATCCACAGAAGTAAAGGCCTTATATAGGCGATGCTAAAGCAAAAAGGATTAAGATAAAACAATCTTTATTTACTTCTAATTACTATACGGTTGCCAACTCAGTAGCGCGTGCCTTCAGAAAGCTGATGTGGCGAAACCAATTTCTAACGGTGAGGAAGTAATGGGGCGTGGTAAAATAGTTTGATAGTTTGAACTTTCAACTTTTATTAAAAAAACTGTGAGGAAGTAATGGGGCGTGGTACAAATTTCTTCAAGCAAGTTACAAGTTGATCTTGCAGTGTGTTTCTTTTCTTTTTCGTTGCAGTGAGCGTGAGAAAAGCAGATTTGTATCTGTGTTTAGATAATAAGTGATAAATTGAACTTCTCTTTTATTAATTCGTGAAATTCATATCAACTTAGGTAACTCCGATCGGTTTTGGCACGAATGTTAAAACAACTTCGTGCATTGCACCACGAGCCGAATTGGCGCGAATTTCTGATCGGATGGTCCAGGTCAAAACTCAAAAATGGAGTTACTTTAGGGAATACAGACTCATTTAGTTGGAGGATCTAAACGAATTCATATCACCTAAGGTAACATAAATATTTATGTTTGGATTTAGACCGTCTAATTAGAATCCGCATAACTATTAAAGTGGCTCTGTGCATTTCATCTCGGACTAAATTGATTCGGATTTTGATCGGACGACCGTGATCCAAATATAAATATTTTGTTACCGCAGAGGATATGGATTCGGATCTAAACATTATCTTTGATCATTCATTTAACTTGAGATATCTCAGACGATACGCACTCTACGAATTTCCATCCTCTGAGATATCTCAAACTTAAATTGTTTTTTTACAAAATCTTAATCGTTCAAATAAGTACTGCACGAATCTCAGAGCACAAATATACTGCACCCGTGCTATCCCCGAATAGGCAACGTACACGTCGGTCTCGCAAAAGTTGAGATATCTCAGACGACACGCACTCTAATCTTTGTGGGTCCTGCATAATCAGTGTTAAATGATGTGGCCATGTGGGACCTTATAATTGAACAGCGTAGAACTATAGCTCCGCAAAGAAATTCTAATTAAATAACATGCGATCATGTGAAATTAAAGTACTCTTTATTTTTTTTTATTTGACGGTCATGTGAAAGTAGAATACGGAAAGATCGGATGCAGATTTCTATATTCGTTTAAAATTAATTTTATTGGCATTTATTTTTACTCGTTAAATATTCATTTTGTGATCAGTTCGCTTTAAAGTTAACAAAGCTGGTGCAACCCTACTTCACGCCTTGCAGTTGACAAGGTTTCATCTCGGCAAGAAGGGTAGGTCTGACGCTGGACTCAAATTTGAATTTAATAGGCAGTACTTTTGTTCATTCGCAAAGCGTACATATTTAATTTTCATGAATATTGGAGCGTGTATACATTTTGACACGAATTGGACGGAAACACTGCCCATCAAATTCAAATTGGATCCGATGGATATCCGACCTACTCCGCTTCATTGGGCTCGAAATAACTCGAGATGTTTTAAATTTGAGGTTTAGTGATGTTATGTTTCTTTGTGAGGCAGGGAAAGCGGTCAAAATCAATGAAAAATGAATTTTGGTGTTGGGTACTTTCTCTTCAGCTCTCCGCCATCTAACGTGAAAATCTTATTTTTAGTTAAGCATAGTTCATGTATACAGAGATTGATACGTTCTATCTCGGGAGATGGGGCCGTATGAAAAGTTGGACTGGGTTGGATTCGCTCTGCCAAAGGATGGCAGGTCGAGATGTGGATCGAGTTAGGAACTCGATGAGAATAGTGAGAGATTCGGACTCTAACCTGTTTGATCTCTCTCTTCGTCAGAACTGCCCCCCCTGTCTAATGGGAATCACTGCCTTATATAGTCCAGTCATAACTGTCATCTCGGGCGTTTATGGAGAACGTGGGCAGTTATGTCAGCCGTTACCGGGACATGGGCATTAAGCTAGCCGTTTACACGGCTATCCCGTATGTCGGTTGACATGAGCCTATTTTAGGGCTATATGATTTGAGGCCGCTGTATTGGGCTCCGGCTTAGTGAGCCTTTGGGCTTTTCATATGACGTCAGGTTGGCCTCTTAGAGAGGTCTGAATCCCAGTCTTTTATGGCCCAGTTTAAAACAAGTAAAGGGCCTGTGGAACATGGCCCTATCAGAGATCAAATCCGAGTTGTATAAAATTCAGACTTATAAAACCAAGACGCAGTGTGCTCCTGATTTAATGAACAAAAGATAATTATCCGATTTAATATTAAAAAAACCAATACTCAATGGACAAAAGACGTAATGTGCTCCTGATCTCGGCCCATGTAAAAGCCCATGCATTCCTTTTTTTTTTTCGGAGTGAAGTCGGAAGTCCAGCCTCTATTTGCTTTTATTAAGCCGTATTTTACAAGTAGGAAAAATGAAAACAAGTTTTAAAACAAAGGCAGGTTCAAGAATTTGCTACACTAAAATTGTCAAATTATGCTAGCCACTATCAGTATCTCAAAAAAGAATTGTCAAATTATGCCACTAACGGTATTAGTGATGCAAGTTCCTTCTCGATCTTTTGTAAGAATACTGACCTGCCTTTTAGTCTCAGATTCGGATGGAGGATAATCAAACTTTTTTTTTTAGGGTTAGTGGAAATTTCCACTAAGAAATATATTGATAAAAAAGAGTATTTACAGAGCCATTACGTCAACCCAGTGGTTTCCGTATGGTGCCTAGAAAAGAATTATAATACAATTAGATATTAAAAAGCTCTGCTAAAAGAATTAAAAATGCATCCATGGCGTGAAGGCCAGTTCTCTCATATTGTAAATTATGCAAAAAGCATCCAGTTGTGTACATCGATTGCTGCTGCATTGATTATAATATGCTCAGGTTTCCTCTGTTGGGAGAAAGTTCTCCTATTCCTTTCTTTCCAGATGGCCCATGATCCTGCTGCCCACGCCGTGTCCCAACAGATCTTGCTGTGGCCAGACACTTGACTGCGTTCATTCCACCAGCTGTCAACCGGGTTGTTGCCTATCCTTGGCGGCAGGTTTAGTTGTGCTCCCAAGCCTCTCCACACCCTGGAAGAGTACGTGCAATTGCTGAGCATGTGATCTCTTGTTTCGACCTGACCACTACTGGGATAATCAAACATTTAAAACTCGTAGATGTTACAAAGAACAAAAAAATATTTATCACAATCTTTTCCTCCATGAGTGTTTATCATTACTATTCTTTTGATAATTTATGTACAAATTTTGCAAATTTACATACCATGCCGCTTTGTATTATTTATGGACCATCCGATCCACATAAATATTCGTGTGCACTTGATTATAAGGAATATTCAAGTCTTTTTGTATGAATTGTAATGTAGATCAGACGACTCTGACATGATATCAAACCGAATTTAATTTGATACAATATTCGTGTGCAATTGATTATTGTCACGAATATAAATTCGGTACAAGTTCGATTATATCTGACATAAAATTATTAACGATTATATCTAACACCAGCTTTGCTAACTTCAAGCCTCATTCGGAGCCAGCAGAACCAAAAGTGTGCCTTCTTTTTTTAATGTTACACATCACCGGAACCTTGCGGCGCTTCGTAACTTTTTGTACACTGACATCTCTTGAATTGTTTGTTTTCCATCCACATTTTGTCGAATTCGCTTAGGTGGTGGGTCATGTGTTCACAGATCGACTTGAAATTAGTCAAAAATCCGTGGCAGCTGGAGATGGTATCTCTGTTCGGAGACGGCCACTGTCTACAGTCTACTCGAAACTTGGCAATATCAATATGAGTTTTGACGGAGAATGTGGAAATGGATTCTCCATTATTGTGGTGGCAAATATTTTATCCCATTCCCATACATTTTGTGCGGATGGTTTGTTTCCTATGCCTTTGTGGCTTTGTGTACGTGAGCAATCGTGCTTACCTGACGAGATGTCTATGGCTGGTTTAAAGTTTGGCATACCATAAAGGAAAAGAAAAGAACTGTGTAAATTCAAAAGAAGTGTATAACAAAAACAATTTTGTTCAAGTAAACTGAAACATGCGATCAATTATATCGTTTATTTTAAAAGAAAATTTAAGAAATGAGAGATAGCAGCTGTGATCTTTTAGATAAATAACGAAAACTCGCTAATTATAAAATGTATCAGTATTGTAATTTTATATATATTTTTTCTAAGATTAGTGGTAATTTGATATTATCTAGAAAATTCTTGTTTGTATTATCTGTGATGTGTTTTTAGACGACATCAGTTGACATGCTGATCAATGTGTTAGTATTAAGTTCACGAACATTTTACTCACATGTACATATGTCTATAAATCTAATAAGAGATGGTGATTATACATTAATTATCTCTTTTTACAAAGTCAATATATTGCATTCAAGAAAACTTAATATCTTCCAAAATCAATATTTTCTACTTCAAATTTTATGCAATTTTAGTATCATTAAATATTTTGTAAAAACTCGTTAGACCATTGCAAGTTTTAAATTTTTGGTGAATGATAAATATTACATCAATTTCTGTCATTTTTTATGTGCATCATAGATAATATAGATAATATTTTAAAGGTTGGTTTTTAAATATTACAAACTTTTTAAGAGACGTATTAGATGCAAGTA
Organism: Carex parvula; assembly: GCA_025461045.1. Taxonomy (NCBI): domain Eukaryota; kingdom Viridiplantae; phylum Streptophyta; class Magnoliopsida; order Poales; family Cyperaceae; genus Carex; species Carex parvula. The sequence continues at coordinate 43,795 of JAJGRW010000012.1, read as the reverse complement.
AAGAGTATAGGGGTGAATAAGAAAGTGAAGAAGTATTAAAAGTATGTAAGGAAATAGAGTGAAGCTAATATGTACTAAATAGACTAAGATAAGTTGTTAATCTTTACTCAAAAATTTATTAAATCAACTTCAAGCGACAAATCAAAACAGTTGAAACCAATTACTTCATGATTAACGTATCTGTATACTAAATTTATGTATTTTCAATTTTATTTATTATAAAGTCAAACGGTTAATTTTTTTTTAATATATAACACATTAAAAATAAATTATAAATCTTCATTTTTTAATAACTTAATTGTATACCAATTAAGTTTGAAAATTTATAAATTTTAATTTCAAATATATTACTCATAAAATAAAAGCGATACCAAACCTTGATTTTAATTAGTTTCACGGATGCATCTGTAGGAAAACTTTAAATCAAATATCTGGGATTGGGAATTTGGGATACCAAACTTAATTAAATTATTTAAATCATCAGTAACAAATTTAATCAAGACAAACTTTCGCAGTCTACAGATGCATCTGTAGACGGAGTCCATCCAAAATCTGGGACTGGGATGCTCCGTCTGATTCTCTCTACTCGTAAACCTTTTGCCCTCTCTTTACACGGCTCACGGTGCACCGCGTCAGAGGCGTCTATCGCCTCCAATTCTCGTATTTTCCTCCTCTGTTGGACGCTGCGATTTCCACCTCTACCTTTTACGGTAATATCAACAAACCCTTTCTAATCTTTACTGTAATTTAATTCATCTTTTGTAGATTTTACTCTTTTTCTTTTACATGTTACCCATGAAAATTGAGCTCAGTTTTGATTTGTTCTGATTGGATAGAGAGAATGAAATTGGGTTGATTGTTGGTAGATTAATTTCACACTTCAGAACTTCAAAATTGGTATTATTGGAGGAATTGAAGAATTCAGAATTGGGTTTCACACTTAAGTTTGAATTGATTCTCGACCTTCATTTGAGCTGAGTTTCATGCAAGTTACTGAAATTAAGGGACTATGAACTAATATAGTTTGGAATTTAATAAGAATTAATACATGCAACACTCAGAAGTCAATGTATTTATGCACACCAGCTTGTAATAAGAAGTAGATATTAATATATTAATTGATGAGCTAACAGTTTCTCTGCTAGTAATCATTTTCCCCTATTTGATAATATTTTCAAAATGGAAAATATCCTATATTGTATGGTATATATGCAAATTTTTGTACTAAAAAAGATTTATAAGTAAAATTCTTTAAAATCTGCTAAAGATATACTGGTAAATAGAGGCACCAAAATTGAAGTCACGTGTCATTTCAATTTCTTATATTATATACATTGGGTTAAATTACAAATAAAGCAATCTATAGCGTACTGATATTAGCAAGGGCACATATTAAACAAACTTTCATTTTCATGATATACAAAAGTAAAAAATGACGTATACAAAAAGCTGACAACATACTTGCTTACAGTTTCAATCTATGCCTTCATCCCAAATGCATCGTAATAATCTGATGGAAGGAGCCTTGCAAAAGCTTCAAGAAACTCCTTTTATAGCATCCAGACCTGCACAGCCACCACAACCACAATTAGAATCTGTTATTTATGAGGCTTCCACTAGCAACTGCAATTTCACTGGGGAGTTCACCGATCCAAATTGGTACTCTGATGGAATTGGGACCAGTACCATGGCTGGTACTGAATTGATAAGGAGCAGTACGGTGGTGGAGTCTGAAGATTTACAGAGGCCGCTTGATTGGTGGACTGAGTTCATCGATGATGATTGGAAGGAGATTTTGGATGATACCGCTACTGGTACTGAAGCTCAGCCAGTGGTATGCTTTTTTTACCTGAATTACATTAACTAAAAATCAATTTGTGCTTTATATTCAGTTTTAGCATGTGATAAAGTGTAACCCATTATATGAAGACAAAATTCCTCGTGTGAACTCATCATAATTTAAAATGTATTTGTTGTACCAGACTTGAATTTAGGTAAAAATATTAATTTCATTAACTCACCCAAAGGGTTATATAGACTGCACATCTTACATATAGGTCCCTAATCTATTCCATAATTGCCCTTTTACATAACTACCCTTTTTAAACTTGATTCTCAACACTTCCTCTCAAGATGGGCGAAAGATATCCACTAAGCCCATCTTGTCACATAATCTAGAAAGACCTAAAGAGCTAAGACCCTTCGTGAGGCAATTCGCTACTTGATCCTCAGTCGGAACATGACTCAGCTTCAGTAGTCCACTATCTAGCTTCTCCTTGATAAAGAACCTATCAATCTCCTGTGCTTGGTTCTATCATGCTGCACTGGGTTGTTGGCAATGTTGATTGCCGACTTGTTATCACACAAGAGTTTCATGTGAGCCCCTTGGTCCATCTTCAACTCCACCAGAAGAGCCTTCAACCACAACAATTTAGAAACTCCCAAGGCCATTGCCCTGTACTCAGCTTCAGCTGTAGACTGCGCTACCAGCTGTAGATCGGACAACAAAGGAACGAAAGTTTAGGGTTTAGAAGGAGGGGCGGTACTGTAGCGGCGGGTGCTGTAGCGCATCTAGGGTTTGGCTCCGATACCAACTTGAATTTAGGCAAAAAGATTAATTTCATTAATTCACCCAAAGGGTTATATAGAGTGCACATCTTACATATAGGTCCCTAATCTATTCCATAATTGCCCTTTTACATAACTAACATTTTTAAACTTGATTCTCAACAACCAGCGAAACAGAGCCTTTTAAGTAACCCCTGGAAAGCATTGCAAATCGAAAAAAATACCCGTTCTACCCAAAAAGAGTATCCCAATTGGCTCTCCTTTTTCCCGATATCATTTATCTTAGGAGTAACAAAGAAGGAGGGTAATTTGGGATTCTTTGGGTCAAAAATAAGAAAAGTGAGGGATGCAAGAATGAAGATAATATATTTCTGTATTCCATGGGCATCACTGGTATTATAATGACCATGTTTGTTGGGTTATGCATGATACTCCTTGTTTTGCATGGGTAGGCATTAGATTACCTGTTTTTAAGAAAAAAGATATAAAAAAGACACATTTAATATAATACTATTTGATTTGATTTTTTCCTGCAATTTCTGCAAAGATAATATGAAGTCTGAAAAGCAAGTTGTCCTATTTTTGCCATGATACACTCTATTTGCAAATTGGCATTTGGTAAAACCTATAAACAAGAGTGGTACATGTCCTTTTGGTGGATTAATGAAGAAAGTGTACTCTTTATTATAGGCTGCTCAACCTGCACCTGTTCAACCACCACCAGTGGCGCAACCAATTCAACCCCAACTGTCAATCCACCAGCTAAACGCAGCAAGTCCCGCCCCTTCAACTGCTAATCAGAGTGCCTCTAAGCCGCGCATGAGGTGGACCCCGGAGCTCCATGAGCGCTTCATTGATGCTGTCAATCGACTTGGCGGGAGTGAAAGTAAGTTACCCTCACATATCAATACTGGTTTTTTGCCTTCCTTGTCCAGCATTCGTTTCAGGCTTGATTCTGACTTAGAATGCAGCTATTTCCAAAAAAGTGCAATATTGGGTTTAATATAAACGGGTAGAACACATGTTGGGAATATTTAATTGAGGGTAATTTTTCTTTTATTCTTTTTTCTACAACATTAAGTTTGTGATGATGCTATATTTTATTTTATTTATTTATTTTCCTGAATTCAATAAATCATGTGTACTATTTGCAAACATCCTGGAGGAACCCAAAAAAACCATTTTGGTACAATATTTTTGATATGGACCAAACTGTTCAGTGTGATAAACTATTGCTAGAATTTTGAATCTTAAGATTTCCGTTGTTAAATTTCAGAGGCCACACCTAAAGCAGTACTGAAATTAATGAAGGTGGATGATCTGACCATATATCATGTCAAAAGCCACCTCCAGGTGTACAACTCTTTTAATTGTTCAGCAATTTTCTGATCATTATCTTTTTCATTTTATTTTGATTAAAATGATAATTTTTATCACTGGTTTTATAATTGAAACTAACAAAATTCTTCGGAATATTGAAGACCTGCATCAACCAATATTTTTTTATTGTGGACGAATATAAAAATACAGCTTTTGTCAACATTTTAATTGTGATTTTTTTCTTTTGATGCAGAAATATAGAACAGCTCGCTATAGGCCAGAACCGTCAGAAGGTTCGCATCAAGCTCTTTATTTTATAGAACTTAGTCTGGTCGGATATTGTAAATCTCACCCATTTAAGCCAATTTTCTCCTTGGTTTACATTTTTCAATTATTATTTTTTTTGTTACGCTCAGGAGCAGAGGAAAAGGGGACTCCCTCTCAGGATGAACTGCCACCAATAGACAGCCTTAAAGCGTAAATTTGTTTTACTAGATACATTTAATAATTTTTTTGTTGATTTGCCACACACTGTAAGAATGAGCCACATTGATCAATGACTTTAAACAAATGCAATTGTTTATCTATTTCAGGAGCATGAATATCACAGAGGCATTACGGCTCCAGCTGGAGCTTCAGAAAAGACTTCACGAACAGCTTGAGGTTAATTTTCTTTTTATATATATATTTTTTCTCTGTAAAAGGTGGATACTAAAGAATAGTAATTTTATTCTGTGTGGTGAAGCATTATATGGGATTATTATTTTTCGTGTGTTTTCTGTTTGATAGATGAATTATGGCATTATTGAGACTACTTTGAAGTTACAATGGACTAAGAAGAAAATAGAAAATTGAGTATGAAATGTGAAAATACAAAAATCAAATTAAGAAGATAATAGGATAAAAATTTAAGTGTCTATTATTTACAAGGTACAGGTGGTATTTCAAGCATTTAGTGTAAAAGAAAATTAGATGCAAGAGTATCTCAATATTTGGTCAATACTCGGTTATTTTCCTTTTAATTGCCAAAAATAAAAGAGAAATTAATCAGAAACTAAATTTAAGCATTTTTTTCTCTCTCAGATGCAAAGAAACTTGCAACTAAAAGTAGAAGAGCAAGGGAAATACCTTCAAAATTTGATTGAGCAGCAGCACAAGTCGGGCGAAGGAAACCCTAATTCTTCAACTGATGCTGGTAACACTGACAAGGCCCCGAATGAAATTTCAGAAGGAAACCCTAGTTCAGCGGAAGCAGGTCTAAATTAGTGATAACTAGGAGATGGACAAGCTGATCTATGTATAGTTTATCTAGGTGTTAAAAGCATGATTAGTGTAGTACTCATGTTGACATGTTTAAAATACTTGTAAATTAAGGTAGTCAATTGGGTAGTTAATCATTTAACTTAGATATTTCTTATTGCAATAGTGCTTTATTGTCAGTGAACTTCAGTTTAGACTGTATTTTTAACTTGAGTGACGTGATGTTTTCATGCATTTGTTTAGAAAGGTCATCTCTTACATATCTGGGTTCAATAGTGTACCAGTGAATCTAATTTAAAGTTGCACATAACAGGAATTGCACTGGCAGCTCTCTTGGTGATATGACAAGCTTTTTAGTGATGTATCAGTGCATCAAAAGCATATATGTAACACAAACAGTACTGATAATTGGCCTCTATTTTTCTTCTTTTTTTCCTGAAGAAAATGTAGCAATCTGCCTGCTTTGGTCCTTGCCGAACAGAACACACAAAAGTATATCTGTATTTAGTACTTCAATAGTTCATACAAAGACTTTGTAAACTAGCAGTAGTTTGCTCGAGATAATTCACGAAAACTCAGCCAAAGCTATAAACAAATGAAAGAAGTAATGGACCACTAATAAATTGTATTATGTTATATCGATTGGCTAAGAAAATGTAGAAAAAAAAAAAAGACTGGACAGAATGACAAGGTTGAATTCCTATGGAAGAATATTAATATTGGAATTAGTTTATAGGAACAGTGCGAGAAAATGCTAATTAGAATAATGTAAAAAGAATGTAATATTATATGATTCAAATTAATGCATATATTGTTTCAAATGTAATTTTTAAAATAGTGCCAATCTACTATTTCTATAAAATTTTGAATTAACAGAATATCACTAATTCATCATTATTTCGGAGAGAAAAAAATGCATTTAAACTGCATCCAAATAAAAATGTTGACAGTATTATTGACGAATTAATGTTGTTCCTTGAGCATTCAAACATACCACGTATGTCAACGGTCAAATACAACAACTCAATTTCAGCATGGCAAATGCAAGGAGTGCACCCGTACGCAGAGCGGGATTCAGAATTTTTGGTTAGAGGTGGTACAAAATATTAATAAGAGTATAATTTTTTTTCTTCTAACGAATCGGAGCAGAATAGTGGATAGAGATCTAAAAAAGTCACAACACGACACAGTTCTATCATGATACGTGTGCTGGTTACGGCTGTGACCATCCACGTGACGTAACCATCTTTCGAAAATTTGACACGACAAGACACGTCACGCAAAAGATTTGGCACGACAAGGCACATGACGTGACCATCTTGTAAATTCAGAAATAGAATATTCAAATATAGACATAAGTATAAAATATTACTGGATTTAAAAAAATTTTGAGTCCAGACACTCTACCCCTGACCCTTCTTAAAAGAAATCCGCCACTGCCCGTACGGAACCTAAAATTTCTCTATTGTGGAGGTATACAAATTCCCAACATGGTTTGTTTACAAAAGGAAGAAAAATACAAATCCAGTATTGTACTTATAAAATCTGACAGTGGGCCATGAAAGTAGTTTCTTGAGCAAAATTTTAAAAAGTTATTCGGATTAAAATTAGCATGTGAGGTCGTTATGTAAACTTTTTCTTCGCTAAGAAATAGTCAAAACAAAATTACAGAAAATCTGACAGCGGGCCATCAAAGGAATTTTAGGTGCGAAAATCCGAGAACTATTATTGGGCTCAAAATTACGACCCAATAAGCCCAACTACACGCGAAAGGTCAGTCAGCTTGATTCTTTATCAGATTTTCTGTTACAACACCTTGATAAAACTCCTGCTACAGGTCACTAATATTGATTAATCCATACTTGTCAGTGACTTTTAACAGAGACGAGTTAGAGAATCTAGATTCGTCAATTTTGCAAGGTCGGCAGCTCAATTCCGACACTATTTACTATCCTTCCTCCAACTTTACATTGGAAACAGCTAGACCGGAAAGAGAGCGAGAGAACAACAAGAGAAAAAAACCATGGCGGCTGAAATGGAGACATCGACCGGCGGCGCGATCCAGCAAGAGCCGTTGACCGAGGGAATGGAGGCGGCGGTGGAAAGCAAGGGGCCGCACAAACTGCAGAGGAAATGGACGTTCTGGTTCGACTACCAGTCGAAGCCCAAACAAGGCGCCGCTTGGGGTTCCTCTCTCCGTAATGTGTACACCTTCGATACTGTCGAGGAATTCTGGAGGTAGGTCTTGAGATTTACTTTAACTGTTCTTTTCTTAATTTTTGAAACGGATTTGTATTGTATTAGATCTTATCTCAACTGGTGTACTTTGTATTGAATTAACTTGATTTCTTTGTTATTGAAGTCCAATTAGAAACTTTTGTGCCTGAATGTAACGACCTATGCATTGATTGGTAAAACCTCTTTGCAATTAATGAACAAAGTCTCCATTGAAGTAGTTTTGCTTCTTCCAACTGTAATTGCACCAACCCACAACTTGCAAGGTCACTGTGTGGTGTTCTTTGTTGATCAGGTTTTAGTTCAATCTGCAATTCCATACCAAATGTTTGTACCTTACCAGGGTAATCATAGTACTGTTGTCTCTAACAGTTAACAGCTTTGTCATAAATTATAGGTTGCTGAGGTTTTGTAGCAAAACTTCATGGGTTAGTTACAGTTTAGTATTATTTTCTTTTCTTTATAAATTTGTTTAGCTCTTTCTAGAAACAAAAGGGTTGATGTAAGTGAAAATGTTGTTGTACTTATTTCTGACCAAGTTCTTGTATATTTACTACTTTTATTGTAGTTTGTACGACCAGGTGTTTAAGCCGAGTAAGCTGCAAGCAAATGCAGATTTTCATTTATTCAAAACAGGGATCGAGCCCAAGTGGGAAGATCCTGAGTGTGCCAATGGGGGCAAGTGGTCTGTCACTGTTGGCAGCAAACCTCAACTCGACACCATGTGGCTAGAGACGGTATTCATTCTTCTTTCTTAAAAATAAACAAAATTGATACTTTGTTCTTTTGTAACTTACATGTCATGAATGATCACATGATGTAACTAATGACACTCTTTGTCAAAAGGTTAGACATTAACTTCTTTCTTGTTAAAAAAAGTAGAGTGCGTTAAAGGGAGAGTGTTAAAGCAATATTTTTATTTTTAGGTGCTTAGTAAAAATTAGTCTTGATGGTTATCAAAATCATTGCATAGGAAAATCTAAATGCTAATGCCTCATACTTATGGCTCATTGGGCATTTAGCAATCCTGTTATGCATTCAAGCTGAAATAGGGGAAAATATTTTTCTAAAGGAGGGGACAATTGGTACCTACCCTTTATTTTTAGGGTTAGAATTCGCTGACAACGGCTTAACTTGACAACCTTGACAACATTTTCCTGAATCGACATCAAAATGGTCTATCAAATAGAAATACAAAATTATAGACATGTTTTGCCCTATAGACTGATCGTGTGTTTAATTTTCATACAATTTTGAATGTTTTTTGAAAGAAACAATTTGAATGTTATTTGATGTTCCATCAAATGCTGTTAAACATAAACCTGCAAATTTCAAAATTTGATTAACAGTGAAACTGCCATATTTAAATTATAAGTAATGTTTTACTATTGTCGAGGTTGTCTAGTTAATCTGTTATCAGTGGATCCCTGCCAATTTTTTATGACTTAATCATTATAGTTGGATGCAATTCAGAATTGTTTTATATTGTTTGTTAGTATTAGAAACTTCTTCTGCTAATTGCAAAAATAATCTTTCAGAACTTGGTTCTTGCAGTTATTGTTTACAGGTTCTATTTATTTGGTGTATGCACCCAAATAACGGTATATGCATCATTGCAATGGTTTGAGATAAAAGTAATTATCTATATTTGAACTGCTTTTTGTTTTTTCATAATAACTTTTTTTTTTACAAATCATTTAGTAATTTGCATATAAAAAATTATGTGTCAAAGGATGATTTTTAGAAAGTTTCTTTGAGACAAGGTGTTGATGATTCATCCATGTCATATTTAACAAGGATTTTTTTTGCATTTTCTAAGAATTTAGTAATTGCAACTAAATTGTTGTAGATTCTGTTTTCTTTTTTTTGGTGCTTATGCACCAATCTATTTAAATTAGGTTGGCTGTGACTGAATGAACATATAATTGGTTTTTTATTAGTAGAAAATTTCGTAATCTCAACTTCTAATTAACATTACATGCTTGTCTTGTCATACTATAATGGATTGATGTTGTTTTACTAACTGTTCACATGTGAAATTTTCTTTTGTTTTGATCGGGGAACATCAATGCTATAAAATGTATAAAGGCATTTTAATTTGTCTGATATGGTTTGAATTGAAATTTTCATACCAAGTTTGAAATAATAAGAGTTCCATTCGAGTTGTTATTTCATGGAAGTGTCATTTGTACTATTTTTCTTGTCATTATGATTACTAGTACTAAAAAGTTTTGGTACTATTTGTAAACAAAAATAGTTGAAATCCCCAAAGTTACCTTCTTGAAAATTATATCGATGCAAATTGTAACACAAGACATTGGACCAAATACGCATGAAGTGCAGTCCAAAAGTATGTTTACCAATAATTAAGAAGTGTTTTTTTTTCCATATTTTATATTTAATTATTTAGTTGTTTGCAGAATTAGCATAATGATGTGTGCATAAATTGAGCTCTGTAATTTTGGTTATGATGATTGGATGTCCCAACTTCAATTTAGCCATCTGCATTTGTCGTAGTTTTGTTAATAATAGATAATGACATTGCTTGTGTATATGTAACAAAATAATTTATAGAAATAGAGCCATCTCCATTTGTATGACTTATTCACAAGTGTTTTGAATACATGCTAATATTACCTTTTGATATTCAAGGAAGACTGAACACTATTTGTGTGAATATTTATTGGTGGTTGGGGAAGGAATAATTTTTCATATATACTGATGCAAGGATCTAGGTTTTAGGTGAATTTCATGTACATGCAGCAAACTTGATTAGCATACATGAAAGCATTTTAGCTTGCGACAATTTAGGATGAATTTGTCAGTCATTTAATGAATAATTGAATCAGCTGAACAGGTGAGAGGGAATTTGTCTTTTATTTAATGAATAATTGGACCAGCTCAACAAATGAGATGGATTGTTTAAAAAAAAAAAAATCAGTTTTGTGTTTTTACATAAAAAAATAAATCTCATTTATTATGAAACACATCATTTACTTTCTTATGCAAATCCATTGTTTTTTCAGCTGATGGCTCTTATAGGAGAGCAATTTGAAGAAGCCGAGGAGATATGTGGGGTGGTTGCCAGTGTGAGGCAGAGGCAAGACAAACTTGCTTTGTGGACTAGGACTGCTAGCAATGAAGCTGTTCAGGTTTTCTTTTCTGTAGTTACACTTGCTCTTTGCTAGTCACATGCATTAGTCAATCAAGTACCAATCCATTAGACAACTGTCACACCTGTATAGTTATGAAGAAGCAAAAATTATGTGTTCCCTTGAAAGTTATTATGTTTGAACTACTCGGGTACCCAAAGAATCAATATTTCTTCCAAACTGTTAGGTGCAGAATCACAATGTGGGATGCTGTATGATATTCAGAGGAATGCATGAATTTAGAAACAATGAAGTTGCTACGGAAAACTTTCCAAGCAGTCTTGATCAGTGGAACCTACTTTTTAGATGAAGAAAGGGATGTTGTGTTTCTTTGGAGAACAAAAAATGGAGTTAACTTTTACTAGATTACTAGACCTACTCAGTCAAACCAAACTATCCCAAGGAACTGTGAACAAGGGAATTTATGAGTTTTTTTATTATAAAAATAAGGTTTTTGTAGGATCCTAAAATTTCTCAGCATAATTTCTATGATGTTCCTTTCCGAGGAAGTAGCCTTCAGTGTCAAGCATGGCCTTAATCTTTCCAAAATAACTTCCATCTTTTTAAATCTCACCCCTCATTTATTTTTTTCCCAACCATGCTATATTTTAGAAGCTTATTACTTGCATGTCGAATTGAATGGTTTAGAAAATAAAGTAGCTTTCTGCTATGGAAACTCTCTTTTTGCAACAGATAACAACTTGGCATTTATTTTCTTCTGATCTGATCTATATTGTGTATGTACAGACGAGCATTGGCAGGAAATGGAAAGAAATCATTGATTGCAATGATAAGATTGTCTACAGCTTTCATGTATGTCTTATCTCTCTTCTTGTCTCTATTCTATATTGAAACTGGGTAGTTTATGGCCCTTGAGATGTTTCTGCTGTAGTGCATGTTATGTTACTTGCACCATAGTTTTATCTCAAGATGCCAAGTGTACTTGTACAGTTGACTTTAATGCTGTATCAGTCAGACTCAGTCCATAAATAGCAAATTATATAGAAAGTCAAATTACTTGCCCTTCAGTTGCTGATCTGCTGAAACTGAAAATACATGCTACAGAAAAAGTCTGGTTCATGTCCGCCATTATTTACCTCTAATTGGATGTTTGTTTATATAATAACATGTTTTCGGTTTGATTGAATAGGATGATGCTAGAAAAGAAAAATCTAACAGAGGGGGTCGATACAATGTGTAATTGTCAAATTGATGCTTTTGTAGAAGTATTACTGTTGAGAAATTTTTGTTCAAACATTCTTTTGCTAAATTCGACATGCTTAGGAATTCTCCAAATCTTTTTTTTTTTTTATGTTTGAAGTTTGAACTATAGGCATATTTTAGCATTTGCGTGCGAGATAGTTACAGCATCTTTTGCTACCTTTTTGCCTTTCTCTAATTCCTACATGATGTTAGAATTTTGCATTTGAAAAAGTGAGATTTTGGCATGGATGCTCATTGTACTTTATGCATCATTTTACTTTCTAGTATTGGACTAACGGATGTTGTTGCACCATCGCCTGACTCTCTGATTGGTTTGGTTTTGATCTAGACACGGTGTCATGTATATTTATAAGGTAGTCCTTATAATATGGTAATACACAAAAGTTCAGGCATCTTATAATGATCAAAAGTAATAGGGAAAATTGTTAAAATGCCACTACAAAACCTTCAAATCTTAAAAATGCCACTCCAAAATCAGAAATTATCATAATGCCATTCCAAACTTCTACAAATTGTAAAAATGCCACTCCAAATAATTAATGACTAAAATACCCTCCCTTCTTCTCCTCCTCTTCTTCTCCTGCCATGGCACGAATCTCAAAGCACAAAAACTGACGACTCCAAATTAAAACAAAATGTTTTTGTGCTTTGAGATTCGTGCAGAAACAAAATGTTTTCGTGCAGAAAGGAATTCAAACTGTTTTTTTGCTTTGAGATTCGTGCCAGATTAAACAAAAGAACAAAATGTTTTCGTGCAGAAAGGAATTCAAACTGTTTTTTTTGCTTTGAGATTCGTGCCAGATTAAACAAAATGTTTTTGGTGCTTTGAGATTCGTGCAGAAACAAAATGTTTTCGTGCAGAAAGGAATTCAAACTGTTTTTGTGCTTTGAGATTCGTGCCAGATTAAAACTGACGACTCCAAATAATTTAAAAACAAAATGTTTTTGTGCTTTGAGATTCGTGCAGAAACAAAATGTTTTCGTGCAGAAAGGAATTCAAACTGTTTTTGTGCTTTGAGATTCGTGCCATGGCAGGAGAAGAAGGGAGGGTATTTTAGTCATTAATTATTTGGAGTGGCATTTTTACAATTTGAAGAAGTTTGTAGTGGCATTATGATAATTTCTGATTTTGGAGTGGCATTTTTCAAATTTGAAGGTTTTGTAGTGGCATTTTAACAATTCTCCCGTAATAGTAATAATGAAGATAAAGGAATTTTCATTGTATGTCGGACATACAATTTATTCATCAAACTGAACTCAAAAGACCGCATGGTAAATAATTGTTTTTAAAATTTTAAAAGTTCGAATGCTGATCCAACAGATACATGGTCTTGTTGACCAAATATTTTGAACTCTGAGATGTGCAAGATAACAAAATTATTTAAATATATTTGTAATAGGGCAATTACACATTGAAGTTATATATTTAGCTATTTAGTGATAATGCTTGAAGGTATTTTAATGAGATCCCTGAATATATATATATAGAGATGAGCTATTGTGCTTTGCAAAGTAAAACATCATTTTTACTTCGGGGTCATATTTTCATTTTGAAAATCCAAACAACCGATCCGAACCGTTCAACGTGTTCTAAATATTGAAAGTGCTTGGAGACTAAATTTTACATTTTTTGGAATTTTTTTACTATTTATTAAGCCACTTTGAAAATTGCTGATTCACTATGAACAGTAAAAAACAGTAAAAATTTCTGGACCACCGGATCAGCGATTTTCAAAGTGGCTTAATAAATAGTAAAAAAATTCAAAAAAATGTAAAATTTAGTCTCCAAGCACATTTCAATATTTAGAACATGTTGAACGGTTCAGATCGGTTGTTTCGATTTTCAAAATAAATATGGCCCGAAGTAAAGAGGGTGTTTTACTTTGCAAAGCACAATAGCCCATCTCTCTCTCTCTCTCTCTCTCTCTCTCTCTCTATATATATATATATATATATAGGATTTTGCTAATATGCTACGCGTATATAAGGGCCCTCCGTGCTACAGCTCACTTTTTGAGTTTTCAAAATTCTAACGGTCGATCTGAACCGTTCAACATGATCTCCATATGAATATGTACTTGCAAACCAAATTTTACATTTTTTAGAAATTTTTTACTATTTATTAAGCCACTTTGAAAAAACACTAATTTGTACACAACAGTAAACTATTCCGGACCATTGGATTAGCGATTTTCAAAGTGGCTTAATAAATAGTAAAAAAATTCCAAAAAATGTAAAATTTAGTCTCCAAGCACATTTCAATATTTAGAACATGTTGAACGGTTCGGATCGGTTGTTTGGATTTTCAAAATAAATATGGCTCGAAGTAAAGAGGGTGTTTTACTTTGCAAAGCACAATAGCCCATCTCTCTCTCTCTCTCTCTCTATATATATATATATATATATATAGGATTTTGCTAATATGCTACGCGTATATAAGGGCCCTCCGTGCTACAGCTCACTTTTTGAGTTTTCAAAATCCTAACGGTCGATCTGAACCGTTCAACATGATCTCCATATGAATATGTACTTGCAAACCAAATTTTACATTTTTTAGAATTTTTTTACTATTTATTAAGCCACTTTGAAAAAACACTAATTTGTACACAACAGTAAACTATTCCGGACCATTGGATTAGCGATTTTCAAAGTGGCTTAATAAATAGTAAAAAAATTCTAAAAAATGTAAAATTTGGTTTGCAAGTACATATTCATATGGAGATCATGTTGAACGGTTCGGATCGACCTTTAGGATTTTGAAAACTCAAAAAGTGAGCCGTAGCATGGAGGGGCCCTTATATATGCATAGCACCGTAGCACTGTCCTATATATATATATATATGAGGAGGGTTCAAATGCCTCCATTTTTCATGACTCCACCATGCCTCCATTTTTTAAAACTTTAATAACTCAAAATTTAAAACTTAAAAATCAAAATAAAACCGTTGGATATGATCTAAATCATTTTATCTATGCACGTGTAAAAAATTATGACATTTCAATTTTGTTTTGGTTGTCATCAAGAGCTTGTAAAAAACGCACTAATGTGGATAATTTCTAGACGTTGATTTTTCAACTTATTGATTCACATAAAAACAAAATCAAAATGTGATAATTTTTTATGAGCACATCGATAAAATGATGTAGATCATATCCAACGGTTTTATTTTGACTTTTAAGTTTTAAATTTTGAGTTATTAAAGTTTTTAAAAGTGGAGGCATGATGGAGGCATGAAAAATGGAGGCATTTGAACCCTCCTCTATATATATATATATAGAGAGAGAGAGAGTGGCTAATATCAAAACGTTTGCACCAAGGTCCTCGTGCAACCAAGTCATTTTTGGATTTTCAAAGTCCAAACAGTCGATCCAAACCGTTAGATGTTCAATCTATATTAAAATCTGCTTGGAGACCAAATTTTACATTTTTTTGGAATATTTTTTACTATTTATTAAGCCACTTTGAAAATTGCTGATCCGGGTGAACAGTTAAAACAGTGCAACCAAATTCTGGACCATGTGATCAGCAATTTTCAAAGTGGCTTAATAAATAGTAAAAAAATTCAAAAAAATGTAAAATTTGGTATCCAAGCAGATTTTAATATAGAGATCATATGTAACGGTTTATATCGACCGTTTGGATTTTGAAAATCTAAAAACGACTTGGTTGCACGAGGGCCTTGGTGCAAACGTTTTGATATTAGCCACTCCCTCCCTCTCTATATATATAGATAGATCAATTTGATTATTATCAAACAAACAATGCTCTCTATCATTAAGTGTTAAAAATAACGGCTAGTTACAAATTTGAATTGTAACGGCTAGTTGTAGGGAATAATGTCATGTAATTAATAGGCTAGGAGTTAGTGGTTAGTAGTTGCAATTAATAGTACAATGGCTAGTTTTTATTTTTCTTCTATAAATAGAGATACATGTAAAACTGATAATAAGATTGCAATAATAAGTTGTTTTCTTACATCTCTTCTCTCTTACAAAAATTAATATGGTATCAGAGCCATAGATCTGAAAATTCTGCACAAGTGCCATCAAACTAGCAAAGCTAGTCAGTACCAACACAAAAAAATAAAAATAAAAGCCAAAGAGAAAGAAGGAAGAAGGAAAAAAGAGCCAGAGAGCCAAGAACTCAACAAGTGTCAAGAGAAAGAAGGAAAAAAGCCAAAGAGCCAAAGAAGTTATCTCTCTGCACGTACCAGAAAAATTCTGCACAAGTGCCATCAAACTAGCAAAGCTAGTCGGTACCAGCAAAAAAAAAAAAAAGCCAAAGAGAAAGAAGGAAGAAGGAAGAAGGAAAAAAGAGCCAAATAGCCAAGAACTCAACAAGTGTCGAGAGAAAGAAGGAAAAAAGCCAAAGAGCCAAAGAAGTTCTCTCTCTGCACGTACCAGAAAAACAGTAACATTAATCTAGCATTTAATCGATTTTAGCATTTGTTCTTATCAGTAAAGAACCAAACAAAAAAAAGGCATACCATAAAAATATTAGCAAGTGCGTGGGATTTAAAATTTTTTTTGTCTGGATATATCTGCTATTTGTGTAATATTTATTTGTTTTCTAGCGACTCAGCGTTCTATCTATTGATTAGTTGAATCTGTTATTGCTTCAAGCACATTTTGTTGTCAAAATCTGTTGAATTGTTCTCTAAGCAAAAAAATAAAAAATAAAAAATATCGAACAGCCATGATACAAAGTTCAATCAACCATATAAACTTTCCAAATCACCAAAGTCATCCCAATAGATGCACAAATTGCAAAAAAGAGGGCCACACCCGAGATCGGTGTTGGTTCTTGTATCCTAATCTAGGACCGAAGGGGTGTAAAGTGGCAGAGAAAGAAAGAGGAGACAGAATAGATGAATTGAATCGTATTGGGGGAGATGCATCTACTTTCCATTCAAGTACCACAAACAATTCAATCTCGATGCCACGACACTTTCTCCAACAAATCATCGGAATGGTTGCTAACCAAAGTCAAAGTCAAAATCATAGCTCATGTGGTACTGTATCTCACTCTAAAAAATTTAATTTTTTTGACCAAATAATTATAGATAGTAGTGCAACAGACCACTACCGTGAAACCTCAACCCGACTAATGGTAATAATGATGTCATGGTTGCAAACGGTATGAGGGCAAAAATAAATGGCATAAAAAAAATTAATTTATGCAGTAAACAAATTAAATATGTTTTATATTTGAAAACATTTCTCGTAACTTAATTTCTGTAAATAAATTGACACAAGAATTAAATTGTAATGCAATATTTTCTTGTAAAAACATTGTATTTCAAGACCGGGAAACCAGCATCGAGATTGGTGAATGATTTCTTGAAAATGGACACTATATTTTGAACTCCAAAATAAATTTTTGTGCTTCCGCAAAAGTCGTTAACTCCAACCTTTGGCATAAGAGACTTGGACATCCTTCCGACAAGATTTTAAATAGTATCTTAAATTTTAAAAATTTGAATTGTACTAATTGTGAAATTTACAAGTTAGCAAAACAAACAAAACTTCCTTTTTCTCTTTCTACTAGCAAAAGTAAAGCTATTTTTGATTTAGTACATTCTGATGTATGGGGACCAGCCCCAATTGATTCATATAATGGATTCAAATACTTTGTTTTGTTTATTGATAATTTTTCAAAAGCAACTTGATTATATTTACTTAAATCTAAAGATGAAGTGTTTGATTATTTTATGAATTTTATGTCTCATAGAAACACAATTTAATGCAAAATTAAAAATCTTTAGATCGGATAATGGAACCGAATTTATAAATAAAAAAATTTCAAGTCTCTTTAAGGAAAAAAGTATTCTACACCAAACAACTTGTATAAATACTCCCGAACAAAATGGAGTATCGGAAAGAAAAAATAGAGACTTATTAGAGATGACACGATCTTTATTATTTCAAAATAATGTTCCTAAAATTTATTGGTGGGATGCCGTATTTGTGCCACTCATTTAATCAATAGATTATCTAGTGTTATTTTAGAAAACAAAAGTCTATTAGAAATTATTTACCAACAAAAAATCACTTATGACCATATGAGAGTATTTGGTTGTACAAATTTCATATATATCAAAAGAAATGACAAACTTGATTTTGTATCGCAACAAACTATTTTCTTAGAATACTCATCTTACAAAAAGGGTAATAAATGCTATGATCCAATTAATAAAAAAAATGTATCTTTCTAGAATTGTTACATTTTTTTAAAATGAACCGTATTTCAAAGAGAAAGAAATAATTCATCAACAATATTCAAATAATCAAAATGATAATATAGTATTGCTTTACTTAGATGATTTCAATTTTGTTTCTAGAAATAACCATCAAGTTAATAACATTCAAGAAAATGAGACTATTAATGACACAAATAAAAATGAAATGGAGGAAAATTTAACGGTTAGAAGATCATCTAGGGAACGACAACCATCAACTAGACTTAGAGATTATGTAACCTATTCAGTATAATATCCAATAGAAATATTTGTATCATATGATAATATTTTAACCGAATACCACACTTTTGTCACTAATATTGAAAAAAAAATTGAAACAAAAAAATTACCAAGAAGCAATTAAAAGTCCAATTTGGTGTAAGGCTATGAATGAGGAATTAAAAGTCTTAGAACAAAATGAAACTTGAAAAATAGTTTCTTTACCAAAAAATAAAAAACTGGTTGGTTGTAAATGGGTATATAAAATCAAATATAATTGTGATAGTACCATAGAAAGGTATAAAGCAAGACTTGTTGCTAAAAAATTTACCCAAACTTATGGCATAAACTATAACGAAACATTTGCACCGGTGGCAAAAATGAATACCGTAAGAATTTTATTTTTTATTGCCGTAAACAATGATTGGGACCTCTACCAAATGGATGTCAAAAATGTATTTTTTCAAGGAACACTTGAAGAAGAGGTGTATATAACATTACCACCCGGTCATAAATTGAAAACAAATTCTAACTTGGCTTGTAGGCTTAATAAATCAATTTATGGATTGAAGCAATCTCCACGAGCATGGTATGACAAGCTTAACTCTTATTTAATTTTTTGTAATTTTAAATTAGTAATGCCGATCATTCTTTATTTACTAAATGTGACGGTATCAATATAACTCTCATTTTAGTATATGTAGATGACATCATAATTACCGGAAATAATTTAGAGCAAATTCAAAATATTAAAAAATAACTAAAAGAAAAATTTGACATAAAAGATTTAGGATACCTTAAATATTTTTTAGGAATAGAGGTAGCCACTTCGGATAAAAGACTTTTTATTTCCCAAAAAAAATATACACTTGATTTGTTAAAAGAAACTAGTAAGTTATGATGTAAACCGGCCTCTACCCCAATTGACAACAAATGCAAATTAAATAGTAAAGATGGTGAACCTTTAAAAGATAAAATTCAATTTCAAAGACTTGTTAAAAAATTAATATATCTAACGGTTACTCGTCCAGATATTTTTTTTTCTGTAAGCCAAATTAGTAAGTTCATGCACTCACCAAGAATATCACATTTAGAAGCGGTAAATAGAATTTTGAGGTTCTTAAAAAATAATCCCGATAAGAGTATTTGGATGAAAAATAATAATTCTAATGATATATGTGGCTATTCCGATGCAGATTGGGTCGGAAGCTTCAATAGAAAATCGACAACCAGTTTTTGCACATTTGTAGGCAGAAATCTGGCCACATGGAGAAAAGCATGAAACAAAATGTTGTAGCACGATCAAGCGCCGAAGCTGAATATTGTGCTATGGCATCAACTGCAAGTGAACTAACTTAGATCAAATAACTCCTATTAGACATGAGATTTAAAACTCAAGAACCGATGAAAATGTATTGCGACAATAATTCGGCACGACACATAGCTTCAAATTCCGTGTTTCATGAGCGAACAAAATACATAGAAGTGGATTGTCACTTTATTAGATAAAATGTTCAAGCAAAAGAAATTGAAATACCATACGTAAAAAGTGAAGGTTAACTCGTATATATCTTCACTAAAGGCTTGGATCCGGATCCATTTGAAAAAATTACAAGCAAGCTAGGATTGTACGATATATGCATTCGTAGCTTGAGGGGGAGTGTTAAAAATAACGGCTAGTTACAAATTTAAATTATAACTGCTAGTTGTAGGGAATAGTGTCATGTAATTAATAGGCTAGGAGTTAGTGGTTAGTGGTTAGTAATTGCAATTAAATTGTACAATGGTTAGTTTTATTTTTTCTTCTATAAATAGAGATACATGTTAAGCTGAAAATAAGATTACAATAATAAGTTGTTTTCTTACATCTCTCTTATAAAATTAACATTAAGGCTGAGCCGTGATTCGCTTTCTGGTCTTCCAGGGTTTGTATTCCTTCTCCTCAAGCATGCTCTCTACCTCCTCAAATTGCAAACCCTTTGTCTCTGGCACAATGAACCATATCAACACAAATGCAATCATGGACACGATACCAAACAGAAGGAAGTGGGGGCCGTGCCCAGTGCTTTAGTCATGCTAAAAAAGCTTTGTGATATAATCAAATTGGCAATCCAATTGGACACAGCAGCAATACCACCACAGAGGCCACGGAAGCGGAGCGGGTAGATCTCAGAGTTGACAATCCAAGGGACAGTACCCATACCCGGAGAGTAGGAGATGATGTAGGCCCCAAGGGCAATTAAGGCAAGCCAACCGAAGTTGCTTGGGCAGCCCTGGGTGTACCACTGTCGGTGGTTCGCATGGCATGTGTCCTTGGTCAAGTCGTTTGAGGCCAAACATGCACCTGGTTGGAGCTGCAATGAAAAAGGAAAAAAAATCATATTATATGTAAATAAAGTTGTTTGATGATCTGAGAGAATGTAGGCAATTTATTAGGTTTGTTACATTCCCAACAAGTTCTAAATTTGTCTTAAGTCTCATTTTTTATTTATTTAATCCAGCGTCTACCATTAAAACTGAAGTATATATATAATGATTCCAAAGAAACTCAGCCTGCAGTGCCTCAAGTCTCTGTACTGAAAAAGTTTTCTAATTAACAATTATGATTAAGTTTTTACCTTATTTTGTGTGCTTGCACAGAACCCACAATCAGCAGCAGTCTGTGCACTTCCACCGGATGCCAGCGCCAATTTTGAAGTCAGAGCAAGTCTCGTTCCCAAAAAACTTGGTCTCTGTCTCACCAACTAATGGCGAATGACTAGCAGCGGCAAAGAAAATTCCACTTAGCACAGCAAGGCATGCTACAATACCCACCAAGTTGATCAGCATCAGCCTCCTCCTGCCCGCACGGTCCACAAAGTACATGCTAACAACGGACCCAACTGCATTGAGCCCACTAGTGATCAAGGAAAGTGCCAATGCAGTGTTATTTGATGCGAAACCGGCGAGCTGAACAATGGTTGGGCTGTAGTACATGACAGAGTTGATGCCCACAAATTGCTGCGCGACTTGGATGAGGATACCTGCAGCAAGACCACGACGGACAGCGACACTTCTAAGTGCCTTCCTGAGTTTGCCGAAGAGGCCGTCATCACCAATGCCGCCTTCTTGTGCAATCTCTTCTTCGACAGACTGGCGGAGGGCTCCGATTTCACGCTCCACCTCCTTGGCTGGGTAGAATTTGCGTAAGATCTGAGCTGCTTCCTCCTTCCTTCCCTGTTCAACAAAATGTATTGCAATTAGAGATGCACTTATTGTTGATATATTAGTTATTACATAACTTATGTTATAGAAGGAAGATGCTTAGAAGTTAGAACATGTCTCGGAGCATATGAACCTGATAAAGCAAAAAAATAGACACTGTCCATGTTTTTTTCAGGAATATATCATGGAGAAGTGAGTGTTATTAATTATGTACTTCTTGATTATGAATGAAATATTCTACCTTTCGATAGAGCCACCTTGGCGACTCAGGGAGCTCTGATTTATAAACAATTTATGATTTATTTTATCTGTTATAAACTGAATTTTTAGTTTACCTTGGTGAAAGCTAGGTTAATTAGGTAAGATAAGAACTGTCCTCCAGTAATGAGTAACCCATTCATGCTTACAAGTGCTCCTCGGATTCTAGCAGGGGATGCCTCGGAAATAAATAAAGGAGCAGTCATCGATGCCATACCAACTCCAAAACCTACAAAAATTCTACCTATTATAATGACTAATAGAGTATAGGCGCTGTTATATTATTAGCAGCTGATATAGTTAGTTAGTTAGGCTGTAACTAAATTCAGTTAGTGGTAACACTGTAATTAGGAGATGTTCTGTAATCCTATATAAGCAGATGTACACCACTCTTGTAACACAATGAAAAACAATGGAATAAAAACATTCTGTTACATTCCTATCTCTCTATTCTTGTTATATTTTACATAGTATCAGATAGCTATGGCAACCGATCCTCCCTTCTCTAATCCTTCTCCTACCTCCTCTGTCTCTAATGGCAGTCAAGAACCACCTCTTGTCATGCTAAACATTCCTATCTCTACCAAACTCGATCGGGACAATTATCTCTCATGGCAGTCTCAAATTGTTCCCCTTCTCCATGCTTATGGTCTTTTTCGATTTCTTGAATTAGACTCATCTTCTCCATCTCCTTTGATTGAGGTAGCCAATGGCGGATCGCAAGTTAATCCTCAATTTCTCCCCTAGTACAAACAAGACCAGATGCTACTCGGCTGGCTTCGATCTTCACTGACTCGCGAGATTCTTGCTCAGGTAGTTTCAGCCAAGACTTCAGCTGATCTGTGGCACACCCTTCAACGATCCTTTTCCGCTTCTTCCAGGGCGCGATCATCTGAGCTTCGCCGAAAGCTTCAAAACACCACTAAGGGGGGCGCTTCTTGTTTGGAGTATATCCAGAAAATCCGCGCGGTGGCTGATGAACTTGCGTTCATAGGAGAACCTATCGCTAATGAGGATCTTCAGATGTACATCCTTCAAGGTTTAGGCTCGGAATTTGACCAGTTTGTGGTGGCTGTTCAGACATCGGCTCCTCGCTCGATTGCCGATCTGACCTCGCTCCTCTACAGCCATGAGGCGGTGCTGCTTTCTCGGTCTCAATCTCAGTCCACAGGTCTTGACTCTCTTCCCTCTGCTCAAAATCCGGTAGCACTGTATTCTACCAAAGCGGGTTTCAAACCTGGTAAGGGTGGCTATCGTCCCAAAGGGCGGGTCAGCAGCGCTACATAGGTGCCCCAAATAATGCTGCCTCCAATTTCTCCAGTGGTGGGGCATCTCATTCCTCCAGTGGAGCTCAATATCACAGGCCCAATGGTCCACGGCCTCCTAGGCCCAATTTGGATAAAGATGTTACATGCCAAATTTGCTACAAGAAAGGCCCTCAAGCCCGAAATTGTTGGTACAGGGCTGACCTTACAAATTATCCAGAGGTGGCTCAGCCTCAATTCCAGGCGCATTTAGCTCAGCCCCAGCCTTTTTAAGCAAACAGTGCTCAGCCTTCTTCCTTTCCATCGGGACCCGATTGGTACCTCAATTCAGGAGCTACTCACCATGTCACGAATGATGTGAACAATCTCTCCTCCTTTTTGCCGTACGAAGGTCTCGACAAACTTCATATCGGGAATGGTGAGGGTATGAAAATTAGCCATATTGGCTCCTCTTCTCTACATTTTTCGAATTATACAATCTCATTAAAAGATGTTCTATGTGCCTTCTTTTTCTAAGAACCTCCTAAGCCTCTCCAAATTATTGCAAGATAACTCTATTCTCATTGAGTTTTTCTCTCATGTTTGTGTGATTAAGGACCTCCTCACTTTGAAGGTTCTTCTTCAAGTCAAGCTTGAAAATGGACTCTACTCACTACCTCCACAAATAAAACCCCAAGCCTTCTTTGGAGAAAGAACTTCAATCGACAAATTGGCACGTCCGATTAGGACATCCCTCATCTTCTACTACTACCAAAATTTTAAATTCCCATTCTCTACCTTGTACTAGCAATAAATTGTCATTATGTTATAATTGTTTAGTGGCTAAGGCACATCGTTTGCCTTTTATTTCTAGTTCTTCTCTTTCCTCTTTTTCACTTGAGATTGTATATTCGGATGTGTGGGGTCCCTCACCAATAAAATCAAGAAACGGTTTTCGTTATTACATTGTGTTCATTAATGATTTCTCTCGCTATACTTGGATATATTTTTTGCATTCGAAGGATGAGGTGTTACGTGTATTTACTTCTTTCAAAAGTCAAGTTGAGAATTTGCTCCAACACTCGATTAAAATTCTACGAACTGATGGAGGAACGGAATACATGCCTATCACACGCTCTTTTCCATCGATTACTCATCAAATAACATACCCTTACACCCCTCAACAAAACGGGATTTCCGAACGGAAACATCGACACATTGTTGAACTTGCTCTTGCCAACATGGCTCATGCTTCTATTCCCGATAGATTTTGGGATGATGTGTTTGCAAGTGTGGTATACTTGATAAACCGACAACCTCCTACAAATGACTCTACCTCTCCATTTTCTAAACTCTTTCATAAATCTCCCGACTATCTCTTTTTACGGGTTTTGGGATGTTTGTATTTTCCCTACACACGTCCTTATAATACTCACAAGCTCCAACCTCGTTCAAAACCATGTGTTCATTGGCTATTCTTTCTCTCAAAAGGGTTACAAGTGTTATCATATAGATACTAACAAAATTTTCGTATCGAGACATGTTATTTTTGATGAAACACAGTTTCCCTTCATGAACATCACATCTGGAGCTGCACTGGCCGATTACTCTCCACCAAATCCAGCTTCTTGGTTGCCTCTGTTGCCTTCACCTGATGGTACTGGCGGTTTACAACACAAGGATCATATTGTCCCTGCCTCATTACATCTGGCCAGTTTCCCTTCCTTGGGTCAGCACCGATCTGGACCATCCTTAGTTGATCAGCCGCCTTCAAGCACTACTTTGGAAATTTCGGGTACACCCCAGAAAGTACCGGATCCCACTTCCCTCGGTTTCCCAGCGCTGCCTCTTCTCATTGGCTCTCTTCCTATTTCGGGTCCAACCCATGTTGCACCGGATCCGACTTCCCCATGTGCTCCACAGCCTCCAATCCTGGTTGGTTCTATTCCAATTTCGGGTACACCCCAGGTTGCACCGGATCCCATCCTATTCAAAACATACTCAAGGCGCCATGAAACAGAGAGCATCCCAAACCGGCAAGACTCAGCCCGAGAGCTCCCTCTTCTTCCAACTCCGGCTTGTGCTCCTCTTCCTTCTTCCCAGGAAACATCTTCTACTCATCCTATGATCACCAGGAGTCGTACTCGTAATAAAATAGCTTTACTTGCTGAAAAATTCCTTGATACCGAGCCAAAAACCTACAATCAAGCAAAGGATCATTCGTATTGGGTTGAGGCTATGAACAACGAACACTCCGCTCTTCTTGCTAACCAAACCTTGGTGCTCGTCTTGCTAACCAAACCTTGGTGCTCGTTCCCCCTTCTCCTGACCAAAATGTGGTCGGTTGCAAATGAGTGTTTAAAATTAAGAGGCGGGCGGATGGTTCACTTGAACGGTACAAGGCCTGACTTGTGGCCAAAGGGTTTCATCAAGAAGAAGGTGTCGATTTCTTTGATACCTTCAGTCCTGTGGTTCGCCCGACTACTATTCGACTCGTGCTTTCTATTGCCCTATCTTATGGTTGGACCATCAAACAACTTGACGTGCAAAACGCATTTTTACATGGTGAGCTCCAAGAAACCGTCTTCATGCAACAACCACCGGGCTTTCTCAACAAGAACAAACCCGATCATGTATGCCACCTATCCAAAGCAATCTATGGTTTGAAGCAAAGTCCCCCAGCTTGGTTTAATGTGTTGAGCAAGGCCCTTCTCAATCAAGGTTTTAAAGCCTCTCGTTATGACCCTTCACTTTTCGTTTTCTCTTCTCATGGGAATACGATTATTGTTCTTATTTATGTCGACGATATTATCGTCACTGGCTCTAGTATTTCTCTTCTTCAATCTCTTGTTACTTCTCTTCCAAAAAAATTCCCTCTCAAAGATCTTGGTGATTTGCACTACTTCCTTGGTTTGGAGGTACAACGGTCTTCCACTAGCTTGCATTTGTCACAAGCCAAGTACCTCAAAGAGGTGCTAACCCGTGCTAACATGGTTCATGCCAATCCTCTTCCCTCACCTATGTGCCCTAAGACCATGCTTTCTAAGTTTGATGGAGATCCGTTTGAAGATCCGCACCTTTACCGGTCTATAGTCGGGGCTCTCCAATATGCCACCCTTACACGGCCCGATATTGCATTTTTGGTGAATAAGATGTCCCAATTCATGCAAGCTCCCACTATCTCTCACTGGACAGCGGTGAAACGAATCATTCGTTACCTTAAAGGCACTCTTTTTCATGGAATCACTCTCAAACCGACATCAACCTTCACACTCCACGCTTATAGCGACGCGGATTGGGCCGGTTCTTTAGACGATCGTAAGTCTACCACTGGGTTTTGTGTCTTTCTAGGCCCTAATATTATCTCGTGGGGTTCCAAGAAACAACCCACTGTGGCCCGGTCAAGCACAGAGGTCGAATACAAGGCCTTGGCTATGACTAGCTCCGAAATTCTTTGGCTCCAGTACCTCCTAGCTGAACTTCATATTTCGGTTCCAACTCCTTCATTATGGTGTGATAACATTGGTGCTTCATTTTTGGCATCCAATCCGATGGTGAATGCTCGTACTAAGCATGTGGAAGTCGATTACCATTTAGTCCGTGAGCGGGTTGCCAATAAATCTCTCTTAATTCGCTTTCTTTCTTCTAAAGATCAGATCGCGGATGTTTTTACCAAACCCTTGGCTTCCCCTCGGTTTTCTCTCCTCTCATCCAAGCTAACGGTTCGGGCATCGGATTGCGGGGGGAGTAATAGAGTATAGGTGCTGTTATATTGTTAGCAGCTGATGTAGTTAGTTAGTTAGGCTGTAACTAAATTCAGTTAGTGGTAACACTGTAATTAGGAGATGTTCTGTTATCCTATATAAGCAGATGTACACCACTCTTGTAATACAATGAAAAACAATGGAATAAAAACATTTTGTTACATTCCTATCTCTCTATTCTTGTTATATTTTACAATGACCCATGGAAGTGGCGCTATAGCCATGATAATTGCTCCAACAAAGAACAAAATGTCGGCAATTAAGATGGATGGCCGCCTTCCTAGTCTGTCGTTCAACCAGCCACCTAGTGCTGCACCAACTATCGCACCAGCCACTGCCATACTAACGATGGTTTCCTGTTTGGTGAGAACGAAGAGATATTAGCTTGAGTGATCACAAAGGTTTGGATGTGTATATGTGATATACTGACCTGAAGCACAGTACTTTTCTCCACTTGCTTGAAGTCATCTCTGATGTAGAGAAGTGCTCCCGAAATGACACCTGAAAACAAATGTTGCAATATGGTATAATTTTACGGATTTCTGATAGTATATAATTCTGCATTAGTTTTCAAAAAGCAGAAATTGAATATTATCTGCCACCCAATGGATTTGCAATTGAATTTGTCGTCAAGAAATATTTTTGTGGGCCTTTTCTAAGCAATTTCATTGTAAATAAAGTCAAGACCAATTATTCATATGAATCAAAATTTACTTCAGACGTACAAGTCGAAGAATAACAACAAAAGTGAATTTTTTTGTTATTATATTCATTGCTATGTAAACTAAAGAAAAGGTACTGACAAATTCCAGGTGATCTCCTCATAACAAAAGAATTATGCAATGTTTTACCTGTGTCGTAGCCGAAAAGAAGCGATACCAGCTGACAAAGCGAGACGAAGGATGTAAGGTTGTTTCCATGTCAAATGAAGGCATTCTTTGAACTCAGTCTTGTCTGCCTTGTGGATGCCTCCCTCCACCATCTTTGCACTTCAAACTACGAAACCTGCTGCTGTGGTCGATGGTACGTATTTATCGCATATAAAATGGCACAGACAAACAGGTTAGTTCAAAAGATGATCATCATGATTAACATTTTTTTTCTCTTGCAAAATATTATTTGTACAGAAGGAATATATGCAAAGTTACATGTAGCAAATTTAATATGCAAAAGCAGCAGAAGAAATTATCATGGGAATATATTTTATGTATAGTTCTCACCTCACAATTGAAGTTTGTTTTTATTTGCTTTTGAAGGTACAAAAATAATAAATATATTTGATTATATCTATTTTTCATTTCTTTTTTTAGTATACAAAAGTTAATTTTTTTTTACTAAGAATGAAAACTATTTTGAAACATTGTTTATTAATTTCTCTTCCTTCCAAATTTTCTCCTCCATTGAATTGCTCCCTTTACGAGCCCTCTTTCTCACATAATATATTTTTTTTGACTTGCTCTTTGCGAAATTTTGAAGATTCCATTCCATGTTGCAAAGAATAATTTTATTTAGTTTCATTAAGAAATAAAAAAGAAAAAAAGTCTAAAATGGCATAAGTTTTATAAAGTCAAAAGTTAGAGGAGAAAAATAAATATAATAAAAATTAAAAATCCAGACAAAACAAAGATTAGTTCTGGACTTCTGGGCGATGCATCTGGCTTTAAAATCTTTCTTCAGTGTTTTTCAAACTGCAGGACCAAAGTGAATCTATTTTTTTTTTTTTTTCAATTTTCAATAAGATAAACTTGGCAGCTCCTGTCAAGGATTTCAAAAAAAAAATCCAGCCTTTAATTTGTGTAATATCCTTTCGCACAACATCAAAACGAAATTTGAGAATTTCTTCACAGAATAATTCATGAAAGTAGATATTTATATTTTGAGAACGGAGTAGGTCCGATGTCCATCGGACCTACTTTTAGATTCAACGAGTACGATGACCGTCCGATCTAATTTAAGATTTGCGCGCACGAATTGAACAAACACGCACGAATTTGAAAGCGTTCCGCACTAAAGCAAATCAACGGTGATTAAACCCATCGAACCAGAGTAGGTCCGATGCCCATCGGACCTACTCTGAAGTGTTATATTTTAGTTGCTGATTCTTGATTCCAAAAGCTTAATTTTTTGACCCCCCCTCCAATTGAAAAATTACATTTCGAAATGTTATACAACTATATATTATCACATTCCAATGAAATCTACAATTTTTTTAGCATCAAATTTGGATTAAAGCTCTTGAAGAATCTGCGACATCACGTACAAAGAAGAACGTCTTAATTAATAAATTATGTTAGACGCGATTCTTAAAATCTCAAAATTATAAAATATAATTATTTACAATGAACTTTATAATTAAAAATCTTCTCATGGTTAAACTACCAAAAAAGAAGAAGAAAATAATCCGAAAGTTATACGACCATACCGTATTAAAAGTATATATCTCTGGCACCGCACAACCCTCTTGGCTCCGCAAGGCCGTACGCTAATTAGGTAACAAATAACTGAACGAACCTAAGAGCATATCATACAAAAAAAAAAAAAAAAATCATATTTCAGGTCGTGTTTTCTCAATTTAGGTTGTTATACAACTATATATTGTTTGCTAATATATCTTCCAAACATCGGTTAATACTTATCTTTATCCACAGTGATGCCTCCATTTAGAAATGTATTTTAGCTGAATTTTATGTGTAATATAAATTGTATCTATTTGTTTTAGCAAAAAGAAAGTTTATGTACATGTAAAAGACAATAATTATAGTTTATTGTCAATTTTGATGACTTAACAATCGTAAATGAAGTCAAAATTAATTAAAAGCATGAACATAAACACACAAACGCATCGAGCTACAGTTTATACATAATATTTGATGCATCTATTTGTTTTTAATACGGATAAAATTATGCACATGCATGCATAAGATATTACTTGAGAGTTTATCATTTAGTTTTGGTGATTTTATGCTCATAAATGTGGCCTAATTAAATTCATTATAAACAAAACAAGCACACAAGAAAGCATTAATGTAAGTACATTCTAGCTAATTTTATGCTTTATATTGGTTGTATATGTTTGTTATAGCACGGATACAATCATGTACATGAAAAAAACATTAGTTATAGTTTATCTATCAGCTTTGGTGATTTTAGGTTCACTAATGATGCCTTAAATTGATTAAAATATGAACACACACAGAAAAATGCACTGTAAATGCATTCTAGCTGAATTTTGTGCATAATATTAGTTGCCTCTGTGTGTTTTAGCACGGATAAATTAATGTACTTGAAATGAATTTTCTATTGAGAAAAAAATATTAATAGACATTCACAATGCGCTCTATGGACTTGGTATACTTCGAATTTTTTTTTTTAATGAAAGAATAGATTAGTAGAAAAAAATATACTGGTGTGAAATTGATTGAAATGGCACGAAAATGTTCGAAATTTTTGAATTACCATCTTTTAAAATAAATAAACTAATAGTCACTGTTTTGAAAAATTTCACACTTATGAGGACCGTAATTTGAAACTGTGGACGCAGTAAGTTGGTACCACAGTTTCAAACTATGAACTTAAATTAATGTACTTGAGTGCCATATTATATGCACTGCTAGGTCCGCAGTTCTGATAATATAAACATTTTCAGAAAAAAAAATTAATTAGTTTTTTTTAAAAGATGGTAAATGAGAAAAATTCGGGGAAAATTAATGAAGTCAAAACATATAGCGAAAATTACTATCTTTTCTTCCGGAAAATGGCAAAAGGCGAATGCAAAGTAGTCATTTTTCAGATTTATTTACCGCAAACGTGTTTTTAGATCTTTTTGGCATGTTTTTGAGAAAGTTGCATTTTTAGACAAAAAAATAGAGCAAAAGTGTCATCTTTTGACGATTTCTGAAGATAACACCAAAACAAGCATCACATGGAGCATGCAACACCTCACACGAAGAGCACAACATGCGAAATGCAAAAAATACAAAAACTCCTCTAAGTCAGGAAGCCGTCCGGCCTCCTCTATGCCGCATGCGGCATACCCTGATGCCGCACGATCTGTGGACTCAATTACAACTAAATTATTATAATTTTGATACATTACTAACAAATCCTAACATTTTACACCATTTTGCACTAAAAATGAATTTTTAAAAAATAAGAGGGACTTACTTGCAAATCTGGGAAGATATGAAGAAATCTGGGAGAAAGAGTTCAACAGAGGAGAGATAGTGTAAAATTTGATGAAATGAATTGTGAGAAATTTGGCCAACTCTCCACACATATATATAGCAAAGGAACCGGCCATTTTCTGGCCGGTAATGAATTAAACACGGTACCGTCTATTTTCTGACCGGTAATGGATTAAATTTGATATCGACTATTTTCTGGCCGGTATGGACATTTTTATAAATTCCCAGATAATCTAGGTATATTTATATATTTCTATTTAGCTTTGGATATTAATAAAAATGTCGGGTAATTTTGGGAATCAAATCTGCTGAATTCTAAAATCCAACTATTTGAGTTTTTTTATACACGCATCTCAAAGTAGACAATTTTTTATGCATCAATCTCGAAACATATAAACGGTTGATCTGGGTAATTGTACCAAGCAATGCTCGATAAATTAACCTTTTTATTTATCCTAGAATAAAGCTGAGAATATATTTTTAGAAATTATTATTAAATAATATAAAAAATAGATTGAGTACGTTACATTTTCATTAGATCTAGAAGGGGTCGATTTACAGATTTGGATTCAAACTTTCGAACCGAGTTACTGGTCCGGCTTCAAAGTTTAGAGCCGATACAAACTTTGGCCACATCAAATCCTACCTATTCACTTCTCTCTCTCTGCTCTCTCCTGTCTCCATTCTCCTACGGGTGTTTATTGGATCCAAATTAATCAATTTTAAACTAAACTGAGAGAATTCGGATTAAATGGTTTGGTTTTTCCGATTAAATGGATTGATTCGGTTCAATTTGTAAAATCGGTTTAATTGTTCGGTTCGGTTTCGGTTTACAAATTTTCAAAACTGATTAGACTGGATCAACCAAAATTTTTAAATATGTTCCCCGTCCAAATCAGCATTTCAAAAATTCAAAAATTACGATATAATGTATATTGCGTTGTTCGGTTTACCTGTAAAACTGAACCAAATAAAATTTTTCAATCAATCTTAAAACAAATTAAAAAAGCTAACAAAAAATATTTATTTTTATGATTAGCCTTCTCATTTCGGTTCAACCGAACAAACTGAAATTAGTTTTGTTTGTTTGGTTCGGTTTTAATTTGGTTGATAAATTTATTTTGATCGGTTCAGTTGTATTTTTGAAAATCAAATAAAATTTTGGTTTGTCTATTTTATTTCGGTTTTAACCGAATCGAACCAATGAACACCCCTACCTTCTCCCATCCAAAACTGCTTTTTCGGATCCAAAATGGAGAATAATCGTGCGGCTTTGTGTATTGTTTGTGAAAAAAAAAATACTTTGAAGTCGGATCACTAACTTAGCGCCTTCTAGGCCAAAAAAATCTCATGTAATCAATATATTTTTCTATATTATTTAATAAAATTTTCTAAAAATAAAAATTCTGAAAGCTAAGCCCAAACCCAACTGAGCAATTTTTGGACCACATTGTATTCTCAATTCTCATCCCAGCAGAAATACACAGAGATTTTTTTTTTTTTTTTTTTTACTTTTGAAGAATAACTCTTGTTATTTCACCAGACCGCAATCGATTGTACTGTGTACTTGTTCTAGTTCTTGTTTCTCTGAGTTGCTCAAAAGTTAGCGGTTCTTGTTTCATTCCATACTGACCTTCTTTACTCGTACTGTTTAGTTTGGAACTGGAAACAGAATTGAAATAGCAAAAGTAGGCTTGCACAGGTACCAATTAGTAGTAACGATAAAGAGTCCCTACTTCAATGAAAAATATAATGTATATTTTATGATTTTTTTTCAAATTTGAAATTCATTTGTCATCCAATGCAAGACTGTCAAAAACTAAACAGTTAATTTCGAATTATTTCAAATATGACTTTACATTTTTATTAGTGTCAAATTAATATGGGTCCTATCTATAAGTATCTTTTTATTTTTGGTATTTCAAAATTTTATTTTTAAATAACATGTATGATTGCAGCGTTATCCCCCTTTTCTAAATCACTTGTGAGATTTTTAAAAGAATCTTAATTATACTATTATTTTTACTAGTGCATAAAAAAAACCACTGTGATTATATTATTTTTCTAAAAATGAAAAAGCTGCTCATCTATTGACGAAGCACACACAACCTTTAGATTATGGGTTTCCAGTTCTTATCGCCACAACTTGTTTGACCGGATTGTATTTTATTTTGCTTGGGAATGAGTTTATTTTCCATTCAGGGCCTATTCGGCACCATGAGGGGAATGGGCGTGGAGATAGGAATAGAACTGAATTTTTCTGTGCACGTGGGGAAAAAAAATTCAATCAGAGTGAATTTTTTTCCCACGAGCACAATAAAGTGTCGAACAGGCCCTCAATTCGTGAACTTGTGTGAAAAAGTGTGGATTCTTAGATAGATGTATTCGATCTATTTCTTACCTTGCCGTGGAAAATGTTGTTCTTTCTATCTATGTTCTGAAACTGCGTTGACTGTTTAGATGAGGAATACTTTTTTAGTAAAAGTTGGAGACAATATTACTCAACTAATTTAATATTCACAAGGAATTGTTCCTTTCAGATTTCGAACTTAAGATGAGAAATATTATACGCAGTTTTTAACTTCGAACCTCCTAAATAACTCCTAGTTATTTAAAAAAGAAAAATGTAACAATGTGCATTGAAGCAATAACCAAGTTTATATTAGTGTAATAAACTTATATATCTTGTCTAGTTGATATTAGAGAGTCACCCAATACATAAGTTTTATCATTTTCTTGATATCAGTCGAACATTTATTTTTGTCATTTTCATTGGTGTGGATTTTCATAAATTGATTAGTAGAATTTCATCCTACATAATTTCATAACAATTTTTTATTAGAATTTTTTTAACAATTTTTAATAAAAAGATGAGGCTTGATTTGAACAATTTTTAACAAATTATCGAAATATCCATTGCAACTTAAGTTAGATTGGTAAAATATATATTTGATGCAATTTGAAAATTGATTTATTATCCGTCGAGTAATTTGAACAAATAACAATTTAATTTTTTGTGACATCTAATTAGTGCACAACATTTAAGACATGCTTTGTTTAATGATAAATATAACATCGATTGTCAATAAATTATTTCTTCTAGGATTTTAGAGGAACTGAGAATAGAGTACTTTTGATCTCACTGTACCACCAAATCTAATACAGCTGATATTTTAATTTGCAGTTTAATCATCTCTCAACTGCCAACAATCCATTGAAAATGCCCATATTTAATGCATGCATGTTCCTTACTTCCTTATCCTAGCCTGTCTCACATAAAAAAAAAAAAAAAAAAAAGGAATTTCAAAACCATACAGTCTGTTATACTCTGTTATTGTCCCATATAAAAAATAAAAATACACTTTTTTCTAGTATAGATTACATCAGTAGGCCCCATATTTCTCAAACCAGCAAATTTATACCAGTTTACATACTGTACCATCCTTTAATCAATTAATATCTCACATGATATTTAAATGATAATTTAATTTAGATACTTGTTCGGTGCTTGATTTTTTTCAAATTTTATTGCTAATTAATTTATAGCTAAAATAACGAAATTGCCTAATTATATTTATAATTATTGGACCTTGTTTCATTATTCAAACATCCTATATCATAGGCTAATTAAGTTTACCTATATCATGCCAAACATGTCACATTCGTACCAGTAGTGTTAGTATAATAGTGATTAAGAGATCCAAGATCAGAAAGTCATTAGATTATGACAAGGATCAGCTACTGCCAGACTAAGTCACATGGTATAAATTAAATGCATCATCATATGGTGTGCCCCATCTCATCTTACAACTAAAGATATGCACATTTTCATTTAATGCATCACATATTTATGTGATTTAATACATTTACTTAATATTTGTGCATCGAAAAATTGTTGGTAGACTCCGGATGAAGGTGGGAATATAAACTATTATGTAAAATTGCACCTGTACCAGTATTTATTTTTATTCCTAAGGTTGATCAAAGAATTATGATCTTCTATGATTATAAAAATAGTAAGCATAATATATAAGCTAAATTTGAGCATGCATATCTGATATCTGTTGTCGCTAATTTATGCTTTGTCAGAGAGTAAAGGCAAAATAAATGAAGCAATTAGAGGTCCTCAATTGCAAACTTGACCAATTTTGTGAAAGGTATTGAATGCATCTTGAAAGCAGGCACAGCAGACTATCAGAGTATTCTATGTAACCATTTGGATTATATGTGGCACACTAATGGGTGTAGATTCTTTTTTTTTTTTCCTCTCATTCTGAAATTAGCAGGGGATCTGCCTGCTAAGCTTAGAGATGTACTTAGATTCAATACAAGATAATTAGCAGGGGATTAGCGAAAATATGGAATTGAAGATCGTAGATGCGTTGAAATTGTTAATGAAAAGCCGTTAAGTTCCAAATGGGAGCGCATGATTGAATCGAGTTTCCGAAATTTTACTTAATTAAGCAAGGCAAAATCATTGTCATTTATCAGGTTCAAATGTCTCTTGTCTTTCATATTTCACACAGCGCAGAAGGAAGAAGAGGAAATGAGATTAATTGACCTCTATTTTAAAAAAATTATATTTATGTATGAATTCTCATATAATTCAGTAAAATTGATTCTCATTCTCTGTAGAAAAAATTTATATGATTGACCCCCCATAGTTCAATTTTATATGATTGATTATCATAGTTCGAAAATCTGTCTCCGCTCCTAGTCTCACTCATGCCTAACGTTCTTATTTTTGTTTTCAGAGTTCAAACACTCGATCCGAACCATTTAACATGATCTCATCTGAAAACAATAATGTTGTACCTATCTCAAAACTAGTAAATAATTTCCAAAAAAATATACAAAATTTGATCACCAAGCACATTTTAATATGAAGATCATATTGAACGGTTCGGATCAACTATTTGAACTTTAAAAACCAAGATAAGGATATCTTGATACGAGGCACGAGTGAGACATGCAAGACATGAGGTATTTGAACCTTCCTCAAGATAAATACAAATACTTTTTATTAAAAAAATAAATAGAGATATGAAAATCAATTTTTGGTTTTAGTGATTAAACGTAATGTCAAGATTCTTTGAAAAAAATTTAAGCTCAATGACTTGGTCTTATTTTTATTTTAAAAAAATAGAGATATTTCGGATCGATTTAAAGAGAGAAAATAATTCAAGTGTAAAATTAGTTTTAATAAAAAAATATATATTGGATAAATTAATAGTTTAAAATAAAAAAATATTTGATAAAAATTAAGGCCGAAGCCCATTTCATTAAAGAAGTAGTTAACTTAAAACCTGCGTACTGAGATTACTACTTTATATTAGCAAAATAACATACCCTAATTAGCACACAAACCATCAGTTGCAGTTCAGCTGGAATCCACCACAATCCAACATAGAAAGAAAAGATCAACATCAGATTATTAACTACTATAAGCTGTAACCCAAAACCATCAAAACAGTTCAATTTATTCTGAGATCCAAGCCACTCATTGAGGCTGTGGGTAAGATATGTAACTACAAAATGTGACACCAAAGCCAGTGACCATCTTCTAGACTTCTTCTTCATAAGGCACCAGTTGTGTCCCTGGTTCCTCTATCATAGTGGGTTCAACTGCTGCATCATCTGGATGCCAACTAGCAAGAGGGAGAACATCTTGTCAACTGGGAGCCACAAGGATGTGGAATCAGATACCTTTTGTTTCACCTTACCTGTTCAATAATGCACAAGTGAGTTAATAAGTAAATAATTTGTCTCACTGACTTCCTCTTACCATTGTCAAAACAAAGTTCATTGCAATGTTTCCATAAAGTCTAGCACACAGCACCAAAAACTAATAGGAAAGTTGTTTAATGTGTATTAGGCAGTTGATTAGCAAACTTAATAACATCTGCAAATTTAGACCATTGAATACTGACATTTTGACAAGGACCCATAAAGAACCATATTTGTTTTGTAAAGGAACATGTCACAAATAAGTGGTTAATAGATTCAGGTTGTTGGCAAAATTGACAAGTATTACAACCTGTCCACCCTTTTTTTTCTTAAATTGTCAGTTGTTAAAATTATGTTCTTATGAGTAAGCCACATAAAGATTCTAATCTTAATAGGAATTTGAACCTTTCACCACAAAATTACATTTTTAGGTTTAATGCATCTAAAATTGAGAATTTTATATAAGGATCTAACTGTAATTCTCTCATTGTATTCTTATGTCCACTTATCATCTAAGTGAGTATAGGACAAGTGGTTGATAATGTCTAAGATCTCTAACCATTCTACATATTGCATACCATCTAAAGTTTTGCAAAAAGTAAGGGCATTGCCTTGTGTATTAATAACTGTTTCCAACAAAATGTCACTGTTTGAGCATACATTAAACAAAAATGGATATTTGGATGCCATAGGGCAGTTGTGATACCATATGTCAGTCCAAAATAGAATTGATGTGTTGGAGCCTGGTTCATAAGAAACATTGATTCTACCCAAAGACTGTAGAGCTGATATGATAGACCAAAATTCAGATTTCAATGTACTTTGGGATGTGTATTTGTGTAAAGAGTGAGGCTACGGTACTATGCATAGCACGGATTAGGTCCGTGCTACGGCTCAATATTTGAGTTTTCAAAATCCTAACGGTCGATCCAAACAGTTCAACATGATTATAAAATGAATATGTACTTGCAAAC
The DNA here is from genome assembly GCA_025461045.1 of Carex parvula. Lineage (NCBI taxonomy): Eukaryota > Viridiplantae > Streptophyta > Magnoliopsida > Poales > Cyperaceae > Carex > Carex parvula. The sequence continues at coordinate 6,223 of JAJGRW010000012.1, read as the reverse complement.
CAAATTTTACATTTTTCGATTTTTTTTACTATTTTTTTAGATAGGTAGAAAATCATTGTTTTTGGATGGTCCAGAATTTTCAGATCAAGTGATTTTCTACCTATCTAAAAAAATAGTAAAAAAATTGAAAAAATATAAAATTTGGTTTGCAAGTACATATTCATTTTATAATCATGTTGAACAGTTCGGATTGACCGTTAGAATTTTGAAAACTCAAATATTGAGCCGTAGACGGACCCAACCGTGCTCTGCATAGTACAGTAGCCTCACTCTTGTATAAAATCATATTTTTCCAAGCACTATTATATGAGGGATATTGATGAGATCTATGATCTCCCTTTCTGACTCCTCTCTTGCAGAAAAAACAATTAGTTAGTTCACCATTAATTTTTATGCAAAATTATGAACTAATTATCCATTATGTGATCTACTTAATCCATTTGTCCCCAAATTCTCAATATCTAAAAGGTATTGCCAATTAATTTTGTCATAGGCTTTTTTTTTTTTTTAGAGACACTAAGAAGAGCAAAAAATAAAATCTAACACTGAAATTTGAATTTTTTATTTAAATTATTTGTTAGATTACTTCTTTTAATTTATAATTAGCATATTTATACTAAAATTATGTTGAATTACACTAAATTACGCTAAATTACAATAACTTCGCTAATTATGCTGAAATAGGTAAATTATGCTAAAGTAGACTGATTTTGTGCCATCTTTCATGAATCATAAAAATAGTAAAAAAATTTGGAAAATAGTAAAAATTGGTATTCTACAAATTCATTATGTAACTAATTTACTAGCTACTTAGATTGATAGAACTAAAAATCTTAATCGAAAACTTCAACTCAAGTTTTGAGGTCCTCCCTTAGTTTTTTGGCAATTCTGAATTTTGAAATCCGGCAAGCTTTCCGAAAAGTTGTCATTTGCTTAAATCGGACACTCGAGCGCCGTTTTATGACCGTTTGAAGTTTCCTCGTCGTTTTTCGCCGTTTCAGTGAAGATTTATATGTAATTTAGCGTAATTTACCGTATTTTAGCGTAATGTAATGTAATTTAGTGTAATTTAACTTAATATAGTGTAATTCAACATAATTTCAAGTAATTTAGCGTATTTTTAGTATAAATATGCTAATTATATATCAAAAGAAGTAATTTATCAAATAATTTAAATAAAAAAATTCAAATTTTCAGTGTTAGATTTTATTATCTGGCTCTTCATAGTGTCCAAAAAAACAAAAAAGAATAAGCCGGCCACAAAATGGCCGGCTTACGGAGAGAGTAAACCGGCTATTTTTAGCAAAAGTCGGAAAATCTGAACATAAATAATAATTTCTAATTAACTTTGGATATTACTAAAATTGTCGGACCACGACATATAGGTTCAACATTTATGACCGAACTCGTGCTTTCAATTAGGCAAAACGATTTTTCTATTTACGAGATGTAAGAATTAATTATACCTGAACTTATTTATTAGAACAGCCTAAACGCACCACATGTGTTTAGGCCGAGCTTTTAAGCTAATATGCTGCATAGGGCTGCAAACGAACCGAACCGAATCGATCTTACTTCTAGTTTGAGTTTGGTTTGAATTAATTTCGAACTAGGTTTGGTTTGAATTAATTTCGAACGAACTCAATTTCGAATCAAACTCAATTTCGAATCGAATTTTTTATGAACTCAATTTCGAACTTCTTCGAACTTTGTTACGATTTACGAATATCCAAAATTTTCCAAATAGCCAACAAAGTTTTCAAATATCCAAAGTATCAAAGTACAATTTAAATATCAATAGAAGTAGAAAACAATCAACAAAGTCTTAGAATTATTACAAACCAAAATATTATTCTAAATAAAAAATTAAAGTTCATTACAACTAGGCACTAGCTACTGAAAAACCCTTCTAAAAAATCCTCATAGGTATCCAAAGCTTCAACCATATATTTCGCTTCATTAAACTAACTACTAAACATCTACAAATTACTTTATAGATGCTTTTCAACATCCCACACTATATTTGCATCATTAGCCTGGATTACCCGAAAACTCAGAATCCTACCATGAAAAGCAAAATTTCTAGTATCAACATGAACCAGATATCATTATCAGCACATACCCACCTGACAATGCAAAATTTATAGTTGGACTAGGCTTTTTGTTTCAAGAAATAATTTTCAAAAGTTAGAATTGAGGGCAGCCTTATATTTTCATCAGCGAACATAAGTTATCAGCGGAAATTAACGGTTCACGTTTGAATTAATTTCGAACTAAATTTGGTTTGCGAACCAATTTCGAACGTACTAGGTCCAGTTTGAGTTTGGTTTGAATTAATTTCGAACGAACCCAATTTCGAATCGAAATTTTTTCAAACTTTTTCGAATCAAACTCGAATCGAATTACGAACTACGAATTTTTAGTGCAGCCCTAATGCTGCATCTGCTCTCTTATATATATATTTAGTATTTGTGAAATTTTTTTTTTATGTATGAAAGGCATGAATTAATTATAACTGCTGCATGCATTGCATACATTTAAAAATAATGCATAGTATTGTGACATGTTTAAAAATATATAATATTACCGTTGTTCTTTAATATAAAGCAGGATTGGCATATTAAATTTTCTGAAATAAATGGGAATATATATATATATACAGGTCAGGTGCTAGCTGTTGGGTTCTTTTTTTATCTCATTATATCAAAAAGCTTTTTTTCTCTTCATACACTCATGAACTCAATCTATGAAACCACATTGAATGCATTAAGTAGGTCACAGACTCACAGGCTCACAGCACAGTGAAAAAGGTACATGACTGAGAGAGAGAGGTAGTGAGGTACCAACGGTTCATGTGAAGTTGTGAACCAGTCTCCAGTAAAATATTGATTTCAGACAAACATAAATTATTACCGAAATTATGTTCATTGGACATTGATAGAAATGACTTCCTTTTTTCGGTTTCGTGATATTTCAAATTAAACTATAAATCTCGTGTTTTTGTATTTTACAACTACTAACTAAAAAAATTGGTGGCAGTGGTCTTCTCTCGCTCGCTCTTATTTAACAGATTTGCAATGTATAATTGTATATACATGTTATTGTAAATGAACAATTTCAGAACACAAAAGCATTTTAATTTTTAACTCAACAAGAGAAAAAAAAAAGTAAGATTTGAAAAGCGTTCATCATCCATTTCTCTTGTTTTGTACTTGGTATAAAAACATTTTCTTAGCTTACGGGCAATTTATAAAAGAAAAAGAAAACCATTTCATTTTTTTTTTTGTTCGTCTGCTTAATTTCTCTGGAACCCGCAACTACCCCACCGGCCACCGCCATACTTAATTGCTTTTCACCACCAGCATTTACTGTACCTACAGCTTTTAAACCGGTCGGGTTCTTTGTACTTTTGGGTTAAATTTATTGAGCACATTTAATGTATGTTTGTTTAACTTATGAATTATGATCCAACTTTTGTATAAAACATTTTTTTTTCACTGATGATAGGTTCCACTTATTTGACAAATAATTTAGTATTGTGCATGAATATCAGGCTTCAAACCCTTAAAGTAATGAGAGAAGGTTTAGAAACTGAAGGTCTTTCACAAGTTTTGCACTCTATAAAATGGAAACAATTATTTATAAATAAAAAAATAATAATTTATAGATAATGACATTATAGGTTTTTTCTCGGATGAACTAAGAGGGTTTGCAAGTTACATGACAAAAAATTATGCGCAAAAATCAACCATTGGTCAATGGACTTTAGCGGGTCGGATTAATTAGGAATTGAGATCCGTTTTAAATAATCCACCGGCAGTTCTAATAGTTTGTATGTCCCACTAAAGAGACTTTTCAAGTGGCGAGACGTGATTCGCTGGGTATCATTTAATGCACTAGAACCCACCACGCGTACAGTCTATAAAAACATGACTGCTCTGGACTCAGCCAAAGCAAAGCCTCCTTAGGCGCCAAAAGAAGAAAAAAATTGAAAAACCATGGGGAAGGGAAAGGGGAAGGTAACATTTTTAATAGCACTTTGCTTGTGTAGTTCGTTAGTGAGTGTGATCGGGAGACCGTTGGCGGGTGAGCAAACAAAGGATGAGAAGAACCTTTGGTTGCATAAAGTCTTTGGATTTGGTAAGGGTTTTGGAAAAGGTGGCGGATTTGGTGGTGGAGCTGGGTTTGGTCAGGGTGGTGGGTTTGGCGGCGGCGGGGGCCTAGGAGGTGGAGGTGGTGGCGGGTTTGGTGGTGGCGGTGGAGTCGGTGGTGGGTATGGCGGTGGCATTGGGCATGGAATAGGCGGTGGGTTTGGTAAAGGTGGAGGTCTTGGTGGTGGTATAGGAGATGGAATTGGTGGTGGATCCGGTGGTGGTCTTGGTGGTGGTATGGAAATGGTGGAGGTCTAGGAGGTGGAATTGGTAAAGGAGGTGGTTTAGGAGGAGGCAATGGACATGGTATTGGTGGCGGTATAGGACATGGAATTGGTGGTGGATCCGGTGGTGGTCTTGGTGGTGGGTATGGAAATGGTGGAGGTCTCGGAGGTGGAATTGGTAAAGGAGGTGGTTTAGGAGGAGGCATTGGACATGGTATTGGTGGCGGTTTTGGAAAAGGTGGTGGTCTTGGCGGTGGGATTGGCAAAGGTGGTGGTCTTGGCGGCGGCATTGGACATGGAGTCGGTGGTGGAGTTGGCAAAGGTGGTGGTCTTGGCGGCGGCATTGGACATGGAGTCGGTGGTGGATTTGGCAAAGGTGGTGGTCTTGGCGGCGGCATTGGACATGGAGGTCGGTGGTGGATTTGGCAATAGGTGGTGGTCTTGGCGGCGGCATTGGCCAGGGAGTCGGTGGTGGAATTGGCAAAGGTGGTGTCTTGGCGGCGGCATTGGCCATGGAGTCGGTGGTGGAATTGGCAAAGGTGGTGGTCTTGGCGGCGGCATTGGCCATGGAGTCGGTGGTGGATTTGGCAAAGGTGGTGGTCTTGGCGGCGGCATTGGCCATGGAGTCGGTGGTGAATTGTCAAAGGTGGTGGTCTTGGCGGCGGCAGTTGGCCATGGAGTCGGTGGTGGAATTGGCAAAGGTGGTGGTCTCGGTGGTGGTGGAATTGTGTAAAGGTGGGTGGTCTTGGTGGTGGCATCGGTCCTGGAATAGGTGGTGGCATTGGGTCATGGAATTGGTGGAGGATTTGGTAAAGGTGTGGGATTGGTGGTGGTGCCGGAGGAGGTGGTGGAGGAGGATTAGGTGGGGGCTTCGGCAAAGGCGGAGGGTTTGGCTTTGGATTTGGAAAAGGAGGTGGGATCGGAGGAGGATTTGGTGAGGGCGGCGGCAGTGGCGGTGGAGGTGGTGGGGGTTTCGGTGGCAGTGCTGGCGGCGGTTATGTGGAGGTGGCGGCATTGGTGGTGGCCACTAATTAAGTGAGACATTTCCTTTTGCATGTATGCATGGATCATGCACCCTCTTGTATCATCTCGATAGAATGTTTTGGCAGAAAGTACGTAATGCTAATATGTCGCTGTTCTTTTGAAATTTATGTAAGTTGCTTCTTAAGGCGTTTGATATATAACGATTGTTATTATGTTATTAAGTTGGTTGGCGAGTATTGTAACTTGTCTACATAATAATCCTTATTAGTTTTGAAAATGATATTAAAAATATTTTTCCTATTTATTATTGTATGTCTGTCTGCGTGATTAATTAAACTCAGAGCATACTAATAGAGGAAGTATCACAAGTACTGGACACACACAGAGACACCTCATTCATCAATCCTGTGGGTAAAGCATATGTGTAATTAAGGCTTCTTAAGTGAGTTGCTAGACCATGAATACAGAGTGAGTTACATCTATCACACCATAAAGTTGGTATATGGTACGTCCAATTCAATTAAAGACTTAAGAGGTGTGCCGAAAGGGTTGTACTGTATGGGTCCAATTCAATTATGTGCGCAGGCCTACATTTAATACGCGTTGCAGATCCTTATCCTAATGATCCTTGACTGCTAGTCGGGTATAAATGTATTGGAAACCGGATTAGATCGGATTGGAGTATAGGACAGCCTCCATACCATATCCCCGAAATAGCATGTCGTCAATTACTTGATTGCTCATACATAAGGGTGAGCAAATTGTCCATAATTCGTGACTCGCTCGTTAAAAGTTCACTGACAACTCGTTCACTATTAACTCGCTTATAACTCGCTCATTATCAACTCGTTCGTTAACTTAATG